>CM075978.1:39746448-39803948 GCA_038087875.1 Malacoraja senta
TAAACAAACAGCAATCATTAGAGGTGCAGAGGAGTTATCGCTGGTTACACTGCGTTTATTTATTTACAGTGCTGTATGTGGAAATATTTAACTGCGCTGCACGCAAAGAACGCGGTTTTATAGGTCAATTACAAATTCACGATCACCATGGAAACCAGGACTGTCATCGTCTTCTGATACATTATTCAAAATCCCTCTAAACATGGGTATGCAGCCACTCTTTCTCCCTCTGCATCACAAAATGTCATTTATTTTTGTGACGTTTAACATAGAGTAACTATTTTTAAAATGTCCAATAGTTGCAAATGTATTAAAATATGCTATGTAGAGTAAAATATGTTTTTTTTTTCTCTACTAAACTGTTATAACGTTCTTCAAAATGATCAAATATACTGATTTATGATCACTCCTTTCTGCAGTGGATTCCAGGGCATAGATTTGGGGAGAATATATGTGCGCCCTTTATCTTTGATTTTGCAATAATCTATTCTTTTTTTTCCTTTTGCAGAAGACGGCCAATATTTTTTAAAAGTCCTTATACCTAGCTATGCTG
Source organism: Malacoraja senta (assembly GCA_038087875.1). Classification (NCBI taxonomy): domain Eukaryota; kingdom Metazoa; phylum Chordata; class Chondrichthyes; order Rajiformes; family Rajidae; genus Malacoraja; species Malacoraja senta. Next base: position 39,747,002 of record CM075978.1, read on the forward strand.
CCGGATCTATCATTGGAAAGGGAGGACAGACCATTGTCCAACTGCAAAAAGAGACCGGTGCCACGATCAAACTGTCCAAGTCCAAAGATTTCTATCCAGGTAAGTGGAAGCTGCTCAGACGCGGTCATTGACTGGATCGGGCAACGTTCGCCCGCAAAATAATCGGACGATGCAAAATTAAGGACATGTTTTCAGCGTGTCGGTTCGGACAGACCGAAAAATGTACTGTACTTACATTTCGTCCGCACTGTCAGTGAATTTATGCAGTGGTCTTCTGGAGTGGCTTTTCAAGCATGTGTATCTTTGCTCTTGTCATTCCCGCCCCCACGTCCCGGTTAGCTGCGAAACTAATTTGAAAGGATTGTGTATGTGTGAATGTGCATATGTAATATGCACCCTTCCCCAGTGTTAAACCCACGGGGGGGGGGGGGGGGGGGGGGCAAGACGAGAAACGGGTTTTTCGCTTCATTTACCATAAATATGTCATCCGCCTGTAATGTTTATCAGATCGTATCTTCTGAACATTGTGTAAATTGTGCCAACTTTTTGGAAATACGAAAAACAAAGCTTGTGCGGTGATAATTCTGATGACTAAGATTTAGTATGGTTGGGCCCGGCGTCGTGTGTGCCATTTACTTCTGTCATTCATTTCGCTTTGGGAATGTGGCTGAAGTAAAAGGAGCTAAATTAAAAACCACTGGCTTGATGACAAAAAAAAAGGTTATTGGTCTTGAATAAGTAAGCTACTGTGGAGCCCGCGATTGTGTCCAATGGAATGAATGAATTCGTGATCGAACTGGGACAGCTGGCGTGACGCTGCATTCGAGCAAGTGGGGCATTTCATTTCTCAGGGACATTTAACTGGATGAGAAAACTGACTCGTTTTACGGAATTCACGGAAGCAGAACAGACTATATAATTTTTTTTTTCAGTTGCGTGGTTTGTCAAACCGTGGGTTTTGTGTTTTTCGAAAGCAAAGGCAGACTGCCGACAAGTTGCAAGCGCCCAATCCTGAATAGAATAACCCTGGCAACTGCAAGCAAAGCTTCGGTCTGGTTTTACTAGCTTGTGCGATGTAGAAAAAGGCTTCAAGTTTATGCGGATATTACGCGTGGATTGCAGCGATTAATTTCTTCTGAAGACAGACACAAAACACTGGAGTAACTCAGCGGACCAGACAGAATCTCTGGAAGAAAGGAATAGCCGACGTTTCGGTTCGAGATCCTTTTCCAAACTGAGAGTCAGGGGAGAGGGAAAGAATAATTCATTCTTCTGGCCTAGCATTTCATATCAAACATCACTTAAACGAGGATGAATGTATCTTTGTAGTTTATGCACTATGTGTTCGATTGCCGGCCAAAGTTAATTGAACTCCTTCCAAACTTCCCATACCTTTATATGTATATGTATGCGCGGACACCCCCCCCCCCCCCCCCCGCACACATGTATGCACGTGTGTTCAAATGCATCCTCTTCCATAAACCTCCACCTGCTTTGACATTGCTTTCAAATTATGGATGTTTATGTCAAAATTGAGCAAACATAACCACAAAATATTTATGGATCGTTACCCATCTTACGCCACCTGCAAAAGCCACCTATCCATTTTCTCTAGAGATACTGCCTGACCCGCTGAGTTACTCCACACACACGCACACGCACACAAACATCAAGCCAACCTATGCCTATCACAAACAGTCTGTGAAACGTGCAGTTGTGTAGCTGGTACCATTCAGAATCGTTGTTTTCCCCCTCTGATTAAACAAGGCAACTGTAGCTCTGTGCTTTCGAGCGAACAGTACGCTCTACCATTCAGGGTACGTTTAAATATCTGAAATGATAGTTTATTGTTCAGCCATTAACTCCCGCAAATATGTTTCAGTAAACTTTCCCGCCTCCATGCACAACTTTACATTGCTTTGCACTGAATTCATTTCGGAATGCATTTCAGTTCTGCTGTAAAGCAGGCAATTCGTCAGTGATATCGGTTCCCTTTTGTGACCGAGTGAAACGTCATCCTAAAATCCTAAAAACAAGTAGAATCTATGAATGTATCATACCGTCAGTAAATCAAGATGTCGCATTTATTTACTGGGACATGACAAAACAAAATATTTGCAGAGTTCAAATGCATCCTCCATAAATCACCACCTGGTTTGATATTGCTTCCAAATGATGGATGTTTATGATAAAAGTGGGCAAACGTAACCACAACATATATTTATGGATCGGAACCCATCTTCAGATTAAAGGCAAACCTTGTCCCAACCCGAAACGTCGCGTATCCATTTCGGGTTGGGACAAGGTTTGCCTTTAATCTGAAGATGGGTTCCGATCCATAAATATATGTATGGATCGGAACCCACGTCACGTATCCATTTTCTCCAAAGATGCTGCCTGATCCGCTGAGTTACTCCAGCACTTTGTATCCATCTTTGGTTTCAACCAGCATCCGCAGTTCCTTGCTATTACATAAAATATTTATGGCGATCTTACCGTAACGTTTATACAGGAATGTTATGACAATCTATCTGGTTTATAAGATAAGATATAGTGACCTGACTAATGCTTTGTTATTTTTTTTTTTACCGGCACCAATATTTCGAAGCGTTCCATCCCATTTCATATTTGACCAAAGAGATATGCGAATGTTGATTTATTTTGATTTTCATCCTGACTGTTGGGTGATATTACTACACGAAATAAATATTTGACATTGTCATCTAAGTTCATAATTGGCGTGTCAATTGCAACAGTAGAGTAAATTAACAGTAACAGCACGAACAGTAATAACAAGTAATGCAGGCTATGGAATAGCAGTGCCAATCTTAAATTGTTGTCAGAGCACCAGGTTTCCCTTTTTTGTTACAGTTAGTGCATATTTAAAAGTCAAAATTAAAAATGGTACTAAGCAAGGTTGACTGGATTTCTCTCTTTCCACTTAATTGACATAATGTAATAAAAGTGCACATCCATGCATGCACTCTGATCAGTTCAGTGTCAGTACCTGTACAGATAGTGTTGCCATTAACAGTCTAGTCTGAACTTTCAAAAATATTTTTGGAAGAAATAATTCATCTCATGGCAGTGCTTTTAAGGTAGTTTTTACATATGTTGTTCAACATGGTCAAGAAAGATAAAACAATCATGTTTTCTGTTTGTTTCTAGAGTTGTTTAAACATGCATTGAATATGGTATATATAGGCACAGTGTAAATATTAGTGAGATTTAATAAGCATTTCTTGTCACAACTGTTAATGAATTAGACATCAAAGATACTGGTCCTCTTTAAAGATACATATTTTTCAGATTGCTCCTAGTCAAACCACTTTAGTATTATAGATTTATTATATAGGGTTATAGGATAAGCATGTGAGCAAAAATGTAGTTTAGAGAATTTCCGAACAAATGTGCCTCCTAATTTCACTTTAATATATATTTTGCTGAATTGTTCAGATTATTATTCCCCCCATTCTGGTTGCAGCTGCAATATGGTATATTTTTAAAAAGAATCAAAAATTCAATAAGAATGTAATAAACAGGTAGATGTAATTGACTGAATTTTCTCAGCATTAATCTGTCTGAAGATTAAATATCGGAACATATTATGCCTATTCCAATTTCTGTTGGAAATACAGACCACAATTGTTGTTACGGATTCAAGTTAATGTGGGATCCTTAAGGATAGACATATTTTTCTGCAGTACATGGCCATATACCGTTTAACTACATCAGCTGATCACTTGAAAGAAACAGTCTGTATCAGGAAATAACTGAGGCCGTTTTACATTCAACATTCATATTATTTAAAGAATGTTGGTTTCAAGTCATTTTATTATCTTGCCAAATGAATGTTTGTTAAAGATGGATTGCTGATGTTCTTTGTTTTAAGTTCCTTTGTGTATCATTTTCTCAGTTGCTAAAATGCTGCATTATCAATTTCATAGTGATGCATTACTTTTAACTAAAGTTGCTACTCTCTATGTTAATTTTGTGGTGTCTTCTGAAGCAGAAAATTGCAATCATACCGTGTTTGTGCATAGCTACATCCTTTATTACTTTATATCTTCTCTTTGCTGATGCAAATTGCATGCTGTATGCAGCACTGAACTCTGAGGATTCACGACATTCATTTTATTTTTTGAATAACTTTCTAAATGTTAATGATTGAATTAATGCCCTGCAGTTTTTACTGCTTAGTTAAATTTCAACATTTTTGCAGACATTGTGTTGCAGAAAATACACAGTTTGAGATACAAAGTACATTGTATGCATAATTAGTAAATTAAGTCCTAAATATTGATATACTTCATCTTTTGTAAGAGGAAAGAATGATGTGTTTGCGAAAGTCCGAATTACTGCAGTAATGTCACAGGTAGAATATAAAGAAGCTCCTCACGTTTCATTGAGTTTAGCCAGTAGGATGTGGTATGAAAGGTACCTTGTTCAAGAAAAACAAAATGATTTGTAGAGATTTTTGATCTGGACAAATTCCCTTATTAAGGTCATGCATACTATTGCCAGTCGACTTGGCTGTTATCCAGAAGTGTTACAAATGTCTTTGGCTTATGGTAGCTTCTTGATGCTGCAGCCTATTTAGTGTTAACGCTCAGTACAATAAGGATAGGGAGGTGATGTGTTGACATATAGTGGATAGCCAGCTGCACACATTGGCAATTCTTAAATAGGACAGCTGCTGGTCATGTGACATGCTGGATTTAAATAGTTACTTTCTTTTGAACAGAGGATTTATTTGTGTCAAAATTAAGAAATAAAGGACAAAGTATTGAAGGAATGAGGTGGAGAGTAAAAAGTATTAAAAAAAAGCATGAAGGTTGTAATGTAGATGGGATTTTAGTTGGGAATACTAGGTTGGTCACATGCTTGAAACATTTTCTATCACGAGAGGCAACTTTCAGAATCAAGTGAATGACGACGTTAAAATACTGAGTAATGTGCAATTTATGTTTTACTGTAATTTAGAAAGAAAAAGAAAGATTGAGTTGTGACTTACGACTTGGTGCTGGGTTAAAATTACCACGTTTTGTCAGTACACCAAACAAACAAAAGCTTACTTGGAATTTAGCGTTGATTCTTCCATTTATGATACAATAAGTTAAATGGAGTGTGGTGGCTCAGTTTAAATTAGTTCAGAGATACAGTGCAGAAACTGGCCCTTTGGCCCACCGAGTTCATGCCGACCAGTGATCCCCATGCACTAACACTATCCTACACACTAGGGACAATTTACAATTATTCCAAGCCAATTGACCTACAAACCTGTACATCATTGGTATGTGGGAAGAAACCAGAGCTCCTGGACAAAACCAATGCCGGTCACAAGGAGAACATACAAACTCCGTACAGCCAAGCACCCATAGTCAGGATCTAACCCGGGTCTCTGGTACTGTAAGGCAGCAACTCTACCGCTGCTCCACTGTGCCACCCTCATGTTCACTGAATACATCTGGAATTTAAAAGTTCAGATGATGTAAAAAAAAATTAGCTTTGCCTACATTCTTCAGATTAAAAAAATCTGTTCTGACTCATATGTGACTCCAAAGACAGGTGCCTTAATTGTCCAGGTGGTTTGATAGGCCATCTGGTTGAATCATACCCCAGTGCCCATCTTTCATCGCCATCTGCTCGTCTAATTAGGAACATAAAGTTAATGCAGTCCCGTAGCACAACAGATAGATACAAAGTGCTGGAGTAACTCAGCAGAGCAGGCAGCATCTTTGGAGAAAAAGGATGGGTGACGTTTCGGGTCAGGACCCTTATTCAGATGTACACAGGCCTACACAGCACAACAAATAATTGAAATATTGTGTAAAATCATAAGACAGAGCAGAATTAGGCCATTCAGCCCATCGAGTCTGCTCTGCCATTTGATCATGGTTGATCAATTTATATTCTTCTCTTCTGCCTTCTCCCCATTACCTTCTACACCCTTACTAATCAAGAACCTGTCACCCTCTGCTTTAATAATACCCAATGGCTTGGCCTCCACTGTCATTGTGGCAATGAATTCCACAGATTCACCACCCTTTTGCTAAAGAAATTCCTCCTCATCTCCATCCTAAATTTGATCCGAGGCTGTGCCCTCTAATCCTAGACTATCCCATTACTAGAACAATCCACTCCACATCCGCTTTCATTATTCCTTTCATTATTCGGTAGGTTTCAATGAGGTACCCTCTCATCCTTCTAAACTCCAGTGAGTCTAGACCCAGTGCCATCAAAGGCTCCTCATACATCAACCCAATCATCCCTGGGATCATTCTTGTAAATTTCCTCTGGACCCTCAGTAAATTCATTAAGTTATGTAAATGTCACCCTTACAAATCTTCTTAACTGTGATGAACATTAAAACTAAATATTAACAAAAATATTCATGACTGGATGCTGCTAGATTTACCATGGCACCCCTATTTACAGGGGAAAGATCACCCAGTGGAAAACCCAGAGGTTTCCTGTTTGTAATCGTAGCTTGGTTGTCTAAAAGCTGCATGAAGCCAACCCCATAAAGAGTGCTTAAAGATGCTTAAAGCATAGATGGTTGAGTAGTAGCCACACTGTCTGCACCGAGTTTGTACGTTCTCCCTGTGATCACATGGGTTTTCTCCGGGTGCTCTGTTTTCCTCCCATTTTCCAAAGACATGCAGGTTTGTAGTTTAATTGGCTTCTGTAGATTGTCCCAAGTGTGTCGGATAGTGCTAATGTATGGGTGATCGCAGGTCGGCGCAGACCTGGTGGGCCAAAAGGTCTGTTTCAAAGCTGCATCTCTAAACTAAACTAAGCCTGATTTGTATGGTGGTGTGGGTGGAATTGTGTCCATGGATTGTAGGTGACTCTTAGATCCATTCAGAAATGGGGGGGGGGGGGGGGGGGGAGTGGGCAGTGGGGAGCGATGTATGATCAAGTTATTGTGAGGAATGGTTTGCTTGGGAGACTGGAGTAAAAGTATTCCTCCATTTCCTAAACATGAGTGTCCAGGAATAACATTCACTCTTTCATGGAATCAATATTGTCTCTCTTTAGTTCCAAGAATAGTGAGAATATTCATGCAGCCTCATTTAATATTTCTCGTGTACTCCATTTTTTCCACAGCAATTGAGATCCTGAAGATTTGACTTTATTCTGGATGTAGGGTCTGGGAATTTTGTTGTTTAATGTTTAAATGTCATGGTGGATTTTTTTCTTTGGCTTTGTTTGGGAGTCAGAATCATTTATGATTTTTAAATTTAAGCTAGCATACGCTGAAAAAAAGAAAACGTTTTATTAGCTTTGTATAGCTTTAACCCTCCTCTGTATTGTCAACAGGAAGATAACATATTTTTCTAGGCAGGATTGCCTCCCTTTTCCTTCCTCCCCCCACCCCTACCCCCACCCCCCGAACAAATAGCACTTCACCAAAAGTATGCATTCCAGCTGTTGCATGGAGAAACAAAGCCATATGCTAATGTCATAAGGATCAGAATTGGTATTGTCAATTGTTTAAATATTGTAAAGCAAATAACTACTAATGTATAATTCCCCAGAACTTGAGTGAAATACGTAATTGAGAATAAAAATGTTTTCGGTGATTGTTTCTGGATATATGCAATTATGTAATCATGCAGTAATTTAATCATCCAGTCTGACTCAGCAATCAAGATATTAGAGTCATAGAGCATGGAATCAGGATATTAAAAGCATGGAAACCAGCCCTTTAGCCCAACATGCCCATGCCAACCAAGATGCCCATCTACACTAGTCCTACCTGCCTGCGTTTGGTCCATATCCTTCAAAACCTTTACTGATGACTCAAATTTATTAATTGGTACAATACAGCTTGTAGTTTTCCATGCCCAGAACACTAACCTAAAATGGTATTGCATATATTCAGTTAAAACAGAAGTAACTTCAAGATTTAGATTGATAATTATTACAAAGCAGTATCAGTAATATTGTGCAAGGCTCTATCTGCATGGCGCCTTATCAATATATACTTCAACCTCAATGAGTCAACTCTGAAGGAGGAATTGAACACTGTTTGAATGATTATTTCCAATATATTGGTCGAGCTGTAAAGGAGTGCAAACAAGATGCTGTAACATGTCAGTTTTATGGTAGATGGTGAGGAAAATATCAACAAGCTGTCATGTAGTAAATTAAAAATATCTTTCATTCTTAATAGGTCAATTGGAAATATAGATTTATTCATATAAATCATTCTGTGCTCATTCTGACATGTTCCTCAGAAAAGTTTGACACTCAGTGGTTCTCCATGTGATACCATTGAATAATTTCATTTTGATTTTGTTTGACTTTATACTTTGCGTGCATGTGTTAGCTAATTGGATCCAAAATTGGCTTTTTGACACACATCAACATGAATGAGTATGTGCAAGATATGACAAGTAAGTTCGCGGATGATACCATAGTGGATGGTGTTATAGATAGGATGAAGGATGCCTGAGGCTCTTCTTATCGAGTCCACACACAAGATTAGAAGTTGTTCAGCATCTGCACACAATGGTGTCTGTCTTGTCGCTTCTTGTGCTTCTTGTGCGTGGTGGTGGAAAGATTGGTGGAAACGGGGCCGCAACGTGAACGCTCTTTCCTTGACCCCATGCCTGAGGCAAGAGCTATGTGTGTGTGTGTGTGTGTGTGTGTGTGTGTGTGTGTGTGTGTGTGTGTGTGTGTGTGTGTGTGTGTGTGTGTGTGTGTGTGTGTGTGTGTGTGTGTGTGTGTGTGTGTGTGTGTGTGCCAGATGCAATGAAATTTCGTTCAGATTTGCATTTGTTGGTGTATTTTTGAATGGCAATAAAATCTTTGATTGATTGATTGTGTGTGTGTATATATATGTGTATGTATATATATATATGTGTGTATATATATGTATATATATATATGTGTGTCTATATATGTGTATATATATATATATATATGTATATATCAGATGGAAAGTTGGTGGAGTGGTGGCAAATGGAGATTAATCCTGAAAAGTGTGAGATGATGCATTTTGACAAATCACATGTACAGTAAACGGTAGGGCACTAAGGGAGAGGGACTTTGAGGTTCAGTTCCACGGTTTCCTGAAAGTAACAGCACAGATCGATACAATGGTGATGAAGGAGTATGGCATACTACAGGTCAGGCCTTGGAATGTAAGAGTTGGGGCATTATTTTGTAAATTTACATATCACTGGTTAGCCTGCACTTAGAGTATTTGTGCTGCTACTTTCAGGAAACTGGAATTGAATGCCAAAGTCCCTCCGTTCATCAACGTGCTGTCTGTACAGAGTTAATACGTTCTCCCTGTGACCGTGTGGGTTTTTTCCAGGTGATCCAGTTTCCTCCAACACTCCAAAGGCGTGAAGATTTATAGGTTAATTGGCTTCTGTAATTTGTCCCTAGTGTGTAGGATAGAACTAGTGTATGGGGTGATCACTGCTCAGCATGGTCCCAGTGGGCCGAAGGGCCAGTTTCCAAGCTGCATCTCTAAAACTAAAACTAAACTAATAACACACACATACTTAATGTGCATATAAAAGTGATTATAATGTGAAAGGTACTAATGGTAAATGGAACGGGTGAAGTTAAGGAAAAACATCGGTATGAACTTGGTGAGCTAAAAGCCTGTTTCTGTTCTATGACTTTTAATATTAACTGTGTTTATGACAAACCATTTTCCTAATGTTATAAAGCTTGAGGATTTGGGATACTCAGGCACTGTTGACCTCTTTAAAAAAAAACTGGTTCTTATGAAGGGTCCCAGACCTGAACTTTTAATTGATTTTCTTAACACTGTCGCTGCCTGCCCTGCTGATTGTTTCGAGCATTTTCTGTTTATATTAAGCTGAAATTTAAATTTAGAAGAGTTTTCATTTTGTTGGCTTTGCGTAGACTGTGTAGTTGCACTGCGATGTCAACAAACAGTCATCTTCATGTCCACTGGCTTTCACAAGGCCAGTGATAATTATTGCTTGGTACATCAATTCGCAGGAAATAATGAAAAGCATCCTCTTTCATGGAATGGCCCTTAATTTCTTTCCATTCATCAACTGAATGTGTTTGAGTGCACATTCACAACAGATTACTGCATTACAATTTTTAATTAACACATTTGTGTAATTGGTATAATCCTAATTGAGTAATTATTGGGAAATAATTGGTTATAATTTCTGCAATAAGTGGGGAACTGATACTCTTGTACTACACTGTAGGTGCGAACTTGGGTCTACACATAGAGCTCACAGAATGGGAAATTAGTGATTGAAAAGGTGCTGCAGAGGCAGATATTTCCACTGGTTATGCCGATTTCTAAGATTTTTGTACGGGTCATCTTTTTATTGGAATAATCAGAAGAGTTTTGTGTAGTGTTTTTTAAATTTTGTTTGAAGAAGTAGATTCTGACAGACATTGGTGGCAGAATGAAGTTTAGATTAATAAGCGGCAAAATCTGTAAGTGTAAATTAAAAGCAATTATAATTTAATTAAAGGCATGTAATTAACTCAAGCTTTAAAGACTGTATAATTTTATATTTTTGAAATCCAATTATTATAAAGAGGTTATTCAGTATTATATTTTATACAACATAATGGATGTAGCAATCCTTGTAAATTGGAGATTGTACTGCAACTTTAAATTATCCCAGCCTATCCATATAAAATATTGTAACTCAATGGGCATTATTCAATGTGAAGGATTTGGCCTTTTTTTATATGTCATTATCAGATATCAAGGTGCTGTCTGTCAATGACTGACCCATCACATTTAAATGTTAACCATAGGAATAAAGTTTGCAAAAATGTGTTAATGTGTAACTGCGAGTTATTGTGCGAACGGAATACATGAACAAAGTTTACTTTCCCTGCAAACTTTCAAAAATTATCAAACTGGTAATATATTATGATCTACATTTCTTTGAAATTATGCATATTGTGTTTCACTAATTTGGTAAGCAAGAAAATACTACTGGATCATATATAATAGATGAAGATGTAATCTTCTCGCTTTTAGAAGAACACCGTGAAATATAACAACGTGACATTGTTCTGTTTCCTAAAGTTGCCATCATGTGCTTCCCGAATACGATTCTTAATTTGTTCTTTAGAGGCTGGGGCCAATTTGTAGCAGTAATTTGTTTCAGCGGGCTGAAAGAAGAGACTGTACTCTCTCTTTAGGCCAAAGTAGATTTGAACCCTGTCCTTGGTGGCAAAAGTTTGGCATCAAACCCAGCGTGCTGGCCCACCCCCTGGAAAAAACACGACCGCAAAAATGTGATTGTAAATTGCTGAATATGACAACTATTCCCCATTCTACTTTTCTGCTGGAGATAGAGATGTGGTTACCCAGATCTTTGTTGTTGTTGACCACAATGTTTAGTTGCAGCTGCTTACACTGGAGACAAGCCAGGATACAAGCTTGACTGTTGTAGGACTGTCAGGCCACTTCTTTTAGAAATAGAAATGACTTTTGCAGTCTGCCTATGAGATTGTCATCTCATTTCCATGTTTGGACGCGGTTCTGATATATATAATAGAAGAGCATCTGTAGAGATCAGACTGACAAACCTCTCACTGGACTCATCATTGCAGGCTGCAGCAGGTGCAGAGCACTTCAGTCCTTTCAAAGGTATGGGAATTTTGTTTTAAAATTCATCAGGAGACTATGGGGAATGTGGGCTTGAGAGCAGTGCGCTAGATGTCAGTTGTCCAGTGCTGGAATGCCGCAGGTAATTGGGCAGGACGAGAGGGAAATGTGGCGCTGAGTGTCTCACGTTGCATTGCAGCTGCTGCTGAGCTTAATTAATCTGACCCTTAGAAGCTGTGGTGCAATGGTGTAGCGCGAGCACACAGACATACACACTAAAACACATGCGCACACATACACTAAAATACACACACACAAACACACACACTAGCACACACAAACACACTAAAACACACACACTAAAACATACACACACTAAAACACACACACACACACATACTAACACACACACACTCACTAAAACACACACACACACACACACACTAAAACACACACACACACACAGATATTAACACACACACTAAAACACACACACACTCACACACACACTTAAAATACACACACACACATACTAAACATACACACACACTAAACACACTAAACACACAACTTAAAACACACACGTACTGAAAACACACACACACACACTACAACACACACACACTACAACACACACACACACTGAAACACACACACACTAAAACACATACACATACTAAAATACACTAAAACACACACACACACACACACACACACACACACACACACACACACACACACACACACACACACACACACACACACACACACACACACACACTTAAAACACACACTCTAAAAGACACACACTTTCCCCCCCCACACACTCACTCACGTGCATGCTCTCCCACACACTCTCTCACTCATGCACACGCTCTCACACGCATACACTCTTGCATATACACTCACACACAGGAGTGCACTCTCAAACGCAAGCACTCTCATGCACCCACTCACACACTAGAACGCACACACCAACAGAGAAGAAATCAGCAGCCTACACTTTCGCCACACATATTGTCTGTAATATCAACCAAACTGGAAGAGAAACCTCTGCTGTAAAAATGCTGCACAGTGAGTCAAATCACGAAGATGAATGGTTGTACAACATGTGACATCAGATTTCTGATGGGAGGAAGTGCATAAAACTATTTAGCCCGTAAAATATCAAAGCAAATAGTTTTGCTAATAGTGGACACCCACTGTAGTTTAAAGGGCAGAATATTAATTTTGTTATTTAAGTGTAGTTATCATGTTATTTCACAATTGCTCATGGTGTGGATGTTGACATTTCAGTCAATGTATTGTGCTGTTACACAGAATCAGTAATTACACTGCCACCTTTAACTTGCACTATACGTTTCCAGTGTAATTTGTCCTACTGCTTACTGCTGGGAGACCAACTGAACCGAACATGTTTTTTTTTTATCCAAGCGAAATGTTCGTACACGTTCATTAATAACTTTGTTTTAAAAAATAGTTATTTTCACATGATATCCCCTCTAATTACTTCATTTTACTATGGTCACGACTTAGTATAAATATAGAACAGGAAGTGAAATAGCATCGTCTGATGTGGATGTTTTCCTGGCAGCTTGTTAGCATTCTAACAATACGAACCCTGAGGATTTCTAAGTATAAAAAGCATGGCATGGGGGTGTCGCGGTAGAATTGCTGTCCTACAGCGACAGAGACCCGGGTTCGATCCTGACTACGGGTGCTGTCTGTACAGAGTTTGTACATTCTCCCTGTGACCACGTGGGTTTTCCTCGGGTGCTACAGTTTCCTCCCACACTCCAAAGACTTGCAGGTTAATTGGCTTTGTAAAGATTGCAAATTATAAATTTGTGTAAGATAGTATTCGTGTAGATAGGGGCTGTTTTGTGCTGTATTTCAAATCTAAACTAAAGGATATTAGGAAAGGGGCTAGGCCATATAGTCTATGCTATTTCACAATGGGTTCCTAACCTCATATCCCTCTTGTTCCTTAATAATATTAATTAACAAAAGTATCAATCTCAGGTATAGAATAATCAATTGATCCTACATTTATTGGCATTTTAAAGTGTTCCAATGTTCTACTTCCCTTCGGATGCAGAAGTGTTTTGTAACTTTTTTTATTGAAATGCCCTGTTCTAATTTTTAGAACACTTACTTTGGGCGGCACAGTGGCGCAGGGGTAGATCTTCTGCCTTACAGCGCCAGAGACCCGGGTTCGAGCCTGACTACGGGCGCTGTCTGTACGGAGTTTGTACGTTTTCTCTGTGATCCCATGGGTTTTCTCCGGGTGCTCCAGTTTCCTCCCACACTCCAAAGATGTACAGGTTTGTAGGTTACTTGATTTAGGTGAATTTTGTAAATTGTTCCTAGCATGTAGGATAGTGCGAGTGTACTGGGTGATCGCTGGTTGGTGCGGACTCGATGGGCCTAAAGGCCTGTTTTCATGCTGTATCTTTAAAGTCTAAACTCATTTCAGAACTGTCAAACCAAGGGAAATGCTTGTAAAAACAAAGAACTGTTGATGCTGTTTTTCAAAAAAAGACATAAAGTACTGGAGTACCTCAGCAGGCCAGGCAATATCTCTGGAGAACATGGATGGTGACTTTTTGGATTGGGACCCTTCTTTGGACCCTGGAGACCTTGGTCTGAAGAAGGGTCTCTTACCCGTAAAGTCACTTACCCATGTTCTCTAGGGATGTTACCTGACCTGTTGAGTTACTCCAGTACTTTGTCTATTTTTTGAAGAGAAATATTTTCTTGTTTCTCTCCATTTGCCCAATCACTTTTCTGTATCAGTGGAAATTATCCTTCCATTTTGATACGTTACCCCTTAACTCTCTAAATTCCTGGGAAGGCAAGACTAGTTCATGTAAACACAGCTAACAGAGCTGGATTGCACCTATCTGCAGTTGGTAACTCCTGCTAGAGAAGGGCCTGAATTCCAAGCCTTGGTCACCTGACCTCCAGCTCAGATGGGTGTACAGACCCTTAGCTTTAGACTTGTACAGAGAGTGTGGCCTCATTCTTTTGGATTGGTGCTTGAGCTGGGCTGAAAAGTTCAGTGCAGATGGGGTATTTGTGTCATAGAGTCACACAGCATGGAAACAGGCCCTTCAGCCCAACTTGCCCAAACCGACCAACATGTCCCATCTACACTAGTCCCACCTGCCTGTGTTTGGCCGATATCCCTCTAACTCTGTTCTATCCATGTGCCTGGCTAATTGCTTCATAAACATTGTGATAGTCCCTGTCTCAACTACCTCCCCCGGCAGCTCGTTCCATACACCCACTACCCTTTGTGTGACCAATGCTTAATGTTTTAAATTAACTTCTATCAATGTGTGGTTTATAAGTTTTTTTTAAACTTTGAAATAATTTACAGCTATCTCAACAAATTAACTGTAAATATTTTCAATGAAATAATGATCCAATGATTGTTTTTATTGTCACATGTACCCAGGTACAGTGAAAAGCTTTGTCTTGCATACAACCCTAAAAAAACGAGGGAAGAATATTAGACTTTATTGCCTTCCATCGCAGTGAGGAATGTGGAATCCGCTGTGGTGGATGTTTATGTTAACTTTTTTGTAGTGTGTCTTGTTGCTTTGTTTTTAGTGTGGCTGTATGGTAATTTGAGTTTCACTGTACCTTAATTGGTTCACGTGACAGTAAAACCCCTTGAAATACTGAAACATTTGAACCCGGTAAAATCATACTGCAGACTTCACCTAGGCAAAATTACAGAAGTTCACTGAACAGCTCACCAAAAAGGCCTTTGACAGTAGTGACCTGTCAAAATGTCATCAACATGACCTGGCTCCAGCTTTATAAATCCTTGGTCAGACCTCAGCTGGGGTATTATGCGCAGATCTGATCACCATGCTACAGGAAGGAGAAGGTGCTGAGATACCACCTACACCTGCACCTCCTCCAACCTCATCTATTGCATTTGGTGCTCTCTATATGGCCTCCTATACATTGACGAGACCAAATGCAGACCAGGGGACCTTTCCCGAGCACCTGTGCCCTGTCTGCTGTAGCTTCTGGATCTCCAGGATGACAGCCTTTTTACTTCCCATTCCATTCCCACACTAGTGGGCGGCACTGTGGCACACTGGTAGAGCTGTGCCCTCACAGCGCCAGAGACCCGGGTTCGATCCTGACGTTGTGTGCTGTCTGTGGAGTTTGTATGTTTTCTCTTTGACCGTGTCCATGCTCTGTTTTCATCCCACATTCCAAGGATGTGCAGGTTTGTGG
Source organism: Malacoraja senta (assembly GCA_038087875.1). Lineage (NCBI taxonomy): Eukaryota > Metazoa > Chordata > Chondrichthyes > Rajiformes > Rajidae > Malacoraja > Malacoraja senta. The sequence continues at coordinate 39,762,840 of CM075978.1, forward strand.
GTTAAATGCTCTCTGTAAATTGCCCCAATATGTAGGGAGTGGGAAAATGGGAGAACATTGAACTGTTGTGAACAGGTGATCGATGGTCGGCATGGGCCGAAGGGCCTGTTTCCATGCAGTATCTCTAAACTAAACACAAATCTGTCTGTCCTTTGCCTTCCACACTGCCAGAGTGAGGGCAAACACAAACTAGAGGAAAAGCACCTCATATTCCACTTGGGTAGTCTACAACCTAATGGCATGAGCATTGAATTCTCTGTTTTGGGGAATCCTGGTTCTCTTACACACTCCCTTCCTCTCACAATACCGCTAAACCCCCAACGCCTTATTCCCGTACCCCCACGTACTCAATTTACCCATCACCCACACACGTCTTCCATTGGATGTTCTCCCCCACCCCCCCTCCATCCTTCTCTCCTCTGCTCATCCCTTTCCTCACTCTGGGACTGCTTAATGTATACACAACAACATTTTGGAATTCAAGTTATTCACAGAATGGAGTGTTCATCACTTTCTCTAAAAAGTGTAAAATAATTATTAACAGTGTCTTCTTAGCAGTGTATACTGTAATGTTAACATTTAATGTTTGATGGAATGTGCTGTTTTTAAGGTGGCTTATTATTGCTGAATATTTGACTACATCTAACAACTGAATGTGAAAAAAACAGTAATAATGAATAGTTTCAGCGCAAGGTCTTTGTATTAAAGCCAGTGCACTGTGTAGCGCCATGGCATTCTTGGAAATGTTCTCCATGGAGACTAATCTGAATGTGTTGGTTTTGAAAGCAGTACATTTTAATCACTGCTACTTGAATAGAGAAGACATTCTTTCAATATCTTTGGGGAACAATTTTTCATCAAACAACAAAAGAATTTTGCATCAAACAACACAATAATTTTGCATAAGAAGGAATGCACATGCTGGTTTATACCGAAGAGAGACACAAAGTGCTGGAGTAACTCGGTGGGTCACCTGAGAAAAAAGGAATAGGTGGCATTTCAGGTTGGAACCCTTCTTCCGACTGGCCCTTTATTTAGATTGTTAAAACCAACCAGTGCTCAGGCCATGTAAAACATGGTCATATACAGTACAAATACAATACAGATAGCTGTCATCAATCACCTATTTATGTTGAAAATTATAACAAGGCTATGCAGAAAGGTCATGTGTCTGAAGAAGGTTCCCAAACCCTAAACTTCACCTTTTCCTTCTCTCTAGAGATATGGCCTGACCTGCTAAGTTGCTCCAGCACTTGGTGCCCATCAGCAAAAAATCTGCATTGTTTAGCAGTGCAAGGACCTGGAAAGTTCTCCAAAGTTTGCAAATTGTTTTAGCTATTTTATTTTCTAATTTAACTGCTGCCTTCAATTCTATCTTTCAGTATTTAATTGTTTTGCACTTCAAAGACATATTTTGTTTTGCTTGCCGTTATCATCCTGTGCAAAGAAAATGTATTCTGCTTCAGTAATCATTGTAGCAAGGGAAGGTCTTCAGAGACTTGATTTAGAAGTATTGAAAATGGAGTATGTTACTTCTCAGCCCCCTGGGCTTGCTCCGATTGAATGAGATCATAGTTTATGTGACCTAGCTCACTCCTTGGCCCCACATCCTTTAACATGTGGCTAACAATATTTAAAATTTGAAATTGTGCTGATATCTGCTGCTTTCTGTGGGAGAAAAATACCACAAAAGTAATTATTCATTAAAATATTTGCTTCTATTTATAGTTATGCTCTCTTGGCCTTGATTTTTCCAAGCACAGAAAATAGTTCTCCTTTAACTGCACTACGAGTAGCACACAAAAAAATCTATTGTCCACCCATGTCCTAGGGAATAATCTAATACATGGTAATGTTTTGATGCCTCTTGACTCTTCACAAGACCAATATACTCTTTTCCAAGGTGAATTTTCTGGTATTGTGCAAGATACACTAGATCTGGTATACCTCCAGCTTTGCACACATAGGCTTTGCAAGGTCAAGATAGAATGGATATGTAGAGGAGGATTCCGGTCGTGGAAGAGTCTAGGAACCGAGGGCACAGCCTCAGAATTAAAGGACGTGCCTTTAGAATAGAGATGAGGAGACATTTCTTTAGCCAGAGGCTGGTGAATCTGTGGAATTCATTGCCACAGACAGCTATGGAGGCCATGTCATTGAGTATTTTTAAAGCGGAGATTGATAGGTTTTTGATTAGTAAGGGCGTCAAAGGTTAGGGAGAAGGCATGAGAATGGGGTTGAGAGCCAATCATGATCGAATGGCTGAGCAGTCTCAATGGGCCGAATGGCCCAATTTAGCTCCTATATCTTATGGCATACATGTTGGAAAACCCACAGCCCCTTTGCATATTAACAACAAACATTTCATTCACTGCTTTTTGTTTCCACCTTACTTTGTGATTCTTTCTTCCCGACCTCCTGGAATGTGTTTAGATGAGCACTGTTTCCAGTGTTCCACCATTTTTTCACTCAGAGGGTGGTGGGTATATGATACAAGTTGCCCGAGGAGGTAGTTGCGGCAGGTCTTATAACAGCATTCAAAAGACACTGGACTGATACATGTATAGGAAAGTTATAGAGATATGGGTCAAACACAGGCAAATGAGACAAACTTGGATGGGGTATCTTGGTCAGCATGGGAAAATTGGGCCTGTTTGTGTGCCTGCATGACTCTAATTAAAATCATATTCTAATTTACCTTTCTTAAAATGGATTACATTGTAGTCGTCTGTATTTAAATTTATCTGATGCATGTTTCCCCTCACACCTAAGGAATCAGTGAATCTGCAACTGTGGTCCTTTCCGAATTAGCTGGTGTGTTGTAATTCTATGTGCCATTGGCATATTTGATCAGATCACTTCCTGGTTGGTACCCTTATTATTCTCAATCACTAACAGAGGTATATTTTAGAAGTTCCACTTGCGATTGCTAAATGTGCAAGATTCATGGCAAGCAGTTTCCAACAGTGTTTCTAGAAAATACATTCTATTTATCACTTTTTTAATACCACTAATCTCGGGATGAATTTCACCCACTGGTACTTAGTTGAGGCCTCAGCACATGTCCATATGAGCAGATTTCACCAGATACCCATGATCAATTCTCTTTTTCCCAAATCAGGTCTGTAATTTGTCCCTTAGTTTCATTGGCTGTAACCTTAGGGCATGTTTAAGGACAGTGCTTATATTCAGGCTGAGTGAAGATGACGGTAATTATCCTGTTAATCAAGCTTGCTAACCACTAAGTTAATCGTGACTTGTGATCTATTTATGCATATCATTTTATGCAACTGCGTTCCATTCATTTCTGATTTCTGGAGAGGTTAAGCTGTTATTTTTTAGGGGAATTATCATAGTTATTGCTTCCTCTGTTGTTAAAATAGAATGATTTTTGCATTACATGACTTTCTTTTCTGGACAATAAACAATGAGTTGTGTCCATTACCCCATCTACAACTCATTGACTGACATAGTGTTGTGAATAAATATTCTTTTCACTTCAGTAATTGTTACTGTGACTATACAGTAGTTCTTGTGTAGAACCCTGTTGCATACTCATTGGAAGTCAATGTAGGTTATATCCAGAGAAATTTCTCTGTCTTATGAAAATATTTCTTGAAAGATACGGCCCAACCTCTATCCAAGGGTAATTTGTTGGAAGGGTAATCAACTGGAATATCTTAACTGATACTTAGTCACTATGCCGATTGTAGAATCAAGTACCTGCTCCAGAAAATACTTCAGACCAGCAGGTCTATAATTTCCCGGATTCCCGCATCATTCTTAAATAATAGAATTGAGCAATTCTCCAAACAAAAACAGAGTAATTTATGAATTAAGAGGACTTCAGAAGATTATAGCTAGTGAAATTGCAATTTCATCTTAAAAATCCCAGCATGTAAATAATTAGGTGAACTTTGTATGGCGCTTCAGAGCAACATTTTTTTTCCAATCTGTTATTTTTGTTAAATATATTAATTGATAATAATTTTCCTGGAAAATCAAGTATATAATGATTCCATGGCTGGATTTCTACAGCAGAACTGAAAGGCACATTCAAAGATTCCCTTGACAATAAGCATTGTGGCCCTCAATGGCACAGTGGTAGAGCTATTGCCTCACAGTGCCAGAGACCTGGGTTCGATTCTGACTACGGGTGCTGTCCGTATGGAATTTGTATGTTCTCCCTGCGACCATGTGGGTTTTCTCTGGTTTCCTCCCACATTCTGAAGACGGACAGATTTGTAGGTTAAATGGCTTCTGTAGGTTAATTGCCCTAATGTGTCGGATGTGAAAATAGGACAACATAGAAGTAGTGTGAACGGGTGATTGGTGGTTGGCATGGACTCAGTGGGCTGAAGGCCCTGTTTCCACTCAGTATCTCTAACGTAAAAAAAATTGCCATGGTTTAATCAAGTTAAAATGGGACACCCTTCAAATAAGAATGAAGCATCAGGCCCAATGATCCACCCTCACCCCAGCATTCTCTTGGCCAATGTCCCTCGATAATAGGATTGAGGATGAAAGGATAGGATTCCCTTATCAAAGGAACATGAGGGAATGCTGTATACATGTCTTCACAAAGACATGGCTTACCCACAACTCTCCAGACCAGGCCTTCCAGCCCGAAGGTTTCTCGATCCATTGCATGGAACGCATGGTGTCCTTTGGAAAAGGGAGAGGCAGCGACATTTGTCTCATGGTAAACTCTTTGTAGTACACAAACGTGGCAGTCTTGTCCAACTCCTACTCTGAACATCTGAAACATCTGACAGTGAAATGACGTACCTTCTACCACAGCGAATGAAGCAGGCTGCAGAAAGTGGTGGACATTACCCGCTCCTTCACAGGTACTGACCTCCCTTCCATTGAAGTACTGCCTCAAGGAGGCAGCTAATATCATCAAAGATCCGCCACACTCTCATCTTATCATCAGGAAGAAATGCAGAGAAGCTTGAGAATAGTTACCTTCAGGTTCTTTCAATCAACCATTAACCATGACCCTACCTTAACACTGAACCTCCATGGACTTTGTGCAACTATGGTTGCTCTTTACTTTGGTTTTTGCACTATCATGGACTAGTTTACTTCGCATAACTGACAATTATTGCTCATTTATTGTTGTTGTTGCTGCGTCTAATGTGTCTGTAAAGCTGCAGAAAGTAAGAATTTCATTGTTCCGGTTCATATCTGGTGCATATGACAAATAAATACTCTTGACTCTTGATTCTTGAAGGCTGCAACTTGTTTCAATGTGACCTCCCGCACCGGATCTGATGCCGAATGCTTTAAGGGGTCTTCAAGGAGAAACTGTTCTCCTCTGACGGGAGGAAGAAACCTGCCGCTGAAACGAAGGAGGCTGGAAGTAGCATAAGCATGGTGCCACACTTGTGGAGTCAACACCAAAAGTGATTAGTGGCCTAATCAGGGAAGGAAAAGTAAGTTGAGCAGCACATTCATCTACATCTTGTATGTATGACCCCAGCCACTTCACTCCACCTTCTCAGTAATACAAAACCAAAATACTGCAGATGCGGGAGTCTGAAATATGATTAGAAAAGGCTGGAAATCTTGAAAGGAGTTGATGCTTTGGGTCAATAACCTTTTAATCGATCTGATGAAAGGTCATTGACCTGAAATATTAACTCTTTCTCTCTCCACAGATGCTCACTGGCCTGCTGAGAATTTCCAACATTTCTTGTTTTTTTTATTTCTTGAGTCAACCTCAGTACATCACTTCTTGTATCAACTTCAAACGCGGGCGTACACATTCCTCCCTATCCTTCTCTTTGGTGCATTTTCTCATGTCCCCATTTGGCGATTTATTGTTGGCACTCATCATCATCTGTGCAATGTCACGGCTTGCCCTCGTGGTCACAATTCAATTGGTTGACAGTAATTCTTTGAACAGATGCCATTGGTCTCTATCGTTCCTTACAGGAGAAGCAGAGAATTAAACGTGGACTTCTATCCATCTTGTAATTGACAGCAACAGGGGAAGAGCCGCTGGATGTCAATGGATTTACAGGGTGTATAATTGACAGAAAATGGACTTCGCAGCTACCTGAGATTAAATATCAGATTGCTGCATGGCACACAACACTCACCCATATTGACATAATGTCAGCAGGAAGTGAAATCTGATCATTTAAAACATCCTTGCCATGATAGTTCTGATTCATGCTTTTTCTTTGCCATAGCACCTTCAAGCATCCAATAGGAGATGGTGCTGATAGACAGCACCATGTCATATGTGGTCATTCAATCTGAAACAACACCTGCATAAGAAGATTTGGCGATACAGCAATTGACATTTCTCTTTTAATCAGAACTGGGTAAGGTTAGAAATTAAACATATTTTAAGTTGCAGGAGCAGAGAGGTGGAGAGGACAAAGGGAATATGTGTGGAGGCCAAAAGAAAGACTGAATGTCACTATTATTGGTGATAGAACCAGAGAAAAGGGAGTGAAGGCTTGTTAACCTCAGCTGATATGTTCTCTCCTCCGCTTCCTTTGGAAACTTGTAATATGTTGGTTTCCACTTCTTTCTATTTCTGATGGAAGGTCATCAACATGACACGTTAACTCTGTTTCTCTTTCCGCAGATGCTGCCTGACCTATTGATATTTCCAGCATTTGCTGTTTTTTATTTCAAATTTCTAGCATCTGCGGATGTTTGCTTCTAGATTTTTCACTCTGATGGCCCTCTTATCACGTTAGCAAGAGCTGTGTATCCAAGGCAATTGTTCAATGATTCTCTATTGTCACATATGCACAGCACAATTAACTCCTTTTGCACAACTCGCAAATGCACAGTCACCATATTCTGGTGCCGTTTACAAAGAAAAAGTCCAAAGTCCAATGTCCGGTCCACATGCTGGAAGCACTGGATGTCATATCAGAAGAACCAAGTCTGCCCAGGTTGTACACGGGCACTGTGCCCTACAGACCGGGGAATGTTGGATGCGTTTGCAGGCAACCCACTGCAGCTGCATGTGTTTGGAGAAAATTGAAGGAAGCCATCTCAAACAGGAATGTCCAGATATTGCAAGCTTTCGTGATGATATCTTAGACCAGGGAAAGAGTGGCTACTTGCTCAGTGCATTCAGGCCTTTGCCAATATATTAAACACCATTTGAGATACATGACTTACTAATATTTTTCAAGGCTTCCCATCACCTTATGCTTCATACTTAGTTTTAGACTAGCAATATTCTCATCGCAGATGATGGGCTAGCTGATCTGTAATACAGTTGGTTCCCTCTCACTTTAAATCAAGGTAGTTTCCCTTAAAAATTTGAAGATGGTAGTTCATCAGCTGCATTACTTTTTCTCTGACCATTTTTAAAACACTAGTATCACAGATTTGTCACATTCTCATTTCATTATTTTCTTTGCAGTTGTTATTTCACTTGCTTCAGACTTTACTTTAGACTTCAGAGATACAGCGTGGAAACAAGCCCATCGGAATACCAAGACCATGCTGACCAGTGATAGTACACTTGCACTATCCAACTCACAAGGGCCAATTTACAATTTTACCGATGCCAGTTAAACTACAAACCGATACGTCTTTGGAGTGTGGGAGGAAACCGGAGCACCCAGAGAAAACTCATGCACACAGGAAGAACATACAAACTCCATACAGACAGCACCCATAGTCAGGATCGAACCCGGGTCTCTGGCGCTGTAATTTTGGTGAACTCTTGTCTGGAATATTTGGCATGGTATTTTTCTATTCTATAACCTGATATGGAGTAATTTATATGAATTCCATTCCTTTTTATTTTAGTGTAACTTTCATCAGTTTTTGAGGACCCATGTCGCTCCAGACCATCTTACATTATGTCACATAATTATAAGAAAAATCCATGTTGATTTTTGATATTGTAAATTTTATTTAGTTTTCTTTACCATTGTCCATTCTGTCTATTTAGTAATGTTTTGGTCATTCTGGATCTGCATTACTTTAGGTTACTTTAGAGATACAGCATGAAAACAGGCCCTTCAGCCCTCACTGACCAGCGATCACCATGTACACTAGTTCTATCCTACACACTAGAGACAATTTACAAAGCCAATTAACCTACGAACCTCAAGTCAAGTAAAGTCCAGTCAACTTTATTTGTCACATACACATACAAGATGTACAGTGAATTGAAAGTGGCAATGCTTGCGGGACTGTGCAAAACAACAGAACAGAACAGAACCAGTATTTACATTAAAAAAAGAATTCGCAACAGTATTTACGCCCTGGTGAGATCAGAGTTTACAGTCCTGATGGCCTGTGGGAAACTCCGTCTCAGCATCTCTGTTTTTGCTGCGTGACAGCGGAGGCGCTTGCCTGACCGCAGCAGCTGGAACAGTCCATTGCTGGGGTGGTAGGGGTCCTTCATGATCCTGCAGGCTCTGGATCTGCAACTCCTGGTGTATACGTCCTGCAGGGGGGGGGGGGGGGGGAGTGTAGTTCCTGTGGTGTATTCGGCTGAACGCAATACTCTCTGCAGAGCCTTGCTGTCCTGGGCAGAGCTGTTGCCAAACCAGATAGAGATGTTACCGGTCAGGATGCTTTCTACAGCACCAGAGTAGAAGGATGGAAGGATCCTCAGAGAGACTCTGAATTTCCTCAGCTGCCTGAGGTGGTAAAGGGGCTGCCTTGCCTTTCTCACCAGTGTGGCAGTGTGCGATGTCCATGTCAGATCCTCTGTGATGTGGACTCCCAGGTATTTAAAGCTGCTCACCCAATCCACAGTAGTCCCATTAATCCCCAGTGGCGTGTACGTCCTTGGTTGTTGTGCCCTTCTAAAGTCCACAATCAGCTCCTTAGTTTTTGTGACATTCAAGAGGAGGCTGTTATCCTGATACCAGCGTACCAGGTCAGCCACCTCCTCCAGGTAGGCCTGCTCATCGTTATCGGAGATCAGGCCCACCATCACTGTGTCATCAGCAAACTTAATGATGGAGTTGGAGCTGAACCTGGCCACACAGTCATGTGTGTACAGGGAGTACAGTAGGGGGCTGAGGACGCAACCCTGGGTGGATCCTGTGTTCAGGGTGAGGGGGTTGGAGGTATGTCTAGCCATCTTGACCACCTGAGGCCTGGCGGTCAGAAAGTCCAGGACCCAGGCGCACAGGGGAGTGTTCAGTCCCAGTTCCAGCAGCTTATCAGCAAGTCTGGTGGGGACTATGGTGTTGAAACCTACACGTATTTGGGATGCAGGAGAAAACCAGAGCACCCAAAGCCTGGAATGAACCTGGGTCTCTGGCGGCGTGAGGCAGCAACTCTACCACTACGCCAACGTGCTACCCTGAACTCAAACTTTTATTCTTCTGCTTTTAGTTTCCCCTTCTGTTGATTTTGTTTGGTGACCTGAGCAATTGTTCCTTAGTGGTGTTAGTTGGATCTTTGCCACTTTAACTTCTTTTTTGAGAACTGCCTACAGATCTTCTCATATTTTATCATGAACACAATTTGTCCTGGTTAGGTTGGGCAAAATTACCGTAGGGTTATCTATACGTAGAATCTTCATATCTTTCTAATATATTTAAATTAAACTTGTCATATTTTGATTGCTGCTATGTGTAAGATATTACGGCAGTAGCATGTAGATAGAAACAAGCACAGGTTTACAGTACACGCTGTTGTCAGTGTGGTTCTTCTTTTATTTTACAAAAGTACACTGCGCATACCCACACATATTCACGAGACTGATAAGATATTGAATATATCACATGACACAAATCACACCATTCTGGTACTCAGTTCTTAAAGTTACAGTTACCATTATAAACACAACACTATGTAATTTTTAAAGTAAGTCATGGTTGCTCTTTAAATCTGTAACATCACTAAATGTAAAGTGGGCATCTGCCTTTCCGGTGTGTACCAAATAGTTGCTATAAATTATTCTTAGCATACTTGAGAAATATACTGCCTGACTGACATAGTCTATTTAGCTTGATGTATGAGAAAATTAAATTCTTCATTAAACCCAATCGTCTTTGTCCAATTTCTCTACCTATGCCTTCTCCAACTTCAGATTACTGCCAAGCGGCCAATGCGCAAGTCCAGTTGAGTATTGAATCCTATTATTGCTTAACTCTGCCTTGCCTCTGATTTTTATTTTTTGTTGGCAGACATGGATACAATGGTTGTCAGTGGAATGTCCATTAATATTATCTTTGTAGTCTTCTGGAAGACATCTGTTAAAGTTCTTCATTAAAAAAACTGTTGGCTGAAGTTGAAAATCACAGAATGGTAGACAATGTACTATTTTGATTAGGAAATTGGCTGAATGATTATAAACAGAGGGAAGAGTTTAATGAGAAAGTGTTCAAATTGACAGCATGTGGCATGTGGTATCCCACGAGGACCTGTGTTGTGATCATTGCAGTTAAATCACTTGTAAATGGCTTAATTTATGGTCTGTAAAACCACATTTTCAAGTTTGCTTGTGTAAAAATAAGATTGACAGCAGAACACAGCATTTAGAGGAAACATAGCAATTTTAATTGATTCATTATACAAATTTCAGTATGGCAAGCTTGGAGACTAAGATCTAGGTGTAATAAAGATGAACATTTTCTAACTTCTGAATAGTTAGAAATGGGGATTAAAGTAAATTGCATCCACATGCACAAATAATCAAAAATGCCAATGGAATACTGAACTTAAATCTGGAGGACTAGACCACAAGAGAATAGAAATGGTGCCACAGGATCACATTGATCATAGCTAAAGTATTGTGAGTATTCTCAGAACACTCGTAGGAAGTAAAAATGTAGAAACAAGGAACTGCAGATGCTGGTTTAACAAGGAAAGACACAAAATACTAAAGCAACGCTCAGCAGGTCAGGCAGCATCCCTGGAGAACATGTTTAGGTGACGTTTTGGGTCCGGATCCTTCTTTTGTGGTAAGTAAAACTTGGCCTTGATGGAATCCTATGTATCAAATGACACTGCAGACTCTGGGTTATTTTGAAGCATATTTACACAAACTATAATTTGCTGAGAAGCTGCTGGAACAGGGGCTTAACACTCCCCTGTGTGCCTGGGTCCTGGACTTTCTCACCTCCAGGCCCCAGGTAGTCAAGATGGGAGGAAATACATCGAACACCCTCACCCTGAACACAGGATCCCCCCCAGGGTTGCGTCCTCATCCCCCTAATGTACTCCCTGTACACACATGACTGTGTGGCTAGGTTCAGCTCCAACTCTATAATCAAGTTTGCTGATGACACTGTGGTGGTGGGCCTGATCTCCGATAACAATGAGAAGGCCTACCGGGAGGAGGTGGCTGATCTGGCACTCTGGTGTCAGGAAAACAGCCTCCTCTTAAATGTCATAAAAACGAAGGAGTTGATTGTGGACTTTAGAAGGGCACAACATCCGAGGACGTACACGCCACTGGAGATTAATGGGATTACTGTGGACAGGGTGAGCTGCTTTAAATACCTGGGAGTCCACATCACAGAGGATCTGACATGGACATCACACGCTGCCGCACTGGTGAGTAAGGCAAGGCAGCGCCTTTACCACCTCAGGCAACTGAGGAAATTCAGATTCTCTCTGAGGATCCTTCAGTGCTTCTACTCAGGGGCTGTAGAAAGCATCTTGTCCGGCAACATCACAATCTGGTTTGGGAACTGCTCTGCCCAGGACAAGAAGGCTCGGCAGAGAGCAGTGCGTTCAACCGAACGCACTATGGGAACTACACTCGCCCCCCTGCAGGAACTATACATCAGAAGGTGCAGATCCAGAGCCAGAAACATTATGGGGGATCCCTACCACCCCAGTAACGGACTGTTCCAGCTGCTACGGTCAGGCAAACGCCTCCGCTGTCATGCTGTGAAAACAGAGAGGATGAGACGGAGTTTCTTCCCACAGGCAATTAAGACTGTAAACTCTTATCTCACCAGGGACTAATTTACTGTTGAGTTGTGTCTTTTTTTAAATTGTTGGGGGGTTTTCTAATATGTAAATACTGATTCTGTTTTATTCTGTTCTATAGTTTTTGGCACAATCCACAGGCATTGCCACTTTCATTTCACTACACATCTTGTATGTGTATGTGACAGATAAACTTGACTTGACTTGACTTGTATTCTGGGGCATTTTGAGATGAAAGCAGGATTTGATTGTTTTCAATATATTCATGAGTAGGAAAACTGAAGAGTCAAGGGGCTAAGAGGCAGAGTTTCAAAATTACAAAACACTTTTTACATGTAATGACTGGTAGAAATTTGGAACTGTATTTTACAAATGCCAATTCCCTACAAACCTGAACATTTTAGGAGTGTGGGAGGAAATCGGAGCACCCAGAGGAAACCCACGTGGACACAGGGAGAACGTACAAACCTCACAGAAACAGCACCCGTAGTCAGGATCGAACCCGGATGTCTGGCACTGTAAGGCAGCAACTCTACCACCCGAGGAAGGAAGAGGAAAAATACACAAAGAGGACAGAGAATGCTGGAATTATTCAGCAGATCAAACATCAGTGGGGAGAGAAACACAGTTGATGTTTTGGGTCAAGGGCACTTCAACAAAACTTGAATAGTGAGAAAACACAAGAAGAGGACTCCCAGTGAAGAAAACAGAGGAAAATGTGTAACAGAATTATGACCTTAACAACATTCTCTGCATGCTCTCAAAGAAGTTTCCCTTATTGTCTCTACATTCCACTGAAACACATTTAAAAGACACTTGACTTCTAATTACCTCAACAAACATGTTTTGAACACATTGAAAGTTGCCTCCCAATCTGTTACATACCTTCAGCATATCTCCTGCATACCAAAGCCCCGTTTAATCACCCATCTGGTGATCATATGGTTTTCATTGGCTGGGTTCTGCACCAATAGAGCTGTGTTTCTTGTGGGAGTCATCATTTGCATTCAAAACATCAAGTCACCTGCTTTCAAGCCATCAACTAGTAATGTGAAATGGGGTACGAGGAAATTGGGCAGGATGGACTGCCGCATGAGGAAAGCATTGTTCATCTGCTCTGGAACCAGGTGCACACTTACTAATGAAGAACGGGTTAGCAATTCACAACCATCCTCCTATATGGGTTAACATATGAGGAGTGTTTGGTGGCTCTGGGCTTGTACTCCCTTGAGTTTACAAGGATGGGGGGGGAGGTCCTCAATGAAATCTACCAAATAATGAATGGCCAAGGCCTGGAGCGGTACATTGGTGCAGCGGTAGAGTTGCTGCCTTACAGCGCCAGAGACCCGGGTTCGATCCTGACTATGGGTGCTGTCTATATGGAGTTTGTATGTTCTCCCCATGACCGCGTGGGTTTTCTCCAGGAGCTCCAGTTTCTTCCCACATTCCAAAGAAGAACAGGTTTGTAAGTTGATTGGTTTCAGTAAAATTTGAGCTCAGCAAGGAACATTCTGCTGGAGTCATTGCTGACAGACATGACCAAAACATAGACAAAAGCCATTGATGTCTTAATGTGACATCAAGTAGGTAAAATGAAGTCAATGGGAATCAACATAGACTATTTATTAATCAGACCTGTACCTATCAAATATGAGGATGGTTATGACTTGCTGAGGACAATCATATTATTCCACATTGCAGTGTCCTAGGCCAAACCAATTTCATATCAGTTAGCTTCCCAAAGTAAAGCTGGAAATAGTGATTTGCAGGTGATGGTGCAGTGTTTAGTTCCACTAATGAAGTCCTCTGTTCACACATGCCACAATGCAGAGAAAACAAAATAGGATTAGACTTATTAATGTCAAGTAACATTTGTATCACACAAGTGCTGGTCGTAAAACTCTTCAAGAGAGTGAGTCCAACCATCGTTCCATGACTTCCATTAGCAGCATTGACATTCTATCATCATCGTGGGAAAACTAAACTGCAGTCACCACACATTGCAGCTATTAGAGTAGGCTAGAAGGTGGTATTCTGGGGTAAGTGACTCATCTCCTGACTCACCAGAGAACTTCTGCAACCATTAACAAGGCAGTTCAAGAATGTGATAGGTTTATCTTTACCATACATGCAGCTTCAACTACACTTGAGAAATATGATACCATGCAGGGTAAAGCAGCTCACTTAACTGGCATTCCAAATGGCAGCCCGATACATATTACTACCTGCACCACTCATGTACCAAAGCTGCAATTCACCTTTACAAAAGGGTGGCATAATGGCACAGCAGTATTGTTGCTGCCTTATAGCCCCAGATTTGATCCTGACTACAGGTGCTGCCTGTATGGAGTTTGTATGTTCTCCCTGTGACTGCATGGGTTTTCTCCGGCTGCTCCGGTTTTTTTCCAACACTCCAAAGACATACAGGTTTGTAGGTTAATTGGCTTTGGTAAATTTGTTTTAAAAACATTGTTCCCAGTGTGTAAGATAGTGTTAGTGTATGTGATGATTGCTGGTCAGCGCAGACTTAGTGCGCCGAGGGGCCTGTTTATATGCTGTATCTCTAAAGTCTAAAAAAAATCCACTGCACTAACTTCTCAGCCATTTTACCAATACATTCCAAACCTGGGTCCTTACTTACCTAGCGAGTAAGATGCATAGGCTGGGGAAACAAGGGAGAGATATGCTTTTGACAGAACACTGGAAGAATTCAGGAATAAATAATTTGAAGACCTTGGAAGATTTAATATTTATTGCTGAAACAAGGATAACAGGTCTACTTCTCAATAGGTCTTCCTCCACTGGGCTGGAATGTCTGCCAACATCCACTGCAGAAACTTGAGCTTCTCAGGTACTGGTGCTCCAACAAGAGTCAAGAGTGTTTCATGCCATATGTCCCAAAACAGAACAATGAAATTCTTACTTTCAGTAGCACAACAGGTTTGCAAAGACAGTACTCAATAGATAACACAATAAACAAACAAAAAACATTCAGTAAGTAAAAAATCCAAAATAGTGCAAAAACAAAACAAAGCCTGAAATTCATAGTGCAACCCAGGCAGTTCATATTTCAGAGTTTAGTTGAAGTTCAATATCTTGATGGTTGTTGGAAAGAAGCTGTTTCTGAACCTGGATGTTACAGTTTTCAGAGTCCTGTACCTTCTTCCCAATGGCAGGAATAAAATGAGAACATTACCAGAGTAATGCGGGTCCTTGATGATGCTGGCTGCCTTTTTGAGACAGAGCCTTTTATAGATCCCTTCAACGGTGGCAGGTCGGTATCCCTAATGGACCGGGCAGTGTTCATCATTCTTTGTAATCTCCTTCATTCCTGGGCATTCGAGTTGCTGAACCAGGCCATGATGCAACCAGTCAATGTGCTCTCATTTTAAGGATCAACAGTCGAGAGTGTTTTATTGTCATATGTTCCAAACAGAACAATTAAATTCTTACTTGCAGCAGCACAACAGAATATGTAAACATATTACTCAGTAAACAATATAATAAACAAAAAAGTTATATATCTATATATATCTATATCTATATCTATACACATACACACATATGTATGTATATGTGGGTATATATATATATATATACACACACACATATATATACACACACACATATGTGTGTATGAGAGATATATATATATATATACACACACATTTACATACACACACGCATAAAACAAGCAAACGATCAATAATAGTGCTGTAATAATAATATTAGTTGTTCTTCAAGTTAGGGTGTGCTGCAGTTATAAACGTATTTTTTGTACCAGTAGCTTCTCCTCCTCCTCCTAATGCTTCCCTTGACCCCCCTGTGATCCAAGGCCAGTACACTGTGGTTCTAATTGTACCGGGCTATAAAGTGGACTAAAGTTGTCAGATGCTTCCAACATTGTTAGAGTTAATTCTCGGCACAATTATGGTGATTAAAACATTTTCATTCAAAGAGACAAGAAAGCAGCTGTGATGTTTTGCTCACGACGTAACAGTGGTGTCTCCTCAAACTGAGTGACAAATCCCAACATCACATAACATGCAGACCCTTTATTATTTTGGAAAAGCTATTTAAGAAAACAACCTTAATTGAGTCATTAACCTATTGGAATTAGAATCAGGTCTTTCCCTAAAGGGCTGTTGAAGTCTAATGTGTTGGATGTGTTGCAGGGAAATGCTAAATCAGACGCTTAACTTCACTTCTCTACCAGATGATCAACTTCCTTGCATTTAAACTCTGCAACTACTTTTCAAACTCACTTGAACCGTGCACTTCCCCTCAAACTATTTATTTAGCAGCTGTGCAGTTACTTGGTTTTATTTGCAATGTTATAGAAGTCTCTTTTTTAAAGACCTTTATTGCACTTGGTCCTGCGGTATATTACATTTATTAGTTTAGTTTATTGTAACATGTACTGAGGTACAGAGAAAAGCTATTTTTTGTAGCGTGCTATCCATTCAGCGGAAAGAATATACGTGATTACTATTAAGCCATCCACTGTGTACAAATAGCATAGAGTAAGAAATGCTGCTGTTGGAGTAGAGGTTTAAAGGAGTGGGAGCAATTGTAATGAATGATTGCAGATGCACTTCTGAGACCAGCACGCAGAGAGGCGTCTGGCTTGGATGCCATCTTGCATGTTAGATAACTTGCTGTCAATAGTCGTTCCACTGACTGCATAGCACGCAACAAAAAAGCTTTTCACTTTGCCACGGTACACGTGATAATAAACTAAACAAAATCTTGCCAGCTAACTGCATGCAAAAAAGGAGATACCATGCATGGGGTGGTGATCATATGTTCAAAAATTCTAGCAGTAGAATTAGGCCATTCGGCCCATCAAGTCTACTGCCATTCAATCATGGCTGATCTATCTTTCCCTCTCAACCCAATTCTCCTGCCTTTGCCCCATAACCGCAGACACCCATCAGGTGTCTGTGATGCAATGGTGAGCAACAAATTGGAATAGTGACAGAGATTTCAAGAAACTTGGAAAAAATCATGTGATCAGATTACTGAGGGTCAGTGTGACCTTGAGTTCCATAGATAGAGCAGTCCAGGCACAAGAGAGTGAATGTAGCGGGCAAGTGGGACTATTGTTGATGGGGCATCTCGGTCGGCATGGAAAGTTTTACAAGAGACAATAGGTGCAGGAGTAGGCCATTCAGCCCTTTGAGCCAGCACCGCCATTCACTGTGATCATGGCTGATCATCCACAATCAATACCCCGTTCCTGCCTTCTCCCGATATCCCTTGACTCCGCTATCTTTAATAGCTCTATCTAACTCTCTCTTGAAAGCATCCAGAGAATTGGCCTCCACTGCCTTCTGAGGCAGAGAATTCCACAGATTCACAACTCTCTGGGTGGGAAACGTTTTTCCTCATCTCCGTTCTAAATGGCCTACCCCTTATTCTTACACTGTGGCCCCTGGTTCTGGACTCCCCCAACATCGGGAACATGTTTCCTGCCTCTAGCGTGTCCAATCCCCAAATAATCATATGCTTCAATGAAATACCCTCTCATCCTAAATGTCAGTGTATACAAGCCCAGTCGCTCCATTCTTTCAACATATGACAGTCCCACCATCCCGGGATTTAACCTCGTGAACCTACGCTGCACTCGCTCAATAGCAAGAATGCCCTTCCTCAAACTTTGAGACCAAAACTGCAAACAATACTCCAGGTGTGGTCTCACTAGGGCCCTGTACAACTGCAGAAGGACCTCTTTGCTCCTATACACAAATCCTCTTGTTATGAAGGCAAGCATGCCATTCACTTCTTCACTGCTTGCTGTACCTGCATGCTTACTTTCAGTGACTGATGAACAGGGACACCCAGATCTTGTTGTACTTCCCCTTTTCCTAACTTGACACCATTCAGATAATAATTTGCCTTCCTGTTCTTGCCACCAAAGTGGATAACCTCACATTTATCCACATTAAACTGCATCTGCCATGCATCTGCCCACTCACCCAAACTGTCCAAGTCACCCTGCATCCTCATAGCATCCTCCTCACAGTTGACACTGCCACCAGCTTTGTGTCATCTGCAAATTTGCTAATGTTACTTTTAATCCTTTCATCTAAATCATTAGTATATATTGTAAATAGTTGCAGCCCCAACACTGAGCCTTGCGGCACTCCACTTGTCGCTACCTGCCATTCTGAAAGGGACCCCTTAATCTCTACTCTTTGTTTCCTGTCTGCCAACCAATTTTCTATCCATGTCAGTACCCTACCCCTAATACCATGTGGTCTAATTTTGCCCACTAATCTCCTATGTGGGACCTTATCAAATGCTTTCTGAAAGTCCAGGTACACTACATCCACTGGCTCTCCCTTGTTCATTTTCCTAGTTATATCCTCAAAAAATTCCAGGAGATTAGTCAAGCATGATTTCCTCTTCGTAAATCCATGCTGACTTGGACCGATCCTGTTACTGCTATCCAAATGTGCTGCTATTTCATCTTTTATCATTGACTCCAGCATTTTCTTCACCACCGATGTCAGGTCAACTGGTCTATAATTCCCTGTTTTCTCTTTCCCTCCTTTCTTAAAATGTGGGATAAAATGAGCTACCCTCTAATCCACAGGAACTGATCCTGAATCTATAGAACATTGGAAAATGATCACCAATGCGTCCACAATTTCGAGAGCCACTTCCTTAAGTACCCTGGGATGCAGACCATCAGGCCGTGGGGATTTATCAGCCTTCAGTCCCATCAGTCTACCCAACACCATTTCCTGCCTAATGTGAATTTCATTCAGTTCCTCTGTCACCGTAGGTCCTCTGGCCACTAGTACATCTGGGAGATTGTTTGTGTCTTCCTTTGTGAAGACAGATCCAAAGGACTTGTTCATCTCGTCCGCCATTTACTTGTTCCCGATAATAAATTCACCTTTTTCAGTCTTCAAGGGTCCAACTGGTCTTAACTATTTTTTTCCACTTCACATACCTAAAGAAGCTTTTACTATCCTTCTTTATATTCTTGGCTAGCTTACCTTCGTACCTCATCTTTTCGCCCCGTATTCCCTTTTTAGTTATCTTCTAAGTTATCTTAAAAGTTTCACAATCCTCTGGCTTCCCTCTCATGTTTGCTATGTTATACTTCTCTTTTAGTTTTATACTGTCCTTGACTTCCCTTGTCAGCCACGTTTGCCTCTTATTCCCCTTAGAATCTTTCTTCCTCCTTGGAATGAACTGATCCTGCACCTTCTGTATTATTCCCAGAAATACCTGCCATTGTTGTTCCACTGTCATCCCTGCTCGGGTCTCTTTCCGGTCAACTTTGGCCAGCTCCTCCCTCATGGCTCCATAGTCCCATTTGCTCAACTGTAATACGGATACTTCCGATTTTCCCTTCTCCCTCTCAAATTGTAGGTTAAAACTTATCATATTATGGTCACTACCTCATAATGGCTCCTTTACCACGAGTTCCCTTATAAAATCCGGTTCATTACACAACACTAAATCCAGAATTGCCTGCTCCCTGGTAGGCTGCAGTACAAGCTGCTCTCAGAATCCATCTCGGAAGCACTCCACAAATTCCCTTTCTTGGGGTCCAGTACCAACTTGATTTTCCCAGTCTACCTGTATGTTGAATCTCCCATAACAACCGTAGCATTACCTTTACGACATGCCAATTTTAACTCTTGATTCAACTTGCACCCTATATGCATGCTGCTATTTGGGGGGCTGTAGATAACTCCCATTAGGGCCTTTTTACCCTTACAATTCCTCAGTTCTATCCATACTGACTCTACATCTCCTGATTCTATGTCAACCCTCGCAAGGAACTGAATTTAATTCCTTACGAACAGAGCTACCTCACCCCCTCTGCCCACCTGTCTGGTTTTTCGATAGGACGTATATCCCTAAATATTCAGTTCCCAGCCCTGGCCCTCTTGCAGCCATGTCTCTGTAATTCCCACAACATCATACTTGCTAAATTTCTAACTGAGCCTCAAGCTCATCCACTTTATTCCTTATACTTCGTGCATTCATATGTAATACTTTTAATCCATTACTCCCCTCACCTTTCACGTCGATTCCTATTTCACTTGGCCATACTCTCCTATCCCTTCGTGAGCTTTCTGTCCCGTTAATTCTGGTGTCTTTCTTAACTTTTCCTATACTCTCTTTCCCTTTAACTCCATCCTTGTATTTTGCTGAAGAATTTCACACAACTCTGACTTACAAATGTATTGATCAGCAGAGAGTCTGGGCAGATGTGTGCTTCTAAAGACTCTCTGGGAGTAGTCTCTTTGCCGATGTACAGGTATCTGCCTTCAGCGCTGAGAAAAATGATTCGCCCTGAGTGGCCTGCCTTGGTCATAACACTGTTTCTGGCAATGGATTTGCCAGTGCTGTCATTACTGCGGCACCCAATGAGTAAGTATATCAGCAACTGAGCACTGGAGGAAATAATCCCTGGTAATTTGAGCACACTCTGTGGACTTTGGCAGACATCTAAGATGGCTAAAGTCAGTTCTGGAGCTTCCTGGTCAGGTGCCCTGATATCACTGGAGTGTTGCTATAAATAGCAAGAAAAACAGCGAAGTAGTACTCCTGTAGTTGTGCTGAGATTGTTATACGACAGTCATAATTTGGACCTTTCAGCTCTCATATACATCGGTGTGTATGGCAATGGGCTTTGTATCACCATTATATATGTCGGTGGGGGCGCTGCAAGCCGGCAGCCCTGTCAGCAGCGTGTCCGTTTTTTTCTACTTTTTTTGTTTTTTTAGTGTGTTTTAATGTATGTTTTTAATGTTTCTTTGTGTGTCTTGTGTGGGGGGTGGTGTGGGGGGGTAAGGGGGAAACCGCTTTGGTCGCCTTCTCCACGGAGAGGCGACATTTTCCATGTCGCCTCCCCCGTAGCCTAACATCGAGGATCGGTGCGGCCTTTCCCGGAGACGCGCCTGGGGCTTCAGGCGTGGGCGCAGCGCGGACTCTCGGCGTGGAGCGGGCGAGCCCTCATCGGGGCTCGCCGGAGGCGAGCGCTCCATTTCGCTGGCCCGCGGCAGCCGGCAGCCTGAAGCCGCGGTCTGCGGAGCTCCAGCTGGCGCGGCGTCCGCAGCCTGGGATCTCTCGTTGGGGACCCGGGAGAAGAAGAAGCTTCCACCGCCGGCCCGTGGCCAACTTCTACTGCGGGCGCGGCGGCGACTTACCATCAGGAGCGGGGTCCCTCGCCGGGGATCCCTGGAGGGGAGCTTCGACCACCGGCCCTGCGGTCTGCGGTGCTTCTAGCTGCAGCGCGGCGGGAACTTTAAATCTTCGACCGCCAGCCTGCGGCCTATACCAACCTGAAGCCGCGGTCTCCGGTGGGGGAGGCACCGTTTCAGGACTTACCTGGACTTTCACTCCTCTGGATGCCCGCAGCGGCGGCTGCGGAGTGTTGAGGTCCCGACCACGGGGGAAAATGGAGGAGGACTGGCCAAATTTTGTGCCTTCCACCACAGTGATGAATGCTGTGGTGGATGTTTGTGTTAAATTTTTATTGTGTTTTTGTGTGTTCTTTATCATTGTACCGCTGCTGGCAAATTCATTTCACTTGCACTTTATGTGCAATGTGACGAATAAAACTGATTGACTGATTGATTGATATCATTAGATATATAGAGTCATAGAGTCACACAATGTGGAAACAGAACCTTCGGCCCAACCTGCCCATACCGCCCAACAAGTTCCATCTCCACTAGTCCCACCTGCCTGCATTTGGCCCATATTCCTCTAAACCTGTCCTAATCTTGTTCCTGTCTAATTGTTTTTTAAATGTTGCAATAGTCCCTGCCTAAACTACCTCCCCCGGCAGCTCGTTTCATACACCCACCACCCTTACTCCTCAGATTCCTATTACTTCTTTCCCCCCTCACCTTAAACTTATGTCCTCTTTTTCTCGATTCACCTACATGATAGACACAATGTGCTGGAGTAACTCCACTGGAGTTACTGGAGTTACTCCAGCACTTTGTGTCTATCTTTGGTATAAACCAGCATCTGCAGTTCTTTGTTTCCACATTTTATCATTGGATACATGTCAGGCACCAGGAAAAAGTCAAGTACACTAATATGGGTTGCCTGTGGACATTTATGGTCCAATTTCACATGTTGGCAAAATTTCCTCTGGAAAAATGATTGCAAATGTGATCGACTTTAGGCAAAGTTAAATTTTGTTTAACTAACATCTAGAAATCAAGTGCTACACTTGTTTAATGTTATGCAAAATATCAAATCAGAATTCTGATGCCATCAATTAACAGTAGATTTTGGACTTTTAAACTTTATAGATGCATCACTGAACAGGCCCTTCTGCCCACCAAGTCCGCACCGACCAGCGATCACCCTGTGCGCTAGCACTATCCTACACACTAGGGACAATTTTACAATTTACAGAAGTCAATTAACCTACAAACCTGTATGTCTTTGGAGTGTGGGAGAAAACTGAAGCACCCAGAGAAAATTCACGCAGTCACAGGGAGAATGTACAAACTCCGTACAGACAGCACCCATAATCAGGATTAAGCCTGAGTCTCTGGTGCTGTAAGACATCAACTCTACTACTGCGCCTCTGTGCCGCCCTAGTTGAATTTTGTTAGTAATATCCTAAAATCAAGTGCTACATTATACCGTTTAATGTTATGCCAAATCTCAAATCAGAATTCTGATGCGTTTAATTAACAGTACAATCGAGCAAATTTGGGGTTGGATTACGTGGTCATATTTTCTTTTTCCATCCTTGCTTTTCTTTGCAGATGGATGAACAGGTAATGGAACAGGCGAACAAAGGGAGAGAGAACCTAAATGGATCCAAGGAATTGGAAATGGATTGGCATGAAATTTGCCATTCCCACATTGATCTGTCTGTCCACGACCGTCACACTGCCATATTGAGGCCAAACGCCTTAAACCTATGTCCTCTGGTTCTTGATTCCCTTTGTCTGGATAAAAGACTCTGCGCATTTATCCTATCTATTCATCTCATGATCTTATACACCTCTCTAGGATCACCTCTCATCCTCCTGCACTTCAGGGAATGAAGTCCTAGCCTGCCCAACCTCTCCCTATAGCTCAGGCCCTCAAGTCCTGGCAACATCCTTGTAAATCTTCCCTGCACTCTTTCCAACTTGACTACATCTTACCTATAGCAGGGTACCCAAAACTGAACACAACACTCCAAATGTGGCCTCACCAACGTGTTGTTCAATTGAGAATATTTGCTGAATGTTATTTTTGTTTCCTCCAAGCGAGTCTTGAAAAGTACATATGTTTTTGGTGTCAAACTACCAAAACTGGTGGCAGGACAGTAGAGTATTGTGCAAAATTGAGGAAGTAGCTAATTAAAAATATTTGCCCATCTATGCTGTTGAGCTGTCATCTTAGTGCTCAGCCTGAGAATATATTATACTCACTCTGAAATTTCTAAAACAAGTGTTTTACATACAGTACGTATCTAAATTTAGAACAATTCCCTCTACATTTTTTGAACTAGAAATAATTATTACAACATTCTGAAAATAGAACAGTTTTCGTGGTGAGTAGTAACAGTATGTTTAAAACGAATACTCTGAGAAACACTTTCCTTATTCTACAAACGAGGCTTGGCAATTTTGTTTCTTTCACATCTGAGATGCCTAGTTTCAAATATCTTTCAGCTAAATGCATAGTCAGTTTTCAAAATTGATAGGTAGGAAGGAACTACAGATGCTGGTTTACACCGAAGATGGATACAAAATGCTGGAGTAACTCAGCGGGTCAGGCAGCATCAGTGGAGAAAAGGAATAGGTGACGTTTAGGGTCAAGACCCTTCATCCGACTCATAATTGATGTATGTGATTGTAATTCTACTGTAAACATAGATGCCAAAGGACATTTATGGCATTTTGGTTTTAGATGGAAGCTTGATTAAATGCATTTGATTCCCTTATGCCATTGTTCATGATTTACTGTCATAACTGAAAGAGTCAAGGGTGTTTTATTGTCATATGTCCCAGATAGAACAATGAAATTATTGCGGCAGCACAACAGAATATGTAAACAAAGTACACTGTAAACTATATGATAAACGAGAGGAAAAAAAAGTTCAGTGTGTATATATACACATACCCACAAGTACACACATACTGTACATATACATATACACATACACATACACACATATTCAAAAAACAAATGATAGTAATGCAATAAAAATAAATAAATAATAATAATAATAATAATAATAATAGTCTATTGTAGTTCTGAGCTTATTTGAGGTTGTAGTGTTTAATAGCCTGATGGCTGTAGGGAAGAAGCTGTTCCTGAACCTGGACATTACAGTTTTCAGACTCCTGTACCTTCTTCCCAATGGCAGGGGTGAAATGAATGTGTGGCTATGATGGTTTGGTCTCTGATGATGCTGGCTGCCTTTTTGGGGCAGCGATTCTGGTAAATCCCTTTGATGGTGGGGAGGTCAGAGCCGGTGATGGACTGGGCAGTGCTCACCACTTTTTGCAGTCTTTTCCGCTCCTGGACGTTCAAGTTGCCGAACCAGGCCATGATGCAACCAGTCAATATGCTCTCTACTGTACACCTGTAGAAGTTCAAGAGAATCTTCTTTGACATACCAAATCTGTAATCTTCTCAGGAAGTAGAGGCATTGAAGTGCTTTATTTATACTTGCATCAGTGTGCTGGGTCTAGGAAAGATCTTCGGAAATATGCATGCCCATGAATTTGAAATTTTTGACTCTCTCCACCATCGTCCCATTGATATAAACAGGATTGTGTGTCCTCATCCTTCCTCTTCCAAAGTGCGCAATCAGTTCATTGGTTTTACTGATATTGAGAGCCAGGTTGTTGAGCTGGCACCATTTGGTCAATCGGTCAGATGGAGTTCGCACTATGTCCGGCTACACAGTCATGAGTATAGAGTGAGTAGAGCAGGGGGCTGACCACGCAGCCTTGAGGTGCTCCCGTACTGATTGTTAATGAGGAAGAAGTATTTCTGCCAATTTAAACAGACTGTGGTCTGTGGATGAGGAAGTCGAGGATATAATTGCAGAGTGATGTGCAGAGACCCAATTCCGTGAGCTTGGTAACCGGCTTTTTTTTTAATGTATCAAAAAAACTTATTCAATTATTAAAAATATTTACAATACAATAAAACAAAACAGAACCCACCACCATGATACAAGGCAAACAAATATACTAAATAAACTATTATACAACTACGTTACAATCCTTGTCAAGGATGCATTCAACCCCCCACGGAGCCCAGCAGTCCCGGAAATCCGCCAGGGCACCCGTGGATAGCGCGTAGTCCCTCTCCAAAACCACCCGGGCACGGACGTATCGCCAGAAAAGGGGCAGGCAGCTGGCTCGGGCTGATAACCAGATTGAAGGGGATGATGGTATTGAACGCCGAGCTGCAGACTATAAACAACAGCCTGACATAAGTTTTTTATTGTCCAAGTGGTCCAGTGCGGAGTGGAGAGCCAGTGAGATCGCATCCTCCGTCGACCTGTTGTGACAGTAGGCAAACTGTAATGGGTCGAGGTTCATGTTGTGGTTGGAGTTGATATGCACCATAACCAACCTCTCAAAGCACTTCATCACCACAGACGTTAGTGCTACTGGTTGATAGTGTTTGAGGCATGTCATCTTACTCACCTTACTATTATTGATGCCCGCTTAAAGCAGGTGGGAACCTCGGACCTCAGTAATGAGAGGTTGAAAATGTCCGCAAAAGATTACTGCCTTTTAAAATATATTATTCATGTTTGCTGGAAGATTACCCAAAATATAATCACATGTTAAGGCTCATCATGGATATAAAATGCTTGACATTTTTTTATGATCTGTATTAACATTTTTCATGACATGTACAATCATTAGGACCTTTCGAATTGATGATCAGCAATTATATGGAGGTAGTATGCATTTTTAAATGGATGAGTTTGAATTTTAGGATATTTATATTGTAGCATGTTACTATTTAATGCTGCTGCTGTGAAATGATAGACATTTTGCTGGAGGAGAGTATTGAAAGTTTCCTTTCTTGGTTTTACCGCAAAAATACACTACGAAACTTGGGAAATTGGGTTGAACTTAGGTTGAACTATATAGTCATGGGTCATACAGCACGGAAACAGGCCCTTTAGCGCAACTAGTCAATGCCAACCAAGATCCATCTATACTCAGTTTAGTTTAGTTCAGAGATACAGCGTGGAAACAGGCCATTTGGCCCACTGAGTCTGCGCTGACCAGTGATCCCCACACACTAACACTATCCTACACACACTAGGGACAATTTACAATTTTACCAAGCCAATTCACCTACAAACCTGTACGTCTTTGGAGTGTGGGATGAAACTGGAGCTCCCAGAAGAAAACCCACGCAGGTCACAGAGAGAATATACAAACTCCATACAGACAGCACCCATAGTCATGATCGACCCTGGGTCTCTGGCGCTGTAAGGCAGCAACTCTACCGTTGTGCCACTGTGCCGCCACATGCTTGGCCCATATTCCTCTAAACCTTTCCTACCCTTTCACAGCAGCAGCATTAAAAAGGAACGTGTGACAATATAAATATCCTAAAATTTAAACTCACCCATTTAAAATGAATACATGTCCAAATGTCTTTTAAATATGGTTATTGCACCTGTCTCAACTACATCCTCAGGCAGCTCAATCCAAACATGTTAGTCTATTTGAGATGCTTCACACGGCAAATAAAATTGAGGAAGAGCTGAGTTAGCAGGTTCTCCCAGTGACCGCCTGTGTTCCCTCCAAGTCCCACACCCCAAAGACATGCAGGTTTATAGGTTAATTGGTCCTCTGTAAAACATATTCCAAGAATGAGAGTAATCCTATGGATGATTGTGTTAACGTATAAGAAATGTTTAGCCTGTACTCAGTAGGGTTTAGAAGGATGAGGGGAGGATCTCATTGAAACCTTACGAATAATGAAAGGCTTAGATAGAGTGGATGTGGAGAGGATGTTTCCACTAGTGGGAATGTCTAGCAGAAGGCACAGCCTCAGAATAAAGGGATGTATCTTTCAGAATGGAGATGAGGAAGAATTTCTTTAGCCAGTGGGTGGTCAATTGGTGGAATTAATTGCCACAGATGGCTGTGGAGACCAAGTCGTAGGGTATTTTTAAAGTGGAAATTGATAGGCTCTTCATTAGTAAGGGTGTCAAAGATTACGGGGAGAAGGCAGAAGAATGAGGTTGAGAGGGAAAATTAAATCAGCCATGGTTGAATGACAGAGCAGACTTAAGGGCCTGTCCCACCAGCATGCGATTGCATGCGTCTAGCGCGACCAAACGTGGTCGCTTGAGGCGTATGGCCGCGCGGGGCCGGTCCCAATTCGAACCGCGGAGGTGTATGTAGTTGTGCGGGGCTGGTCCCGACATCATACTCACCAATCAGCTGGGCAGGAGGCGGGCCGACTGAATTTGGACGTTGCACGGCGTCGGGCGGTGAAGTCATCACGCAACTGCATGTCGGGCGGTGACGTCATCGCGCAACGCCACGTGCTGTGCGTACGCTGTCAAGACTCTGCGTACGACATCAAGACGCTGCGTACGCCGTCAAGATGCTGCGTACGCCCTCAATGTGCCTGCAGGCCGACAGGCCGTTGGCGCGCGGAATTTTCGGACAGTCCAGGATCTTCGGAGCCCCGCGTGATGTCGGGACCAGCCCCGCACAACTCCATACGCCTCCGCGGTTCGAAGTGGGACCGGCCCCGCACGGCCGTACGCCTCAAGCGACCAAGTTTGGTCGCGCTAAACGCATGCAATCGCATGCTGGTGGGACAGGCCCTTTATAGCTATAGACAGAGACCAAGTAGCTAATTCTGTTCCTATGTCTTATGAACGTATGAGCACCAAATTCTTAATATGCCTTATAAGCCCATCTCATGATTAATTTATATTTAACATTATTTTGTCTTGATCATTATTCTTCATTCTTCATTCATACTCATTCATATACGCTTAATTTGCTGCAAAAATATATGTAAACACTTCTGACCAAGTTTATTAGCTGTAGCTTTTACAGGCTGATGGGATGGCTGCAGTCAATTTCTCCCAATTGGGATAACTGCTGTTTTTGAAATAATAATAATAATAATAATGGATGGGATTTATATAGCGCCTTTCTAATACTCAAGGCGCTTTACATCGCATTATTCATTCACTCCTCAGTCACACTCGGTGGTGGTGAGCTTGGGACATGAACGTGAGAGCAGAGCAGTTTCAAAACAAACAAAAAAACTGATAGAAGAACTCAGCAAGTTGAGCAACATTTACATAAGTATTCAGACCCTTTGCTATGACACTCAAAATTGAGCTTAGGTTCATCCTGTTTCCATTGATTATCCTTGAGATGTTTCTACAACTTGATTTGAGTCCACCAGTGGTAAATTAAACTGATTGGACATGATTTGGAAAGGCACACACCTGTCTATATAAGGTCCCGCAGTTGACAGTGCACGTCAGAGCAAAACCCAAGCCATGAAGACGAAGGAATTATCCGTAGACCTCGGAGACAGGATTGTGTCGAGACACACATCTGGGGAAGGGTATAAAACAATTTCTGCAGCGTTGCAGGTCCCGAACTGCACAGTGGCCTCTGTCATTCTTAAATGGAAGAACTTTGGAACCACCAAAGCCACCCGGCCAAACTGAGCAATCTGGGGAGAAGGGCCTTGGTCAGGGAGGTGACCAAGAACCCGATGGTCACTCTGACAGAGCTCCAGAGTTCTTCTGTGGAGATGTAAGAACCTTCCAGAAGGACACCTTTATCTGCAGCACTCCACCAATCAGGCCTTTACGGTAGAGTGGCAAGACAGAAGCCACTCCTCAGTAAAAGGCACTTGACAGTCCGCTTGGAGTTTGCCAAAAGGCACCTAAAGGACTCTCAGACCATGAGAAACACGATTCTCTGGTCTGATGAAACCAAGATTAAATTCTTTTGCCTGAATGCCTAGCGTCACGTCTGGAGGAAACCAGGCACCGCTCATCACCTGGCCAATACCATACCTATGGTGAAGCATGGAGGTGGCATGTTTTTCAGCGGCAGGAACTGGGCAACTAGTCAGGATCGAGGGAAAGATGAACGGAGCAAAGTACAGAGATATCCTTGATGAAAAGCTGCACCAGAGCATTCTGGACCTCAGACTGGGGCGGAGGTTCACCTTCCAACAGCACAATGACCCTAAGTACACAGCCAAGACAATGCAGGAGGGGCTTTGTGACAAGTCTGTGAATGTCCGTGAGTGGCCCAGCCAGAGCCCAGACTTGAACCCGATCGAACATCTCTGGAGGGACCTGAAAATAGCTGTTCATCAACGCTCCACATCTAACCTGACAGAGCTTGAGAGGATCTGCAGAGAAGAATGGTAGAAATTATCCAAATACAGGTGTGCCAAGCTTGTAGCGTCACACCCAAGAAGACTTGAGGCTGTAATCGGTGCCAAAGGTGCCTCGACAAAGTACTGAGTAAAGGGTCTGAATACTTATGTAAATGTGATATTTCAGTTATTTCTTTTTAATTACTTTGCAAAAATATCTAAACACCCGTTTTCACTTCTTCATTTTGGGGTATTGTGTGTAGATTTGATGATTTAAAAAATGAATTTAATCAATTTTAAAATAAGGCAGTAACGTTACAAAATGTGGAAAAAGTGAAGGGGTCTGAATGCACAGTATGTAAAATACCTGTTCAATGCCAGCTGGAGAAAAGTGTTCGATTCTGGCCACAATTACTCTCGAGGGTCTAGCCGAAATTTGTTGGAACAGTTTCTGGTAAAGGCAGGTCCATCTATTGGAAAACGTAAGGTAGTTCTCCTCGTGAGCAGAGGTGATCATGAAAGGTTGAACTAAGTAAATAGAGAGCAGGTGTTCCCGTGGCTGAAAAGTCAATGATTGCATGCGATGGTTAGAAGAAGGAGAGGTGATGAGACCATTTAAATGCAATAAGTGATGTGAATTTGGTTTGCAACCTGTGATAAAGTGATGGAGAAAGAAGCAAAACCTAGTTTCCCTCTCCCCTGACTCTCAGTCTGAAGAAGGGTCTCGATCCGAAATATCACCTATTCCTTTTCTCCAGAGATGCTGCTTGGCCCGTTGAGATAATCCAGCATTTTGTGTCCATCTTTCAAAATCTTGAAGAGGCAAGAGTGGAGGGAGGCAGACTAACTGGATTGCTTGTGAAAGAGCGAACCCGGACATAATGAGGCAAATGGGCTCCTATTGTTCTGTGATGTTTGCAGGAAAGGGACACATGACAGGCACTGGGAACTAGGACTTTTCCTGTGGGAAATAAACCAGCTGTGGATGGATTAGCTAAATTGTGTTTTTCTGTGTCATGTTTCTAGTTAATTGCATGTAGCCACTTTTCAGCTATCTATATCCGATATCCATGAATGTGAACAGAAATAAAATACTCTTTCAATCTTTTATCTCTTAAGGTTCGTGAATTTTATACATGTTGTATCGATCAACCACTAATTTCTATCTTTGATTATTCCAATTAATAAAATTATTGCTCACCTTAACTTTCATGAACTAAATCCAAACTGGTGATGGCAATTTCTCAAAATTATTTTGATAATTTTTAAAATCTTTAATTTCCAGAATTGGCATCAGCAGCATCTATTTAAAATACAATAACGTATTCACAGCAATTGAACAGATATATCATCTGACCATCAGGCCAAGGATAAAGTTCTGTTTAGCTAACATCCTATCTAATGTATATTAATTTGAGTTTCATGAGCAGGTGTCAATAGAACCCAATTTTAGTTTTGAACAATGAACATTGATTTAGACTTTTAGACTTTAGCGATATAGTAGGTATGTTACAAAACTTAGCTTCAGTCGCGCTGTAATTCTGCCACTGGCCGTGTGCACGATTTTGGCGCCTTTAAGGGGGGGCGGGGTTAAAACGCGGGTTTCTCCTCCCTTGTCCTGGTTAATATTTTGTTGGAGTACAAGCCTTGGCTGACAAATCGTTCCTAGTGGCGATTTGTGAATTTTTTATTTTTATTAAATCGTCAATGTCAGCGCTAGAGTAATTTTAAAATCAGCTCCTGAAGCGTCAACGCCGATAACGGGGACGGATTTCACACACGGGACAGGTAAACGAAAGTGGTTTCTTTAAATGTATAAAAGTGCTTCTTAAGAAGCCTTTAATTCACATTTTTCATGCGACACGGTGATTTTATTCCCCGAATTAACGGCAGTATTTTTCATGCCAATACGGGGTTAAATTCACCGCAAATCAACGTTCCAAATGATCGCATTCCAGAAATCCTCACTCGCAAGATGATTTAAATCCCCATTAATTTACAGGTATTAAACATTCAATTCCTTCCATTTGGCCTGTAAATTCATGAAAATTAGATTTAAAAATTATGTTATATTGTGAATTATTGTGTGAATGTTATTTGGACACTTAGGCTATTTAACAATGTTAATCTATTCTTAAGAAATTGATAGATGTTTAGATCTAGTAATTGAATTTTGTAATTAGCTACAATTAGGTAACTAACTAATTATATGCTTTACTTTCATGTCTTCGAAGTAAGATTGTTTCATATTTGTTTCAGAATGCTTCAATCTATAATAACTGAAAATTTCTTTCAGTTATCATAATTTTTAAGAAAGTTATGGGCTTTTAACTGTCCTCGATCACAGCTTTTGTGTTAAGTCAATGGAAAAGCAATAGGGAACTAGATGCTAATTTCTGAGTATGATAATGGCCATAACTTTTTTAATACTGAAGATATGAAAGTGAATTAAGTGTAAAATTAAACTTCTTTTTATGCTTTATCTGATGGGATAAATTGCAGACTTTATTTTTTAAATCTCAAAATTTTGTAACATTGCTAGATATAGCATGGAAATAGGCCCTTTGGCCCACCGAGTCCATGCCGCCCAACACTGTACACCAGCACCATCCTATATACTGGGGACAATTTTCTATTTGCAGAAACATACAAATCTGGACGCCTTTGGAATGGGGGAGCAAACCTATGCGGTCACAAGGAGAAGATACAAACTTCATCCAGACAGCACCCATAGCCAGGATCAAATCTGGGTCTCTGGCGCTGCAAGATAACAACTCTATCTCCGCACCACAGTGCTGCCCTGATGTAGTTCTTTTATTCTAAGTTCTCTTATTTTAAAGTGGAGATTGACAGATTTGTGATTAGTAAGGGTGTTATGGGGAGAAGGCAGGAGAATGGGGTTGAGAGGAAAAGATTGATCAGCCATGATTGAATGGCGGAGTAGACCTAATGGGCTGAATGGCTTAATTCTGCTCCTATAACTTATGAATTTATGAAATGTGTGACTATTTTAATTAACATGCCTTTTGATGAATGTATAATGGTGCACACTTGCCATGGGAACATTCAGCAAAAATATTAATCATTTTTCCTTTGATTAAATATAGGAAGTTGTGTGCTGTGCCACAGGATACAATTTGTGATTATTTGACCTAGGCTCAAACTTTCTTTTCCAGCTGTCAGTAAGTTTCAAAGACCAGAATATCTGTTAATCAACACTTAAAAAAAAAATTATAGCCATGACGATTTATCAATAACTTTGTTAGTTAACTTTTACTCGGGTTTATTTTTGGAAGACAAATAGAATTAAAGGTTTGTAAATAATTTGCATTTTCATCTAATTTATTTTAAGAGCACCATTAAAAGAAACAGCTGGTGACCACATCATGCCTACATAGGCACATCTGGCATTTTTCATTGTCATTTACCTTATAATGATTATCAAAAGTGGTATATAAATAAATGGAGTAAAATGCTATAAGGTATTTTTCACTGTAGTTGGACAAATTGTTCAAAAAATGACTAAAATAGGGAAGTGTTATAAATAGCAACAAATGAAGGTCAATTGAAACATCCACCTCGACATCAAGAATCAAGATTCTTGATTAGTACGGGTGTCAGAGGTTATGTAGAGAAGGCGGGAGAATGGGGTTAGGAGGGAGAGATAGATCAGCCATGATTGAATGGCGAAATACTCGATGGGCCAAATGGTCTAACTCTACTCCTATCACTTATGATCTTATGAACAATTGGATTTTGAGATAACAAAAAATGCATAGACAAGGCAATTGTGACAATGAGGAGCTGAATATCACTAAATAAATAGAATTCATGAAAAAGCTTTAATAGGACAACTTCATTTACAGACATGCAAATACTACTACTCATAAATTCACCTTTGCATTTAATTGCCCAGATTTTCTCAATCAGATTTCAATCACCCTCGCTATTCATTATAATGTATCATTTTACTTTATTTCCCCTGATAAGGGTCAGGGGTAATGGGGAGAGGGCAGGCGAATGAGGTTGAGAGGGAAAGATAGATCAGCCATGATTGAATGGTGGAGTAGACTTGATGGGCCAAATGGCCTAATTCTGCTCGCATAAGTTATGAACATGAACTTATGAATGGGGTTGAAAGGGAAAGATAGATCAGCCATGATTGAATTGCGGAGTGGACTTGATGGGCTGAATGGCCTAATTTTGCTCCTGTAACTTATGAATTCCTTGTGTTCATTCCCTTTCATGTCAGATGCAGAAGATGACTCTGCGTTCTGCGCAAGTTGTATGTAGAAGGTTGATCAGTGTTGGTGTAGCTGATGTGGCTATATCTCCAAGAAACAAAATAGATACCCTTAACTTTCCAGCAACACAATTGTATAGTTAGCTCAAGATAATTAGTTCATTTCCAGATGCAAACTAATTAATGGAAGTATTCAGTGGATGAAGTTAACAATTCATTAACTCTTGCATTTTGCAAGAGAGCAATAATTTAAAATATCAATTTAACAAAATCAATATTTTTCCCTTTGCAGTTCGCCAGATAGCATGAGAAACCATTACAATTACTTTTTTTAGATTGTATTAAGACTCTGAGTCTTGTTAAGCTATGTAACCATTCCATAGTGATCCTTTGAGAGTAGCTAAAGATATCTTTTGATGTCATGCCATACATTTCGCCTTGCACACATTGTCAAAAACAGACTAACCCGTTTCTAACGATTCAGCTATATTGACGCCAGCTGCTTTATAGTTTAGTTCAGTTTATTGTCATGTGCACTGAGGTACAGGAAAAAACTTGTTGTTGCTTGCTAACCAGTCAGTGGAAAGACATTACATGACTACAGTCAAGCTGTCCACTGTGTACAGATACATGATAAAGGGAATAAATCCCGTTTAGTGCAAGATAAAGTCCAATTCAAGATAGTCTGAGAGTGAGTAAAAATGTAAAAAGCTAAGATGTTGTTAAGTACATTATGCTGTTCTATATTTGCAAGTCCCATCAGTTTTACTCTTGTTTTCTCTATTACATGCTTGAGAATTTGCAATCCAGTTTGCTGGTCAATTTGTACAACACCCAATTTTGCCATTAGTTAACAGCTCTGTTGTATTCAGTCCTTCCAAAGATGTTGGGCAGAATCTGAAGGTTTATTCCAGTTTTTATATTTAGCTTTTTAAATGACTTTCTAACCATGCAAGAATTGTTTTTGGTCTCTCCTCTTAATGTAATTAAATACCGTGGAGCCAAATAACACCATTTTAAAGACTAACACCCCACATGGAATCAGTGACTGAAATCAGTAATTGAAAGAGCCCTGGTTAGGTCTGCTTTCTTCATATTTCATCGTCTAAATTTATCAAATTCCGAAATTGGGAGACTGGGACCATTTACTTTAAAACAAGTTGATGGGTTAGTTTTCATTTGAGGATGGAATTCATCGCTACAGACGGCGGTGGAGGCCAAGTCATTGGGTATTTTTAAGGAGGAGATTAACAGATACTTGATTATCAAAGGTTATGGGGAGAAGGCAGGTGAATAGGGTTGAGAGGGAAAGATTGATGAGCTATGATGGGTTGAATGGTGGAGTAGACTCGATGGGTTGAATGGCCTAATTCTGCTCCTATGTCTTATGAACTCGTGTTATCAAAATACAATCGGCACAGTTTCTGATGGCAACTGCCTGCAGAGATTTCACCTGCCGTTTCTTCTCCTCGAAGAGCACAGAAAGTGGATCTCAGCTTTAAAAACCTTCACCATGGCAACTGCAGCACTGCAACATAAAAGGCTGCTGTGGAAATGAGGGCAACATAGGAGAAGGGTAGCCTCAGTCTCTCCACATCCTCCCACTTGTCACTGTGATCGCTGAAACTGGGCTGCAAGCTGGACTCATCACACTGCAGAGATTACCGCGGGTTCCTCTGCTGGGTTTAGGTTAGATTATTGTCACATGTACTGAGGTACAGTGAAAAGCTTTTGTTGCGTGCAAACCGGTGAGTGGTTTTTGTGAATATTTCAAAATGTAAGCTATGACTTTCTTGCGATTGACAACATTTATTTCTAAAATTAAAAGGACACCCACTAATTAGCTTTGGTTCCCATGTCTTATTACATAATAAATGCTTCTTAAAATCTGTCTGGGAAAGATCTGCCAAAAATATCTGATTAAACCAACTAAAATAATTTGGTAAACACAAAGTGCTGGAGTAACGCAGCAGGTCAGGCAGCATCTCTGGAGAAAAAGGATAGGTAACATTTCAGTTCGGGGACCCTTCTTCAGACTGAAAGTTACTGAAAGTGCTAAGTTACTCCAGCACTTTGTGTCTATCTTCGGTATATACCAGCATATGCAGTTCCTTTCTACACAAAAATAATTTGGTTACAGTTCTTTTGCGTGGATTCTTCGTGAGCTGCTTCAGGGCGATATCCAGGTTATTCTACAGTTAACGGATTCCAAAAGTTATCATCTTTACTTCTGGAAAAGATAATGAAGCACTCTAAAGAAGTGTAAATGAGGAAATAGTCTGGGAATTTAATCAGAAATATAACTAATTAATGCTCACTTATTTTTATCTTATTGCAATTTTAATGACTAGCACACTTCTATTGTACCACAGGCTTGAATTTCAAATGTCCTTTCGCCAATTAGCAGCATAATATGATCAAACCTGTTTTTTTAGTTTGATACATTGTAGGATTCCTGATTTAAAAAGCTGATGCAGATGGATTACCTGTTGGGTTAGAGCTCTCAGTCTGTAAAGCAATAGGAAGACGTAAGTGACATTTTAAACTATAACGTAAACCTCAACCACTTTTCAAACAATGTCAGGACAAAGTGCATTAGCTTGTGACTCACTACACCGTGTTTCTTGAGGATTTTTTTTTGCTTTAAAATTGTTGCAATACTGTTACCTTCAATTAAATATGACTAGGTTGTCTATGGTTGTAAAAATATAATGACATTTATGATGAACATCTAAAGTACACTGCATTACATCATAAATATAAAGTATTTTCCAATCTTCATTATCCCTTTTCAATTGCCCTATTGCACCTTGGCAGGTATATTCAAAGATGTCATATGTCCTTTGGCAGCTTGCCCAACTAGCCATTAATCCTACTGTAATGAAAAGGAAAAGCAGATACACGTTTATACCAAAGATCGACACAAAATGCTGGAGTATCTCAGCGGGTCAGGCAGTTTCTTTGAAGAAAAGGTTTAGGTAATGATTTGGGACGGGAAGTCTGAAGAAGTGAGTCTAAGAAAGGTCCCGACCCGAAACATCACCTATTCCATTTCTCGCGAGATGCTGCCTAACCCGCTGAGTTACGTAGCGGGTACGTTGGAGCTCGGGACGTCTCTTAGGGGCTCGTAACACTAACGGCAGGTACTCGGGAAAAGCGGTAAGCTCGTGAAGACTCGTGAAGATTTTTCAACATGTTGAAAAATGTCCACGAGGGCTCCGAGTACCTATGAGCAGCTATTACCGTAATTCTCCGAGTTCGAATCAGGGGAAACTCGGGAGAACTCTTGAATTAGCTCGTACAGTGGGACAGCCCCTTTACAGGTTTGTAGGTTAATCGGCTTTGGTGAGATTATAAATTGTCCCAAGTGTGTAGGACAGTGCTAATCTACGGAGATCGCTGGTCGGCACGGATTTATGTGGGCTGAAGGGCCTGTTTTCGCGCTGTATCTCTAAACTAAACTAAACAGGCTAGAGAATCAAATTTTAAATTATTTAGCCTAAGATGTGCAATGGAAAAATAAAAAAATATCAGAAAATAAGAGGAATTGATTTGTAGTTTTATATTGTATATTTGTATTTAGTAACAAAATCAAATATTATTCCAAATTATTTTACTCATTGTATTTCACAGCTTAATTTGTTTTTTACTTTGAAGATATTTGCTTAAGAGGACTATGTTTTACTTCTTGTAGAAAATAATGTTTGTGGCCCCATTTTCTGATATAAAATTAGAAACTGATTGATCTAAATATATTAATATTTCAAAGAAAACTATTCTTTCTTTAGCTGTAACAATGCTTCAATCTGTTTTGATCCCACAGTAATGATGAAAGTGATTCCTATTTCTCTCGAGCAACATCAATCCATATTGCTTTTTTTTAACATAATGCTGCAAATCAGCTCAGTGGTATTTTGTAGTTTATTTGTGAGATTATTTTCAGTTTTGCATGTTTATGAGATGTGTAGACTTCAGCAAGCATACTGGGCTTGTTTGTGATACTAGCAATTTTGAAAGTAGATAAAAGATTGATCTTTGTGCCAAATAACAATTACTAAATGATTAAAGAAAATGCAAAATTAATGCAAGATTAAATTCAGAATGTTACAATTACCAGACATGATGAAGATTCTAGGTCAGAAATCTGTGAATTAGCCTTGTCCCAATTGTGCAATCTGTTTGTCCTCTCATTCCTCATAGTTCTGTAAAATTATTTCTTCAATACAAGTGAACATATTTCATTTTCTGGGAACTGCTTGATCACAGATCATAAAACAAATATTTGCAGAACATGGACTGGTGACATATCAGATCAGGACCCTTCTTTAGACCTGAAACGTTACCTATCCATCTTCTCCAGATATGCTGCCAGACCTGCTGAGTTACTCCAGCACTTTGTGTCCTTTTGTGTAAACCAGCATCTGCAGTTCCTTGAAAATTAAGTATTTTCAGATTTTACTTCAAGAATCAGGAATTTCGGTGCTCGAAAATCTTACAAGGATTGAAATTCAAATCAATTAACATGCATGATGGATACAAGTTTTTAAAATACTACCTGACAATATAAATAACTTTCACTCTGATTAATTTTCTTTAATGGTCTTTACTCTTCAGTATAGTCACACAAATCATAGGATATCTTTTGCTGTGTCTGTTTGCATATATTCTGGTTATGAGTAAACTCGCGTGATATCTGACAATCATGGAATAATGCAGTACCATTTTGGGCTTTCATTATTTAGAGATACAGTGTGAAAACAGGCCCTTCAGTCCAACAAGTCCGCTCCAACCAACGATCATCTGTACACTAATTCCATGTTACCCCAGTTTCGTATCCTATACACTAGGGACAATTTACAGAAGCCAATTAACCTACAAACCTGTACATCTTTGGAGTGTGGGTGGAAACCGGAGCACCCGGAGAAAACCAACGCAGTCACAGAAAGAACGTACAAACTCCAAACAGATAGCACCCGTAGTCAGGATCAAACCTGGGTCTCTGGGGCTTAAAGGCAACAGCTCTACTGCTGTGCCACTGAGCTGCCCTTTATGCTTGTACATCTCTTCAAAACCAAAGCATAATTAGTTCCATGTCCCTGCTCTTTCCCTCTAGCTATATAATTTTTTTCCACTTCATGCTTATCTAGTTCTCTTTTGAAAATTATTATATTTGCATTCACACCTTTTAAGGCAATGCAGTACAGATTGTGGCAATTTGCCACATTATTTTCTTTTTTTCTCTCATCAGGTTTTCTGTTGTCAGTTGCATTTGCTGCCAGGGCAGCTCAGTGGCACAGCAGTAGAGTTGTTGCCTTGCAGCGCCAGAGACCCGGGTTTGATCCTGACTACAGGTGCTGTCTGTACAGAGTTTGTACATTCTCCCTGTGACCTCATGGGTTTTCTCCCAGCGCTCCAGTTTCCTCCCACACTCCAAAGACATGCAGGTTTGTAGGTTAATTGGCTTAGGTAAAAATTGTAAATTGTCCCGATGTGTAGGATAGTGCTAGTGTATAGGTTGATCGTTGGTCAGCGTGGACTCTGTGGGTCAAAGGGTCTATTTCCACGCTCTATCTCTATACTAAACTAAACTAAACTAAATCTTTGGTTGCAGAGCCCCCTGCCATTCAAAACATTTTCACCTTATCTCCTCGGCCAAAAGACTTCAAGATTTTGAAATGGCTGAATAAATCTCCACTTGACCCTCTATGCTGCAGGTAGAACATTTCCACTTGCCCTGTGTTCTGCACTTAAATTATTTTGTTCATCTTTGCTACTATTCCAGCAAATCTCCCTCTCTCGTAAGACCTTGCAGCCGTTGCTGAAACGCGGTGCTCACTGTTTGACACAGTAATCTTAACTGAGGTCCAACCAATGTTTTATGAAGATGAAGCAAAATTCCTTGCTTCTGTACTCTCTTTTATAAAGCCAAGGATTCCAAAAGGATTCTGTCCTGCTGTTTGAATCCTGCAAAACAATATTTTCTGCAGATTAAGTATGGCAGCACAAATCCTTAAATGGTATGAAATGAAGCTCTTCTACAGCAAATCAAATTTTTAGCTATGTTGCTGCAAATGTCAAAAAATCCATCTCTTCGTCAGAAGAGTGAATTTTTCTGTGATTTTCAGCTGAGACTGGGGTGGTTTTGTCAAATAATTATGAGTACCAGCAATGCCATAGGTAGAGGGATAATTTGGTAGATTTTTCTCCCTTCAGTATTGTGTTGGATAAAAATACATTCAGCTTGCCTTAAATATTTTTGACTTATGAGTGATTTTAACTACGCATTGAGCAGCTGCCCAGCAAAACAAACAAACCGGTAGCCCAATGCATCTGATGGCAGATTTGATCTATTTTGAGGATGAGACATTATTAGCATTCGTAGATTAATGGGCCCCCTGTTTCACCTCTTGGTTCGTGGTTGACTTAACATAGAGATATAAATGTAGCACTGATAAGGGTCTGTGAAGATTGAAGACTTGAGGAGGAGGATAAAATGACGTGGGCAAAATGGACAAGGAGTTTAGCTCTCCAAGGCTGTACAATAGTACTTAGAGATATTCCAGTCAGTAAGTCCTTTAAACTGCACGTATGTCTGAAATAATAGAATATCTCTCATTAAACAAAGGTATTTGGTTATTTTTTAAAATTTGTGTGAAGAGAAGCTACGTTAGTTGGAACATAAAACAGGCTCTTCAGCCCACAATGTCAGATCGAACATGAAACTACAGAGACTTGGGGACATTGATTTTGTCCTTTTCCACTATTATTGTTTGTTTTTAAATTGGTATGGTATTACATTTTAAAAGCACAGAAATGATATTGGGCTGATATTTGCCGACAGACACACGCATACTGATATGCACATGCATATGCGTGGACGCGTGCGTGCGCACACACACTCACACATGGACACCTGCGCACAGACACACGCCGTAGACACATGCATAGACACACAGAAACAGACACACACACATACACTCACTGCTTAGATGTTTGGATAAATAATTAGGTGAATTTTGAAGGCTATTGATCTTTAAATATTGCAATATATTGTCACCTATGGTAAAAGGCAAACATTCTGAAATTGGATACCCGTTAGTAACAAGTATACTTTTTGTGTGGTGTGCTGGTGGCATGGGACAGTCTGGAAAATGCAGCTGGTGGGTCAGTCTAGTTGAACAATTGACCTATTTAAATGGATTCAATAACTTTGTTGGAAAAGTAGATGTCTAGAGATATCTACATTCGTCTGAAGAAGGGTCTCGACCCAAAACCAACCCATTTCCTCTCTCCAGAGATGCTGCCTATCCCGCTGAGTTGCTCCAGCTTTTTGTGTCCATTTACATTCCTTTCTCCAACTTCACATATCACAACTCTTCAATCCTTTTGTTACTCACCTTCTGTTTAGTTTGGACATATAGCGCAGAAACAGGCCTTTCGGCCCACCGATTCTGCGACATCCAGCGATTCCTGTGCACTAGCACTATCTTATACACTAGGGACAATTTCCAAATTTTACCGAAGCGAATTAACCTATAAACCTGTACGTCTTTGGAGTGTGGGAGGAAACTGGAGCACCTGGAGAAAACCTACCTGGTCATGGGGAGAACGTATAAATGCCTTACAGACAA
>CM075978.1:39808948-39938867 GCA_038087875.1 Malacoraja senta
GTTAGGAGGGAGAGATAGATCAGCCATGATTGAAAGACAGAATAGACTTGATGGGCCAAATGACCTAATTCTGCTCCTCTCACATGATCTTAAGTGACCAAAATTTTTCAGCAGGATCTTGGTGGGCATAATAATCTGTTCACGCAGGTGGGCCAGAACAATCCTTGCCTGTGAAGCAGCTGGGATTTTTGACAGCTGGAGAATCCACATCCCAGCTTTGGCATCTGTCAAAGCTGTCAACTTTTCTTTCTGATGGGATTGAATGTATTTTGCATTGAGGAACTCTCAAATTTCATGAATCAAATGAACAAGTCCAAATGTTGTTTATTCAAAAATTGAATCATTTTCACAGGTGTAGGTTTAGGTTTATTGTTGTCATATGTACCAAGTTACAGTGAAAAGCTCTGTTTTGCATGCAATCCAAACAGATCAGATATAGCAGGCTTGGATACAATAAGTTCAAACTCACGTGCAATAGATAGAGCAAAGGGGAAGAGACAGAGTGCAGAATATAGTTTTCAGCATTGTAGTGGATTGTGGTACATCAGCTCCTAAGACAAAGTCCAGTGGACTCAATGGGTAGAGATGAATCAAACTGTACCCTAGCTGTTCAGAAGCCTGATAAAGGAGGGGAAGAAAGTGTTCCTAAGACTGGTGGTACACACTTTCAAGCTTCTGTACCTTTTGCCAGGTGGGGGCAGGGAGAAGAAGGGATGACTGGGGTGGGACAAGTCTTTGATTATGTTGGCTGCTTTTCCGAGGCAGCGTGAAGTGCAGATGGAGTCAACAATGGGATGTCTGGTCTGTGAGGGTACACAAAAATGCTGGAGAAACTCAGCGGGTGCAGCAGCATCTATGGAGCGAAGGAAATAGGTAACGTTTCGGGCCGAAATCCTTCTTCAGACCTGTGAGATGGACTGGGCTACACCTTCAACTCTGCAATTTCTTGCGGAGCTGTTCCCAAACCAAGGAATTATTTTTAAAATAATACAAAATGTTATACTAAACAAAGATAATTAAGAAGAAAATGTAACCAACCTAATTATTATCTTTTTCCTCAAATCCACAAAATCTCCATTCAAAAGAATGAGCTTGATGGAAAAAGCAGCCTACCAGAGGACTGGGAGAAATTCAGAGTCCAGCAGAGGAGGAAAAAGGGCTTAATTAGGAAAGGGAAAAATCAATTATGAAAGAAAACTGGCAGGGAACATAAAAACTGACTGCAAACGTTTTTATAGATATGTGAAGAGAAAAAGATTAGTTAAAACAAATGTAGGTCCCTTGCAGTCAGAAACAGGTGAATTGATCATGGGGAACAAGGACATGGCAGACCAATTGAATAAATACTTTGGTTCTGTCTTCACTAAGGAAGACATAAATAATCTGCCGGAAATAGCAGGGGACCGGGGGTCAAATGAGATGGAGGAACTGAGTGAAATCCAGGTTAGCCGGGAAGTGGTGTTAGGTAAATTGAATGGATTAAAGGCCGATAAATCCCCAGGGCCAGATAGGCTGCATCCCAGAGTACTCAAGGAAGTAGTCCCAGAAATAGTGGATGCATTAGTGGTAATTTTTCAAAACTCTTTAGATTCTGGAGTAGTTCCTGAGGATTGGAGGGTAGCTAATGTAACCCCACTTTTTAAAAAGGGAGGGAGAGAGAAAACGGGGAATTACAGGCCAGTTAGTCCAACATCGGTAGTGGGGAAATTGCTAG
Organism: Malacoraja senta; assembly: GCA_038087875.1. Classification (NCBI taxonomy): domain Eukaryota; kingdom Metazoa; phylum Chordata; class Chondrichthyes; order Rajiformes; family Rajidae; genus Malacoraja; species Malacoraja senta. Next base: position 39,810,663 of record CM075978.1, read on the forward strand.
AGTCAGTTATTAAAGATGGGATAGCAGCACATTTGGAAAGTGGTGAAATCATTGGACAAAGTCAGCATGGATTTATGAAAGGTAAATCATGTCTGACGAATCGTATAGAATTTTTCGAGGATGTAACTAGTAGAGTGGATAAGGGAGAACCAGTGGGTGTGTTATATCTGGACTTTCAGAAGGCTTTCGACAAGGTCCCACACAAGAGATTAGTATACAAACTTAAAGCACATTGGGGGTTCAGTATTGATGTAGATAGAGAACTGGCTGGCAGACAGGAAGCAAAGAGTAGGAGTAAACGGGTCCTTTTCAGAATGGCAGGCAGTGACTAGTGGGGTACCGCAAGGCTCAGTGCTGGGAAATTATCAATGGAATTCTCTCCACAAACAGCATTCTGTTCAAATTTCTGAATAGTTTTCATTATAGCTAATGATGATAATTTGTTAAAAGTAAGGCTGGTATTGTTTTACTGATTGATTCTAGAACAAATTTTTGACCTGCATTATTTTTTAACTTTTTTTATATATACATGCTTTACAAAGGCATCTCAGCTGAAACTAACTGTGCAGCTAGGAATATGGGGATCAATCTTGGGATATTGCTTCACTTTTAAGGAAATGGTTGAATCAAATAATTATGCTTTCAAATGATGTTTGCATTAAAAACAATATCAGTAACAGCAGCATGCTGTGTTATATTAAGGCGTTTGGTGTTAGGAGTCAAATAAGTTCAGTATTTTCACTTTAAACTATTATAAATAGAAATGGTCTTCTCAATGGGCAACACAGATTGACTGCAAATTCCGCTGGTGAAATGAGAAAATTAAACATTCATGGTCTTGTCAATGTGCTCTCAAATCAGCTGCTCAGACCTAAATGGAAATAGAGAGCACCTGGTGATAAGTGTGTTACATTTGTAATCAAGTGTAAATGTAAAATGGCATTAAGTGACAGATGACAGACACCAATCATGTCCCTGTCCTAGGCATTCATTGTTATTTATTAACTCCTGTATATTTACCTGGAATTGATTTTGCTTGCAAATTGTAAAAAAAAAAAACATGTTACATGGAACTGGACAACAGACCACAATTTACTTCTTATTAATGATTAAATGTTCCCAAAATTATGTTCAACCATCAGATTGTATTTTCCAATGATTGATTCATCTTTCAAAAGCAGACATTTTCTTGCATCTGTTGAGAGAAACAGTTGAATACTGAACTGTAATCTCACGCTCCTTGTATATTACGCACAATTGGTAAGTTACTTAAAGGCTTTCCTTTGTCAGATTTTCCGGTTTTCAATGCAAGCTGCGTGCAGTAGTTTAGTTTAGTTTAGAGATACAGCGTGGAAACAGGCCCTTCGGCCCACCAAAACCATGCCGACTATCGATCACCCATTCACACTAGTTAGCTACACACTAGGCCAAATAACGTACAAGCCCGCACGTCTTTGGGATGTGGGAGGAAAGCGGAGCACCCGGAGGGAACCGATGCAGTCACAGGCAGTATGTGCAAACTCCACACAGACAGCACCCGAGGTCAGGATTGAACCTGGGTCTCTAGCGTTGTGAGGCACCAGCTCCACTGCTGCGCCATTGCGCTGCCTTAACCTACTAATTAAGGTTAACCTCAATTAATCTACAAATCTGCACATCTTTAGAATGTGGGAGGAGATCAAAGCACTCAGAGGAAACCCACGCTATCACAGGGAGAATGTTCAAACTCCGTACAGACTACACCCGTAGTCAATATCAAACCCGGGTCTCTGGCGTGGTAAATTAAAATATTGTTATTTATAATATTATTGCTCCTAATATTATTCTGAAGTATAGGTATGCTATAATATGGAAATTGGTTTTAGTCAGATTGATAACTAATAAAAGAAGTTTCATTTCAAACGCTGTCTTAAATTTATTATCCCACAGTACCACGTGGCACAATATGGTTGACATCTGTTTGCATTATTGTTGCTATTCTAGTGAACACTATAAAACACACTTCCTGTTGAGTTGTATCTACATTCTTAAATTGCTGTGTAGCATTTTGAGTGTACTGGAAGGATTCATTGGGCAGGATTTGCCTGAAGTATCCTAGGTTCCCTCTCTTTGCATTGGTGCAAATCTGACGACTCTTGTATGTGACTTATTTCTATACAGTTTACAAATTGGGGATCGTGCTTAGGAATGGCAACACGTTATTGAACTGTATGCAGGAACATAATTTCACTGTGCGTTTGCATAAGTGATAATAAAGCACCATTGACCATTCATTGATAGCCCTATTACCAATCTGCTAAATTCCTCTAACTTATTTGTAGGTTTTCTATTTAGAAACAAAGAACTGCAGATGCTGGTTTATACCAAAGATATACACCTCCTTGTTATTACCAGTCTCATCTGTTCTCCATATTATTTCTCTTGAGATCATACCTTCCCCAGCCAACAATGGACCTACCAGGCAACACTCTGCCTGAGGTCAATAGAGACTGGCCCTGATTGAACATAGTCCTTTTTCCCTTCTAGCTCCTTACCCTCCCTCACCTCCTACTTTCAGTCTGAAGAAGGGTCCCAACCCAAAACATCACCCATCTTTTTTCTCCAGAGATCTTGCCTGACCCGCTGAGTTTCTCCAGCACTTTGTGTCTATCTATGTATGTTGTCTCTGGTGGCTTATAATCTCTGCAGTTGAGATGGCTGATTTCAGTCATTACTTATTATTCAGTCAATGAAAAATAAACATTTATGCAGCATATCTCAGCTCTCATCTTAGCAAATTTGCAGATGACACAAAGCTGGGTGGCAGTGTGAACTGTGAGGAGGATGCTATGAGAATGCAGACCAATTGAATAACTACTTTGGTTCTGTCTTCACTAAGGAAGACATAAATAATCTGCCGGAAATAGCAGGGGACCGGCGGTCAAATGAGATGGAGGAACTGAGTGAAATCCCGGTTAGCCGGGAAGTGGTGTTAGGTAAATTGAATGGATTAAAGGCCGATAAATCCCCAGGGCCAGACAGGCTGCATACCAGAGTACTTAAGGAAGTAGCCCCAGAAATAGTGGATGCATTAGTGATAAATTTTCAGAACTCTTTAGATTCTCGAGTAGTTCCTGAGGATTGGAGGGTAGCTAATGTAACCCCACTTTTTAAAAAGGGAGGGAGAGCGAAAACGGGGAATTACAGGCCAGTTAGTCTAACATCGGCAGTGGAGAAAATGCTAGAGTCAGTTATTAAAGATGGGATAGCAGCACATTTGGAAAGTGGTGAAATCATTGGACAAAGTCAGCATGGATTTATGAAAGGTAAATCATGTCTGACGAATCTTATAGAATTTTTTGAGGATGTAACTAGTAGAGTGGATAAGAGAGAACCAGTGGATGTGTTATATCTGGACTTTCAGAAGGCTTTTGACAAGGTCCAACATAAGAGATTAGTATGCAAACTTAAAGCACACGGTATTGGGGGTTCAGTATTGATGTGGATAGAGAACTGGCTGGCAGACAGGAAGCAAAGAGTAGGAGTAAACGGGTCCTTTTCAGAATGGCAGGCAGTGACTAGTGGGGTACCGCAAACTCAATGCTGGGACACCAGCTATTTACAATATATATTAATGATCTGGATGAGGGAATTGAATGCAACATCTCCAAGTTTGCGGATGATACGAAGCTGGGGGGCAGTGTTAGCTGTGAGGAGAATGCTAGGAGGCTGCAAGGTGACTTGGATAGGTTGGGTGAGTGGGCAAATGCATGGCAGATGCAGTATAATGTGAATAAATGTGAGGTTATCCACTTTGGTGGCAAGAACAGGAAAGTAGACTATTATCTGAATGGTGGCCGATTAGGAAAAGGGGAGATGCAACGAGATCTGGGTGTCATGGTACACCAGTCATTGAAAGTAGGCATGCAGGTGCAGCAGGCAGTGAAGAAAGCGAATGGTATGTTAGCATTCATAGCAAAAGGATTTGAGTATAGGAGCAGGGAGGTTCTACTGCAGTTGTACAGGGTCTTGGTGAGGCCACACCTGGAGTATTGCGTACAGTTTTGGTCACCAAATCTGAGGAAAGACATTCTTGCCATAGAGGGAGTACAGAGAAGGTTCACCAGACTGATTCCTGGGATGGCAGGACTTTCATATGAAGAAAGACTGGATAGACTCGGCTTGTACTCGCTAGAATTTAGAAGATTGAGGGGGGATCTTATAGAAACTTACAAGATTCTTAAGGGATTGGACAGGCTAGATGCAGGAAGATTGTTCCCGATGTTGGGGAAATCCAGAACAAGGGGGCACTGTTTAAGGATAAGGGGGAAGTCTTGTAGGACCCAGATGAGAAAATAATTTTTCACACAGAGAGTGGTGAATCTGTGGAATTCTCTGCCACAGAAGGTAGTTGAGGCCAGTTCATTGGCTATATTTAAGAGGGAGTTAGATGTGGCCCTTGTGGCTAAAGGAATCAGGGGGTATGGAGAGAAGGCAGGTACAAGATACTGAGTTGGATGATCAGCCATGATCATATTGAATGGCGGTGCAGGCTCGAAGTGCCAAATGGCCTACTCCAGCACCTATTTTCTATGTTTCTATGTTTCTATGTGACTTGGACAGGTTGGGGGAGTGGGCAGATGCATGGCAGATGAAATTTAATGTGGATAAATGTGAGGTTATCCACTTTGGTAGCAAAAACAGGAAGGCAGATTACTATCTAAATGGGGGTCAAATTGGGAAAAGGGGAAGTACAACGGGATCTGGGGGTTCTTGTACATCAGTCTATGAAAGTAAGCATGCGGGTACAGCAGGCAGTGACAAAAGCGAATGGCATGTTGGCCTTTATAACAAGAGGAATCGAATATAGGAGCAAAGAGGTCCTTCTGCAGTTGTACAGAGCCCTAGTGAGACCACACCTGGAGTATTGTGTGCAGTTTTGGTCCTCTAATTTGAGGAAGGACATTCTTGCTATTGAGGGAGTGCAGCGCAGGTTTACAAGGTTAATTCCAGGGATGGCGGGACTGTCATATGCTGAGAGAATGGAGCAGCTGGGCTTGTACACTCTGGAGTTTAGAAGGATGAGAGGGCATCTCATTGAAACATATAAGATTGTTAAGGGCTTGGACACGCTAGAGGCGGGAAACATGTTCCCGATGTTGGGGGAGTCCAGAACCAGGGGCCACAGTTTAAGAATAAGGAGTAAGCCATTTAGAACGGAGACGAGGAAACACTTTTTTTCACAGAGAGTGGTGAGTCTGTGGAATTCTCTGCCTCAGAGGGCGGTGGAGGCAGGTTCTCTAGATGCTTTCAAGAGAGAGCTAGATAGGGCTCTTAAAAATAGCGGAGTCAGGGGATATGGGGAGAAGGCAGGAACGGGGTACTGATTGGGGATGATCAGCCATGATCATATTGAATGGCGGTGCTGCCTTGAAGGGCCAAATGGCCTACTCCTGCACCTATTGTCTATTGTCCCTCTCTTTAGTTTGGTTCATCCAATTCTTCTACCAAACATTGTTGATTTTTTTTCTTTCACTTTTCTCAATGGTTTAAGAAAAGAAAAATGGTAATAATGTAATGCAACGTTTAATATAATTTGGGATTCATTTTCATTCCATGAGAAAATTATTTTTTGGAATCTAGTTGACCTAAATTGCCTCAGGTGTTTTACTAGATTTAGGCCATTAATTATCAAACCATTTATTTTCGAGCCATCCAGATATTTATATTTTCTTTCATCTGCCAACACTTGGAAAGCATTAATATTGTCCCATTATGAATCTGCTATGATTAAACTATTCAGGTTGCACAATGATCCATGTTGACATTTGACTTAAAGGAAAACCAGTTTGGTGGACCAAATGAACTGGAACATTTTTTTCATGTCATTTCTTTTTCTGTTATTTTTGTTTATTTTTGACTCATTTTATCAAAGCTTTTTTTTTAGAATTTATTTATCTTTCTTCTATCGATGTGCAAAATACAGACGTATGGAATGGCCTACTTTCTGTTATTTGTTTCCATATCTACATAGCTAGTAGACTGTACATTAATTATTTTGGTGATTGTGCAAAATTACTTTTTCTACCAAAGTATAACAGGAGGTGATGAGGTTTTACGATTAAAATAGAATCACTGGACAATAGGCAACAGGAAGAAGGAAATAGACTTAACAATTCACAGAACTTTTCTTGTTAAATGCATAGAATTTGCCTGTAACTAAAAGTTAGTTTCCTCCCTGGTTAGTTATTCAATTGAAAACCATTACCTAGATAATTGGTCTGGATTTCACATGAAGTACATTGTGTATTTAACCATCAGTTACATCCTCAATCTATGCTTCATTAATCCAAAAGCAAGATCATTCTTAGAATGTTAACTCTCCATAGATGTTGCCTGACCTGCTGTGTGTTTCTGTACTTTCTATTATTATTACAAATGTTATTACTACATGCTCATCTTTTACAAATGCATATCCTACAGTAATAAATATTACATTTTATTTTGCATACAGGAAATGCATTCCAGAATGCATTTATTGCAAGCATTAAGTTCATACCAACTGCAAGTTGCGTATTATTAGCAACTGAATGTTATGCTTTTACTTTTTATAATTAATGAGGTAATAAACAAAAGTTAAGACAAAAAATAATTATTTGTTTAAGTACTCTGATTACTCGTTAATTTTGTGTCATATCTGCACTTCCTAACTAAATGCTTATTTTAACCAGCTAATCTTATCTAAGGCCTTCTTCTCTGTCACTTTCTACCTGTCATTTGGTTTTCCAGTATTATATTGAAATTGGCTTTCATTTTGTTTTTAATTTTAACTTCCCTGGTTACCATGGTGAAATTTGAATTTGTGTGTCTGAATTATTTAATCAGGCCACTGGTTTACTGCTCTTATTAATGTAATTACTATGGTGCAGTACCTAAAGTAATAATTCAGCCAGTATTTGTCTTTCAGTTATAGCACAAAATCATAGCAACTAGTAAAGAAAAAGGAGCACATGAGACGTTGTTTTTTTTTAAATTACTCAATTTTGAAGGGAAGAGAAGGAAACTATATAAAATGTGTAGGAGGATACTTGTGTTAAGTTAGAATTACATTATGTAACGATAAATATAAATTTGGTGCAAAAGACCTAGTATCATAAAAGCATGATCCTATTGTGAGCATGGAGCATCATTTGCCACTTTTACATGGGAATATCAGAAATAACCTTTGGCTTTATTCATGAGGTATTAAATATCCATTTAAATTATTTGTAAGCTACTGTTCCCTGATTATCATGACATGTTTGCCCTTCATGTTAATTCAGGCTAACTTGAACAAAATAAGTATTTGCATATAATAACTTGTATGTTTAAAACATTATGCATAAATTAATAGCAAAATGGTGATTGTAATATTAATCAAGCAATTAATGTATTCACTTTGTCAAATATATGTAGAAGGAAAGGAAGTGTGACTTGAAATCTGGGATTAGAGAACAAGACAAGACCTAGCAGGGCCTGGAGCTGGAATGCAAATTATGGGATTTGATGGTACCGTGAATGATGTTGACAGGTTGTTATGTGGGGAGGATGTTTCCTCTTGTGGTAGAACCAGAGATTGGGATTACCTGTTTAAAAACAAGTGATTGCCCACTTAAGAAAGATATTAGGCAAAATATTTGATGTCAAAGGGTTGATAGTGTTCGAACACCTTCTCAAAGGCCATTGAATACAAAGGCCTTGCATATTTTAAGATGGAGTTACATAGATTCTTGAGGAGCAGGCTGATGAAATCTTAGACTGCTAATATTTTGTTTAGTTCATTGTCACGTGTACCGAGGTACAGTGAAAATCTTTTGTTGTGTGCTACCAGTCAGCGGAAAGACTACACATGATTACTATCCTGTACAGATACAGGATAAAGGGAATAACGAAGAGTGCAAGATAAAGCCCTGTAATGTCCAATGAAAGAGTCCACAGGTCTCCAATGAGGTAGATGGTAGCTCAGGACCACTCTCTACTTGCTGATAGGATGGTTCACTTGTCTGATAACAGCTGGGAAGAAACTGTTGCTGAATCTGGAGGTATGCGCTCTCATACTTCTGTACCTCTTGCCTGATGGGAGAGGGGAGAAGAGGGAATGACTGGGGTGAGACTGCTCCTTGATTATGCTGGTGGCCTTGCCGAGGCAGTGTGAAGTGTAGATGGAATCAATGGAAGGGAGGTTGGTTTGTGTGATCATCTGGGCTGCGTCCACAATTTCTTCTTGTCGTGTTCCCAAACCATACTGTGTGAAACCATGTGAATCTGAATGTACAATTGCATCTTATTGTTCGGCAGAGCAGTCTTGAGATGCCTAGTGGCCACCTGCTAAATTGTTTGTTCATATGTTACGCTATATTTTTAAATCATGCCGTGGGAAGTAGAATGCAAGAGATTCAAGAATCTTTGGTATAGGATTTGGATGAATTTCAGTAGCGGATGCAGTATTCCCCAAAAATAATACTTTAACTCACCGTGCACCATCACTATTTTCTCATTAATTTATGGCAATTGCACGGAGATTAATTGTTGAATAAGAGTAAAAATGCTCAACTGGTAAACGGACCAGTCTGAAGAAGGATCTCGGCGTCTCAAGAAGGATCTTGACGTCACCTATCCATGTTCTCCAGAGATGCTGCCTGACCTACTGAGTTACTCCAGCACTTTGTGTCCTTTTATGTATTAACCAACAATTCTTTGTTTCTGTACTGACCAAAAAATACGCTATATATAATAGATAATGTACGGATGGCAGATAGGAGACTACTATAATGTCTGATCTGGAATCTAGGGAAATCCTAGTGCCTGGAGCTGGTAATAAATTTCTGCGTTTCTACTGCCGATATCTACCCACACCTCCAATGATGCCTACTCATCAAATCAACCAGAAAAGGCCATTAACAATCTCAAAATAGTTTATTATTAACTGTTAACAGCCAAGCTCTTCCTGATAATTCCACATGACATACGTACCTCTTCTTCATTCTTGGTTTACAAGAAGATTCCAACATGTTTATCACAAATGGTCTCAAAACATAGCATGTGGACGAGTTCAAGGAATCAACTCTAGGGAAGATCATCATATTAAACTTTAAAATGTTGCAATTTATATTAAGAAAACTGTAAAATAGCTTTTTAATAACCCTTTTCTAGAAGTTATTCAATGTAGGTTTAAGCTGAGGGGGTAGATTTAATGAAAATCCAAGGGGCAACTTTTTCACACAAATGGTGGTGGGTACATGGAACACGCTGCCAGAGGAGATAGTTGGGGCAGGTACTCTAGCAATATTTAAAATAGGTACATGTGTAGGAAAGGTTTGGAAGGAAATGGGGCTGTTGGGGCTGTTTGAGTGCTGCATGACTCAATTACTCTAGGTTATGTAATTTGCAACTTTTTGTTGGTCACCTGTTGCTAGTTTTCTAGTTTGGCAAGCTTGCAGAAATATGGCACATAAAACAACATTTCCTTGGCATGTGCTGTGATGGTGTGTTTTAGGGAGAAGCTGCCAAAATAATGCCTCAATGTCATTGAGTACTGGAAACATTGGAAACACCCATGAGATTAGGAGGCATCTGTGGAAGAGAAAGAGTTAACATTTATGATGTTAGAACCCTTTATCTAATAATCTAATATATATATTATATAATGAATATATCTAATAATGGGTCCTGGACCTTAAACATTATGCTTCCTGAAAAGTAAGAGGAAGACCTTTTTATTCACAGGCATATTCATTCCTGTCAGTCCTATGAAGTGCTTTCAGTATGGAAACAAGCCCTTCGGCCCACCGAGTCCACGGCAACTATTGATCACCCGTTCACACTAGTTCTGTGTTATCCTACTTTCTCATCCACTTCCTACACACTAGGTGCAATTAGACAGAGGGCCAATTAACCTACAAACCCATATGTCTTTGGCATGTGGGGTGAAACCGGAGCACCTGGAGGAAACCCACATGGTCATAGGGAAAACCTGTAAACTCCATTATTGAGTAGTATTATTGTGTGGCTCACATTGAGTAGGTAGAGATAGATAATCCTAATTACTGCCCAGGTGTACGAAGGAAGATATGAAATAGAAAAGTGATGAAATAGATAAGGCTTGTACTGTGAAGTAAATAAGAATATTTCCTAGTCTACAAGATCATGATTTAATGTTTCTTTCTATTTACTAGCTACAACCAGATTGTTCCAACCTGCCAAATGCCGCAGTTGGATTTGAAGGAGGATGCTTTTGCATTCTTAATTTAGGATTCTAATATTTCATTTATGTAATAGAGTCACTGAAACAGTCTCTTTGGCCCAACTTCCCCAGGCCGACCAAGATGGCTCATCTACACTAGTCCCACCTGCCTGCGTTTGGCCCAAACCTTTCATATCCATGTACCTGTCCACATGCTTTTTTAATGTTGTCATAGTACTTGCTCGACTACCTCCTCTGGCAGCTCATTCCATATACCAACCAACCTCTGTGTGAAAACAAGTTACCCCTCAGATTCCTATTCAATCTTTCACCTCTCAGCTTAAACCTACATCCCCTGTTTCTCGATTCCCCCACTCTAGGTAAAAAAAACTCTGTGCATTTACCATATCTATTCCCAGCATGATCTTATACGCCTCTATAAGATCACACCTAATCCTCCAATGCTCCAAGGAATAAAGTTCTGGCCTGCCCAACCTCTTTTCCATAGCTCAGACCCTCAAGTCCTGACAGCATCCTCACAAATCTTCTCTGTACGCTTTACAGATTAACAACATCCTTTTTATAGCAGGGTGGTCAAAACTGAATACAATACTTCATATAAAATGATTAATGGTAAATATAAATTTGGAGCAAACAACTTATTTTTTAAATAAAATTATAAAAAACATAAAAATGGCGTAATCATGGAGTCATAATGTGTCACTTCCACACAGGACTATCAAAAAGAAAGCTCTCTTTATTCATGAAGATTTTAAATATGCATTTAAACTATTTCTCAGCTACTGTTCTCTAATTATAATGACTTGTTTGCCCTTCATGTTAATTTATGCTTATTTGAACCAAAGAAGTCTTTGCATATAATGACTTGTATGTTTAAATCATTATGCGCAAATTAATAGCAACATGGTGACAGTAAGATGAATGAAGCAATTAATGTGTTCACTCTGTCAAATTTGTGCAGAAGGAAGTGAGTGACTTGAAATCTGGGATTAGAGAACAAGACAAGACTGAGCAAGGTCTGGAACTGGAGTGCTGTTTATGGGATTTGCAGGATTTCTAGAGTTAAGTTTTGCAGGACACCTATCAGGAAAATGAGAACAGGATAACTTGAATTGAAAGGCAGAGTAAGATTATATCAGACACAAAAACAGAGGGGGTGGTGGAGCTGCTGCCTTACAGCACCAGAGGCCCGGGTTTGAGCCTGACCTCGGGTGCTGTCTGTATGGAGTTTGTACGCTCTCCCTGTGACTGCGTGGGTTTTATCCGGTTGCACCGGTTTCCTTCAACACTGCAAAGATGTACAGCTTTGTAGGTTAATTAGTTTTAGTAAAAACAATTGTGAATTGCCCCTAGTGTGTAGGATAGAGCTATTGTACAGGGTGATTGCTGGTCGGCAAGGACTCGGAGGGCCGAAAGGCCTGTTTCTGCGTTGTATCTCAAGTCTGAATGTAAATGGGAAATGCAGGATTATGAGTGGAAATTGCAATCAGCTCAGTTATAAACCCCATTATGAGAGCAGCATGTGAGGGCATTCGTTCACTGTCCCCAGGGGTCCCCTACAGTATTCTTTCACCAGGGCATCTTGTCCAAAAATCTGTATGCCCTCTTTCGCGGTCCTTGAGTTGATCTGTAACCTCCTGCTCTCTATCAACCTTTGAACTCCATGCATTCATAGGATTCCCCAAATAATGGACCGTGAAAATAGCATTTAATATAAATCTGTAAATGTGTAGGTTGGCAAAACAAATTCAAATGATGATAATCCACGGTGGGGATTAAAATTGTGAACTACGCCAGTCTTCGACCAGGTGTGCTTTATTAGCACGGCAACCATCTGACATCTTTCTCACCCTTTCTCTCTTTCATTCTCATCTGAAATCCAAAGAAAATCTGCTTTGTAATTCCACTGCGGTAGTGATTTAAGAGATTATAACACAAATTGTTCATAAATGAAAATCATTGGTTGGAAATCTTGTTGTAGCCTGGCAGTGGCTGGCTATAGACTGCTGCTTTTATAAGCTGTTGAAACATTTCATGATCTATCACTGTAGCACAAAGTAATGAATTACTGTTTTTTGGGCCATCGTAGGCATAAAACAAATTGAATGTGTTCCAAAATTTATAATTTGTTGAGTTTGTTTTTAGCAAAACGTTGAACCAGTGCAATTTTTTATGTGTTATGTGATAAATGTGAAATGGAAAATCAATTGCTAAAAGCCTATCGAAGGCAGCAGCCATCATGCATCGCGCTTTTGATGTAGCTGCTGGAATACTTAAGTGTGTATACTGCCAGGGAAACTGTGGCCGTGAATAACAGGAGCAGGTGACAATGGGTACAGGAAGGCCATTTCCAGCATGTTTAGTAATTTGGTTATCGTCTGGACAAGCATGAAATATATTGAATAAATCTATATATGCTGTGGCATGCTGGCGCAGCGGTAGAGTTACTGCCTCACAGGGGCCTGGGTTCGATCCTGACTATGGGTGCTGTCTGTATGGAGTTTGTACATTCTCCAAGTGACTGCGTGGATTTTCTCTGGGTTCTCCAGTTTCCTCAAACACTCCAAAGACTCCACACTCCACATTTGTAGGTTAAGTGGATTCGATAAAGATTGTAAAATTGTCCCTAGTGAGTAGGATAGACTTAGTGTATGGGAATCGCTGGTGGGCCAAAGGGCCTATTTCAAGTTCAAGTGAGTTTATTGTCATGTGTCCCAGGTAGGACAATGAAATTCTTGCTTTGCTTCAGCACAACAGAACATAGTAGGCATTGACTAAGCTGCATCTCTAAACCAAACTAAATTAAATTATCACATTGGTTCAGAAGCCTCCAGTGTTACATTTACTTAAGTTTAACTTAGAGGTACAGCTCCGAAACATGCCCTTCGGCCCACTGAGTCCGTGCTGACCAGCGATCACCCCGTACACGAGCACTATCCTACACACTAGGGACAATTTTACAATTATCGAATTACCAAAGCCAATTAACCTACAAACCCACACGTATTTGGAGCGTGGGAGGAAACCGGAGTACCCAGAGGAAACCCACACGGTCACAGGTGCTTGGGCACAAAGTGCATAGATGATGTTTTGGCTCGGGGCCCCTTATTCAGACCCCCCTTGTGTCTGAAGAAAGGACTCGATCCGAAACATCACCTTTTAGTGTTCTCCAGGCATTTTGCCTGACTCGCTCAGTTACTCCAACACTTTTGTGAACTGGTATCTGCAATTCCTTGTTTTTACATTACTTGGGACTGGAGAAAAGATATCTAGCTATGCACATTCATGCCCTGAGGCCCACCTCTAAAGGCACTGCGTCTCATCATATCGGAGATCATTATTGCCTACATTCATCTCCACCAGAGGCTCAATGACTCACAGCTCCCATTGAGCATTTCAGCTTTTAAATCTGCCAACATTGCATACGAATGTAATTGCTAATTTTCCCTGAGACCTGTGACATAATCTCACAGAAAACCAGAGGTTCCTGTTGTACTGGATGAATCCTTGCATGATGTGCAAGGTGGTCCAGTAGCTCAATGTTTGTTTATTATTTTCACGTGCACCAAGGTACAGTGAAAAGCTTTTGTTTGCTTGCTATCCAGTCAAAAACAAAACTGTGAATACAATCCACAGTGCACAGATAAAGGTTACAACATTTAATCCAAAAAAAACCACCTTAAATTCTGATTAAAGATAATTCAAAGGTCTAAAATGAGGTGAATGAGAGGTCAGGACCATACTCCAGTTGATAAGTGGACGGTTCAATTGCCTGATAACAGCTGGAAAGAAACTGTCCTTCAATCTGGAGGTGTGTGTTTTTAAACTTCTGTATCTCTTGCCTGATTGGAGAGGTGAGACAGGTCCTTGATTATGCTGGTGGCCTTGCCGAGGACGCGTAAAGCGTAGATGGAGTCCACGGAAGGGAGGTTAGTTTGTGTGTTAGTCTGAAACTGGAGGTATGTGTTTTCAAACCGCCACAGGTCCCTTTTGCAAAACCATGGTTTTGACTTGGACTGAAGAATTTTTCAAGTGAATATATGACATAAAATAACAGAAAATAACTATTCCTATCAATCTCGACAAGGTCCTTGTCCATTGTGACAATGCGGTGGAAGTCAAAATGTAAGTGCTTGTTTTATGACAGAAATTGACATTGAAATGTTGCCGTTGTTGACAGTGACAATTCCCCAATGGAATTTAATGTGTCACTTGAGTTTTACTCTCAAGCTCTTAAGTATCGATTCGGTGGACCTTTTCCAGTATAAGAGTCCAGATGGTGAGATTTTCCTTGTCAGTTCAGCGATTATTGCAAAAGATTATGGCATTTACTGGGAAACTAATTTCTTACAAAGGAATAGATCAAGTACACGGCACGGACTTGAAGGGCCGAGATGGCCTGTTTCCGTGCTGTTATGGTTATATGGTTATATGGTTACACGCACAGAGTCTCTTGTCCAGAGTAGGGGAATCGAGAACCAGAGGACATAGGTTTAAGGTGAAGGAAAAAAGATTTAATAGGAATCTGAGGGGTGATTTTTTCACACAATGGAAAGAGCTGCCAGAGGAGGTAGTTGAGGCAGGGAAGATCGGAACGATTGGACAGGTATGAGGATTGGACAAGTTTAGAGGGATATGGGCCAAACGTAGGCATATATGCCAAGTGTAGATGGGACATGTGGTCAGTGCGGGAAAGTTGAGCCAAATGGCATGTTTCCACGCTGTATGACTATTTGACTTAATCATATAGAAAATCTTAGCTCATGGTAGATCAGCTGTGAGCTGCTCTGAATAATGGAGTTGACGGAATTGAGCTCTACTTATTTGCCCTTTATATGCAGCTCCATGGAAAATGTTTGCAGCGTGTTAATTTGGAAACTACAGTCGGTGTATCCGACCGTCAAATTGGCAAATAACTGATACATTTACACTACATCATTTAGCCTTGCATATGTAGAATATTTTCATACTGAGGGATTACATTATAAATTGCTGCTATTGAGGGAGTGCAGCGTAGGTTTACAAGGTTAATTCCCGGGAAGGCGGGACTGTCATATGCTGAGAGAATGGAGCAGCTGGGCTTGTACACTCTGGAGTTTAGAAGGATGAGAGGGCATCTCATTGAAACATATAAGATTGTTAAGGGCTTGGACACGCTAGAGGCAGGAAACATGTTCCCGATGATGGGGGAGTCCAGAACCAGGGGCCACAGTTTAAGAATAAGGAGTAAGCCATTTAGAACGGAGACGAGGAAACACTTTTTCTCACAGAGAGTGGTGAGTCTGTGGAATTCTCTGCCTCAGAGGGCGGTGGAGGCAGGTTCTCTGGATGCTTTCAAGAGAGAGTTAGATAGGGCTCTTAAAAATAGCAGAGTCAGGGAATATGGGGAGAAGGCATGAACGGGGTACTGATTGGGGATGATCAGCCATGATCACATTGAATGGCGGTGCTGGCTCGAAGGGCCAAATGGCCTACTCCTGCACCTATTGTCTATTGTCTATTGTCTAAATGAACAATGCTTAACATGTGATCCGTTCCAACATAGATGTTAAGTGGAGTTAAAATTTAACTTTCTTTTAAGTTTGGAGTTACATTAAAATCCACATCATTTGCTCCTAGTTGGATTGCAATTCTATTTTCATTGTACATGTTAATTGAAGTCAAAAATTGTGCACAGGAACGCAGTCTCCAACTTGACAGTCTGAAGAAGGGTACCGACCCAAAACGTCACCCATCTTTTTTCTCCAGACATGCTGCCTGACCCTCTGAATTACTCCAACACACTGTATCTATCTTTGGTATGAACCAGCATCTGCAGTTTCTTTGTTTCTCCAACTTGTAATGTTTTGGCAGTTTTACCAGGCCTCTATACTTTGCTGTAATAATCCTCTCGAGGGAACCTTAAGGAAGGTGCTGATCTTGAACTGGCACTGTGTAACTCAGTATTAATTGTAAACATGTGGCGTTAGGCTGCAGATATAATCATTCTGTAAAAGACCGAAGTAAAATTAGTTTAGAGATACAGTGTGGAAACAAGCCCTTCGGCCCACTGAATCCACGCCGACCGACAATCACCCGTACACTAATTCAATCCTACGCTCTAGGGGACAATTTACAGAAGCCAATTGAGCTACAAACCTGCACATCTTTGGAATGTTGGAGGAAACCGGAGCACCTGGAGGAAATCTACGTGGTCACAGGTAGAACGTACAAACTCTGTAAAGAGAGCACCCGTATTCAGGATGTATACAATATGATACAAATATGATACATGTATACAGTAGCGATGGCTTTAAACAGATTTCAGTGTGGAAATTATGCAGGTATCTTTTACCACTCTTAATAATTACAGAGGCCAATTGAATCCAAACTTACTTTTATGATTAAATTGGCAGGACATCCTGAAGGGAAATGGTGAACAGCTGGTGAGTGTACCACAGTAAAAGAGACAGCGTTTGTAAATGAATTTAGGGAGTCAAGTAGGTTAAATAGCGGGATTTCTAAGGTTGTAATCTCTGGATTACTTCCAGTGCCACACACCCCAGAGAATAGGAAGATAGGTCAGATGAATGTGTGGCTAAACGGATGGTGCAGGAGGGAGGGCTTTCGATTTTTGGATCATTGGGATTGTTTCTGGGGCCCAGGTGCAACTGATATGGGCAGAAAGGGCTCCATCTGAACTGGAATGGGTCAAATTCAGGGAGATGTCTAAACTGGTTTTGCAGAGGAATGGGACTCAGAGGGAAGTTGCAGTCAAATGGAAAGGAAAATTTAGGTCATAGATATATTAAAGGATATGGGTTTAAGGTGAAGGGTGGAAAGATTTAATAGGAATCAAGATGCCCCATCTACACTAGTACCACCTGCCCGTGTTTGGCCCATATCCCTCCAAACCTTTCCTATCCATGTACTTGTCTAACTGTCTTTTAAACATTATGATAGTACATGCCTCTACAACCTCCTCTGGAAGCTCATTCCATACACCTACCACCCTTTGTGCATATCCTCTAGTTCTTGATTTCCCTACTCTGGGTAAAATAATCTGTGCATTCACCCTATCTATTCCTCGCATGATCTTATACACCTCTATAAGATCACCCCTCATCCTCCTGCGTCGTGTGTGAAAAGAGAACGGTCCCTACAAAATGCTGAAAGATGTGGGGAAGATGTGTCTGATGGTGGAATGCCTTTGAAAATGGCATGTATTGCAGAAATGATCTGTTGAATGCGGAGTCGAGGGAATCAGATCCAGCCACTATAACTTTGGGGTATTAGCTCTAATAGCGGTGTCACTGTGCGTATTTTAGTGGTTAATAGTTCTGATGTTGAATCAAGATAATCTAAAAATTGAATTCATTCAAATGGAATTAGTTAATATAGATGTACAGTGTCACCCTCTCATTATTCACTGGACAATCCACAAAAGACCTTTTAACATATAGTGTTGATCATGCAGTTTCACTGACTTATGTGAAAGGATGCACGTTGCCTGGACACCTACCTGCCAGACTTTTCACAGCTATTCCTGTTGAGTTATTTAACGGCATCAAAATTCACCTTAATTGAGGATAGTCTCGCGTCAAGAATCCCGCTAACCCCAGCTGAGTGTGTACCTTGGCTCATGTTTGCAGTTTGGACAAGGTAGCCAAAAAGTGACATAAGTGGAAGTGAAAATGTGAGTGTGGCTTCATCACACAGTGGGGCATTCATTCAATAAAGCATACAGAACAACTTGCTTCATTCTCCCCACTGCTGTGTTGACACAAAGTTGGCAGCTTTTGGTTTCTGCCTCTTCTGAATGTCGCTGTATTTATATAAAACTTCCACGAGAATTGGTGGACTGTATATTTGACATACAAGCTGGAATCAAGCACAAAGCTATTAATACAAAACTAGTTCCCATTTAAGATGAAAAAATGATCATTGCCCAGTCACTGCTATTCCAGGATGCCATTGCATTGATTAAAATGCAGCCGGCAAAATAAAATACCATTTAGATGATATCACTATTAATTCCAAAGCAGTTTGTTAATACTGTACTTTACCATCAGATATGCTTGGTCTGTTGAAGAAAATGGTTTTAATCGTTGAGAATTAATGCATAAAAGTAGTTGAAAGTTTCAAAGATTGTGATGCAAATCACAAATGAAAATCAAGGTTACAAAATCGCACAAACACTTATTTTATTTCAGGGACAATGAGTGTCCTTGCATATTATCACTGATTCCAAAGCTAGACACAGCTAGGTGGGTTTAAACTAAAAAATGGGGGGGTGGAGTCAACAAATATGCATGCAGTTAACGGGAAAGAGAGTGTAGGAAAGATCACGTTGAAACTAACAGGGCAGAGGGATGGGAACCATAGTCAGAGGACCATAAAAGGAGGACAGAAGAGAAAGGTAGAAGGGAGATAAGAAAAACAAAGCTGAAAGCTTTGTGCCTTAATGCGAGGAGCTTTCTTAATAAGGTGGATGAACTGAATGTGCAATTAGTAGATAAGGTATATGATATAGTTGGAATTACGGAGACATGGCTCCAGGGTGACCAAGGCTGGGAGCTAAACATGCAGGGGTATTTATTATTTAAGGCAGATAACGCATGTTGGAGCGGTATACAGACCACCTAACAGTAGTAGGGAGATTGGGGAAAGCTTCAAGAAGGAAATTAGGGATGCGTGTAGCAAAGGTACAGCAGTTATCATGGGTGACTTTAATCTACATATAAATTGGACCAACCAAATTGGTAGCAGCGCTGAGGAGGAGGATTTCCTGGAATGTATACGGGATGGTTTTTTAAATCAATATGTAGAAGAACTGACTAGAGGGCAGGCCATCCTAGATGGGTATTGTGTAATGAAGAAGGATTAGTTAGCGATCTTGTTGTGTAGAACCCTTTGACCATACTATGGTGGAATTTTGCATTCGGATGGAGAGTGACACGGTTAATTCATACTCGGGTCCTGAACTTAAAGAAAAGAGACTTTGAAGGTATGAGACGGGAATTGGCTAGGATTGATTGGCAAATTATACTTGAAGGGTTGACGGTGGAGACGCAATGACAAAGATTTAAAGATTTAAACCATGGATGAACTCCAAAAATTGTTCATCCTGGTCTGGCAAAAAATTAAAACGGGGAAGGCGGCTCAACCATGGCCAACAAGGATAGTGTTAATTTCAAGGAAGATGCATATAAATTGGCCGAAAGAAGCAGCAAACCAGAGGACTAGGAGAAATCGAGAACTCAACAGAGGAGGACATAGGGATTAATTAAGAGGGGGAAAAAGGGCTTGAAATAAAGCTTGTGGGGAATATAAAAGAAAGGAGTGAGAGAGAAAACGGGGAATTATAGACCAGTTAGCCTTACATCGGTAGAGGGGAAGATGCGCAAGTCGATTATTAAAGATATTATAGCAGCAAATTTGGAAAGCAGTGACAGGATTGGTTAAAGTCAGCATGGATTTATGAAGGGGAAATCATGCTTGACTAATCTTCAAGAATTTTTTGAGGATGTAACAACTAGAATGGATAAGGGAGAGCCAGTGGATGTGGTATATCTGGACTTTCAAAAAACCTTTGACAAGGTCTCACACAAGAGATTAGTGTGCAAAAGTAGAGCCCATGGTATTGGGAGTAGGGTATTGACATGGATAGAGAACTGGTTGGCAGACTGGAAGTAAAGAGTGGGAATTGATAGGTCCTTTTCAGAATGGCAGGCAGTGACTAGTAGGGTGCTGCAACGATTTAGACAAGGGAATGTGACATCTCCAGGTTTGCAGATGAGACAAAGCTGGGTGGCAGTGTGAACTGCGATGAGGATGCTATGAGGCTGCAGGGTGACTTAGATGGGTTGGGTGAGTGGGCAGATGCATGGCAGATTCAGTATAATGTGGATAAATGTGAGGTTATCCACTTTAGTGGCAAGAACAGGAAGGCAGATTATTATCTGAATGATTAGGATAAGGGAGGTGCAACGAGTCCTGGGTGTACTTGTACATCAGTCACTGAAAGTAAGCATGCAGGTACTGCAGGCAGTGAAGAAAGCTAATGGCATGTTAGCCTTCATTGTGAGAGGATTGAGTTTAGGAGCAAGGAGGTCCTACTGCAGTTGTACAGGGCCCTGGTGAGACCGCATTTGGAGTATTGTGTGCAATTTTGGTCTCCTAATTTGAGGAAGGACAATATTGCTATTGAGAGAGTGCAGCGTAGGTTCACCAGGCTAATTCCTCGGATGGCGGGACTGACGTATGGTGAAAG
Organism: Malacoraja senta; assembly: GCA_038087875.1. Lineage (NCBI taxonomy): Eukaryota > Metazoa > Chordata > Chondrichthyes > Rajiformes > Rajidae > Malacoraja > Malacoraja senta. The sequence goes on from CM075978.1 coordinate 39,831,137, forward strand.
AATGGGTCGACTGGGCTTGGATTCACTGGAACTTAGGATGAAAGGGAATCTTATAGAAACATAACATTCTTATAGGATTGGATAAGTTAGATGCAGGAAAAATGTTCCCTATGTTGGGGGAGTCCAGGACCAGGGGTCACAGTTTAAGAATAAGGGTAGGCCATTTAGGACTGAGATGAGGAAAAATCTTCACTCAGAGTTGTGAATTTGTGGAATTCTCTGCCACAGAAGACAGTGGAGGCCAATTCACTGGATGTTTTCAAGAGAGAGTTGGATTTAGCTTTTAGGGCTAAAGGAATCAAGGGATATGGGGAAAAAGCAGGAACAGGGTACTGATTTTAGATGATCAGCCATGATCATATTGAATGGCGGCACTGGCTCGAAGGGCCGAATGGCCTACTCCTGCACCTATTTTTCTATGTTTCTAGACCTGAATCATTTAATTCCATGTATCTTAACACTATACTCTTGTACCGCTACTAAATGTAAATTTGAGCTTCTTACGTTCATTTCCCTGCAAGGCAAAACCAAGCAGTAGCTCAAGTGGCAGTGAGGCCTTACTCATGGATGAGCTCAACGCTTTGTATGCCTGCGTCGAAAGGGAGAAGACCAAAGTACCTTCTCAAGACTCCCATAGACCACAGCAACACTGTAATCTCCGTAAACAGAGGGTGATGTTAGAAGATCCTTCATGAAGGTGAACCTTCGGTAAGCATCCGGCTCCTATGGTGAACCTGGCTGCATTCTTAAAACCCGCAAGGACCAACTGGCTGGAATGCTTTGCGGACATCTTCAACCACTCATTACTAAGGACCGAGGTACCCACCTGTGAGAGTACTTCAATAATATCGAAGAGTAAGGAGACATGCCACAATGGCTACCCAATGTTGGCATTAATGTATATGGTGATGATGTGCTTTGAGAGGTTGGTAACGATGCCTAGCAAAGCCTGTCTTAGTGAGGACTTGGACCCACCATCGCCACAACAGATCAACAGGGGATGCGATCTCACTGGCTCTTCACTCTGCATTGGACCATTTGGACAATAAGACCAAGGATGTTGATCATCAACTACAGCTCAACGTTCAGATGTTCATAACTTATGCGAGAATAAACAATAGACAATAGGTGCAGGAGTAGGCCATTTGGCCCCGAGCCAGCACCGCCATTCAATGTGATCATGGCTGATCATCCCCAATCAGTACCCCGTTCCTGCCTTCTCCCCATATCCCCTGACTCTGCTATTTTTAAGAGCCCTATCTAGCTCTCTCTTGAAAGCATCCAGAGAACTTGCCTCCACCGCCCTCTGAGGAAGAGAATTCCACAGACTCACCACTCTCTGTGAGTAAAAGTGTTTCCTCGTCTCCGTTCTAAATGGCTTACTCCTTATTCTTAAACTGTGGCCCCTGGTTCTGGACTCCCCCAACACCGGGAACATGTTTCCTGCCTCTAGCGTGTCCAAACCCTTAACAATCTTATATGTTTCAATGAGATGCCCTCTCATCCTTCTAAACTCCAGAGTGTACAAACCCAGCTGCTCCATTCTCTCAGCATATGACAGTCCCGCCATCCCGGGAATTAACCTTGTAAACCTACGCTGCACTCCCTCAATAGCAAGAATGTCCTTCCTCAAATTAGCGGACCAAAACTGCACACAATACTCTAGGTGTGGTCTCACTAGGGCTCTGTACAACTGCAGAAGGACCTTTTTGCTCCTATATTCGATTCTTCTTGTTATAAAGGCCAACGTGCCATTCGCTTTCTTCACTGTATGCTGTACCTGCATGCTTACTTTCATAGACTGATTAGGCCATTAGAAGAATTAAGCCATTCGGCCCATCAAGTCTACTCTACCATTCAATCATGGCTGATCTATCTTCCCTCTGAACCCCATTCTCCTGCCTTCTCCCCATAACCCATCACATCCTTACTAATCAAGAACCTGTCAATCTCCATTTAAAACATTTCCATTGACTTGGCCTCCACAGCTGTCTGTAGCAATGAATTCCACAGATTCATCACCCTCTGACTAAAGAAATTCCTCCTCCCTTTCTAAAGGTAAACCCTTTTATTCTGAGGCTAAGCCCTCTGGTCCTAGACTCTCCCACCAGTGGAAACATCCTCTCCATATCCACTCTATACAGGCCTTTCACATCATCATCTACTCCAAACATATCATCAAACTGGATCTCTGCTCATCCACGTGTGATTAGATTCTCGGCTTCCTCATTGGCAAACCACTATCACGTGAATTAGTAATGACATTCCTCCACGATATCTATCACCACGTGCATCTAAAGCCTGTGTGCTCAGCCCCTCTCTACTCTCTCTATACCCAGAGTAGCCAGACACAGCTCCAATGGTATTAAATTTGCTGATGTTACCACCGTTGTTGGATGTGTAACAGTTAACGATGGGTCAGAGTTCAGGAGAGAAATTCTGAATGAACAGTGCCAGAAAAAGCAATCTTCCTCTCAAGATAGACACAAAATGCTCGAGGAGCACAGCGGGTCAGGCAGCATCTCTGGAGAAAAAGGATGGGTGGTGTTTCGGGTCGGGACCCTTCTTCAGACTGAAGATCTTCAGACATACTCTCAATGCTGGCAAGTCGAAGGAGCTGACTGTTGACTTCAGGAGAACAGATCCACAGTACTGGCCTCATCGACAGGCCGCCAGTGAAGACAGTCAACAACGTCCAGCTCCTGAGCATACATATCTCTGAAGATCTGTCCTGGGCCCAACACATCGATGCAACCACAACAAGAGCTCCTCAATACCTAATCTTCCTTAGAAAATTGAGGAAATTCAGTCCGTCTATGAGTATTCTCTCAATCTTCTACAGGTGTACAGTAGAGTGCAAACTGACTGGTTACATCACCACTTGGTTTGCAAACTCAAACATCCAGGAACGAAGGAGACTACAGAGTGGTAGACGTTACCCGGTCCATCACAGGTACTCACCTCCCTACCATCATAATATCTATAGGAGGCGTTGTCTCAAATGTGACAGTCTATATCATCAAAGACCCACACACACCCTGGCCACGCTCTCTGTTCGCTAATCGGGAAGAAGGTACAGGAGCCTGCAAAATGTGGCCACCAGGTTCAAGAACATCTTCCCAGCAACCATCAAACTCTTGGACACTAAACCACATAAACCTCTACAGATTGTGACTTTGGTTGCACTACAGTCTACTGGTTTGCATTATTTTGGGTACCTGGTATTACAATTATTAATTTAATGTATTATTGATTATTACATCTTTATCTGTGCATTATTGCATTTAAGCGTCTGTTAAACTGCAACAAGTAAGAATTTAATTGATCCATTGGTAATACAAATTACAATTCAATGCTCTTGATTCTTCACCGTAATACATCGTTCTTCTGGGGGATCTAAACTTCCTTAGATTTATATTTGACATTGATATTGGTATCATAAAATTGATGTTTTGGTGCATTTGGGAAATGCAATTTGTTACATTGTGGATAACTGAATATTTCATTGATTTGACTAATGTCAGCTTTTTGGAAAAGTATCGAATCCTGCATGATACTAAACTAATGATGTTTTCAGCTTTGAAAACTAATTTAAATAAAAAAACAAATTAGTTAAAAGTCAATGTCCCCCTAATCCTTGCAAAAAATGTACATCAAATAAGTGCATTTCAAGTTTACAGTCTGTACTACAATGGCTTTTTAATAGTTGCCCTTCTTAAGTTAGCGGTGCTTACTAATTTGATTTAAGTATTACGTAACGGAACTGGCCATTCTTATGTCGATATAAAAAATAACTTCCTTCAAATTTAATTTTAAACACACCAGGTATCTTCAAAGCTGAAAAATTGGGAGGGAAATTGAACAAAACATCGCCAACAATGAATGTGCACAGTATGGTATCAATTAAAACTCTCCAGAGCATGGTTTGACCTGGGAATCTAATTTATTGTTTTGCTTGGCACTTAATCAGGATGACTGTGGGGGTTTTTCCATTCCTATTTAAATAAAAAAAATTTAGGATGTTTGCATTTCTTTGGCTGAAAACTTGTTCTTGTAAATTTTGAGGGCAGATTTTGTTGGTGAGAGTTGACATTGCAGGAAAGAACACACGAGCATTTAATTAAGCTCTGAAGTTTATGATAGGAAGTTAAAGCTTCACAAATCCTGTACACTCCAAAAGCAATGCAATTGTATGGAAGTGTTTTACATGTGGATTAAGTAAAGGGCCTGTCTCACTTATGCAACCTTTACAGGCGACTGCCGGCACCCGTGATAGGTCGCTGAAATTTTCAACATGTTGAAAATTCAGCGGCGACCAGAAAGACGCTATTACTCTTTGGGGACCTCTCACGATTTCTCACAGGCTGTATGGTCGTGAGAGGTCTCCTATGGTCGTGAGAGGTCACCCGCGACATGTCGCCAGGGGTCGCCTGTATGGTCGTGAGAGGTCTCCTATGGTCGTGAGAGGTCTCCTAAGAGTCGTAGCGTCTTTCTGGTCCCGCTGAATTTTCTACATGTTGAAAATTTCGGCGACCTATCACGGGTGCCGGCAGTCGCCTGAAAAGGTCACGTAAATGGGACAGGCCCTTTAAGGGGCTGTACCACTGCGGCGACCTAATTCGAGAGTTTAGGAGAGCTTGAAAAAATGTCATGTTGAAGACCTCCTTCGACTATGTAGAAGACCTCCTTCGACTATGTTGAAGACTAGCGTTGACTAGCTTCGACTAGCTTCGGGAAAATTGGACACCGAATAGTGGAGAGTGAAGACGACCTCCTTCGATCTCCTTCAACCTCCCTTCGACCTCCCTTCGACTATGTTGAAGACTACCTTCGACTACCCTTGATTACCTACGAATAACATGCCAACCTACTACGACCTACTTTGACTAAACCTACGAGTAAAAAAAGTATCGATTTTTTTCCATGGCAACCTTTTTTTATTCGCGGGTATTTTTCGACATGTTGAAAAATACGCCTTGACCTAGCTGAGGCCTCGAGTACGCGGGGACTACTCTCGAGCATGAAGGAGAATTACAAAGATCTCCTAGGACCTCGTGTCGACCATGCTGTGGGTATGAGTCGAGGGCAAACTCGCCAGAACTCGCGGATTAGGTCGCCGCAGTGGGACAGCCCCTTAAGTTTGTATAACATTCTTGAGCAGCTATTAAATCTTGATGCATATTCATAATTATATATATATAGTGGATTGGAAAAGTGGAATAGCAGAACTAACAGTATTTTGCCAATCCATAACTTACATGCAAAGTATTGACATGGGATATTAATGGTCATGTAATGGGTAGCACAGTGGCGCAGTGATAGAGTTGCTGCCTTACAGCGCCAGAGACCCGGGTTCGATCCTGACTACGAGTGCTGTCTGTACAGAATTTGAACGTTCTTCCTGAGAAAACTCCATGAGTTTTCTCTGGGTGCTCCCACATTCCAAAGACGTGCAGATTTGTAGGTTAATTGGCCTCTGTAAAATGTCCCTAGTGTACAGTTTAGAACTAGTGTACGGGGTGATTGTTGGACAGTGCAGACTCAGTGGCTCGAAAGGCCTGGTTCCATGCTGTAGCTCTAATCTAGTGTAAGTCAGTTATGGGATAAGTCATAATCTAAAATGGTCCAAATGGAGTTTCCTTTCTGAAAAATGGTTGCAAGAGTATTTACCAAGTTAGTAAACAGAGAAGTGTGAAGTAATAAGGAATGTATTTTCATTTGGCACAACAAATTATAATCAATTGGGAAACTTATTGCCCTAAATTAGGGCATGATCTCACAGCATCTTAGTTAGGAGAAGCATTGATTATGTAGACAATATTCAACTTTTCCTCAGAACTGTCTATCAGAGGACATTGGTTGCATGGGATCAGGAGTAAGCATTTTAGCCTTAAAAAGTAATTTTTCACCAGGTATTCATTGTCTGGAGGGTGGTGGAGCCAGATACACTTACAAGATTTAACAAGTATTTGGAGGATCACTTGAAAAATGCCACGACGTAGAAGGCCGTTGACTTAACACTGGAAAGGTACTTGGTGGTGACACGCACGCAGTGGGCCGGAAGGTCAATTTCCTGCTCTGGAATTTTACACTGGACTGCTTTATGTGACAATGTTCAGCTGGAGGTTTGGAGTTTATTAGGGAAAACTCTTAATGGTAGAGTAAGAGGCAAATTGGTATGACTCACCATGGGTAGAGAAAAGTGCTGGAGAAACTCAGCGGGTGCAGCAGCATCTATGGAGCGAAGGAAATAGGCAACGTTTCGGGCCGAAACCCTTCTTCAGACTCAGCCCAAAACGTTGCCTGTTTCCTTTGCTCCATAGATGCTGCTGCACCCGCTGAGTTTCTCCAGCACTTTTGTCTACCTTCGGTTTTCCAGCACCTGTAGTTCCTTCTTAAACATAATGACTCACCATGCTTGTGTAGTTTGGAATTCTGCACCAAGAAATGGCTATTAACACAGTAGGGAGAGTTGCGAGAAAGTCATAATCTATAACTTTAAATGTAAATAGAGTTCAGGTCTGAAGAAGGGTTTCGGCCCAAAACGTTACCTATTTCCTTTGCTCCATAGATGCTGCTGCACCCGCTGAGTTTCTCCAGCATTTTTGTGTACCTTAGAGTTCAGGCCTGTTGACTGCATATTATTTTTTAGTTTAGGTTAGAGATACAGTATGGAAGCAGGCCCTTTGGCCCATCAAGTCCGCACCGACAAGTGATCACCCGTACGCTAGTTCTATCCTACACACGAAGGACAATTTACAGAAGCCAATTAACCTACAAACCTGCACGTCTTTGGAATGTGCGAGGAACCTGAAGCACCTGGAGAAAATCCATGCGGTCACAGGGAGAACGTACAAACTCTGTACAGACAGCACCCATGGACAGGACCGAACCTGGATCTCTGGCACTGTAAGGCAGCAACTCTACTAGCTGCGCCACTGTGCCACCCATTTGCATGCATATACTTTTTAAAAACAATCTTTATTTTTTGTATACTAGCAAAACATGATATATTGCCGACAGCTTCAAGAGGATATAGCATGCTTTTGGAGGATTTGTTGCAATGCCCAGCTGAGGTATAGACCCTCTCCAAATACCTTTCCTTATTTCCATTCATGACACTTGGCAACTTGCTCATGAAACAGCTCCAATCTGATCCTAAGCCTTTGCATCAACTTTATTAAGTGAAGCGAGGAAGTCATCCTTAGGGAATATTTCCCTTTTGCTGAGGCAACACCTTGGTAACCTTGCAATTTATATCAGTAAATATCAGTTCCCCTATTACACAGCATTCTTTCAGCACTCAATGTTATTCAATAATATGGATCTGCCAACCATAATTCTGCTTGCTGTTCATTCTTAAGAGCCTGTCAACATCCAAGTCTGCTATCTCATTCTACAGTATAGTATTTTCATGGAAAAGATATATTATTTTTCTCACTTCCTATCGTCCGAAGCCACAAATTCTAATTATTTTCTTTCTCTCACTCAAATCGTATTTACTTAAACCATATCCTTATTGACAGCTATAAAATAGCAACAGAACAGTGATCTGTGATTTTTAAATACTGTGGCCAAGGGATCATTTTACCAGAGATAGACACAAAATGCTGGAGTAACTCAGCGGGACAGGCAACATCTCTGGAGATCATGGATAGGTGATGTTTCCAATCATTTTACCAGGTTGAGTCATTTTACCACATGTAAAACAATCAAAGTAAATCGAAACAAGTCAGAGTGTTTAATTGTGGTATGCACCAGGAATGGAACAATGAAATTCTAATTTGCTGCAGCTTTGCAGGCACATTATTGCATCAGATTCTTAGAAATCATGTTAACCGCTGAGTTTCTATTGCTTTCCTATTAACTCTTTCCATTCTTGACATCTTGCGTTAGTTTAGTTAGTTTCATATTTCCTACATTTCAATAATGATGACACCTCACAATCAATTTCATTGGATATAATTTTGTTTTTGGCCATGTATACTTGCAAAAGATACTTTTAAAGTTTCACAGTAAAATGGCAACTAGCTGCAGCTGGGTAGCGCGGTGGTAGAGCTGCTGCCTTACAGCGCCAGTGATCCAGTTTCGATCCTGACTATGGGTGTTGTCTGTACGGAGTTTGTGCATTCACCCTGTGACCTTGTGCATTCACCCTGAGCAGGCACCTCAAGGCTGTGTGCTCAGCCCCCTGTTGTACTCATTCTATACTCATGACTGTGTAGCCGGTCATAGTGCGAACTCCATCATCAAGTTCGCTGACGACACCACTGTTGTGGGACGTATCACTGATGGGGATGAGTCAGAGTATAGAAGAGAGATCGACCGACTGACCAAATGGTGCCAGCACAATAACCTGGCCCTCAACACCAACAAAACCAAGGAACTGATTGTGGACTTTGGAAGGGGTAGGATGGGGACCCACAGTCCCATTTACATCAGCAGGTCGATGGTGGAGAAGTTCAAGAGCTTCAAATTCCTGGGCGTGCATATTTCTGAAGATCTCTCCTGGTCTGAGAACACTGATGCAATTATAAAGAAAGCACATCAGCGCCTCTACTTCCTGAGAAGATTACAGAGAGTCGGTATGTCAAGGAGGACTCTCTCTAACTTCTACAGGTGCACATTAGAGAGCATGCTGACGGGTTGCATTGGCAACTTGAGCGCCCAGGAGCGGAAACGACTACAAAAAGTAGTAAACACTGCCCAGGCCATCATCGGTTCTGACCTCCCTACCATTGAGGGGATCTATCGCAGTCGCTGCCACAAAAAGGCTGGCAGCATCATCAAGGACCCACACCATCCTGGCCACACACTCATCTCCCTGCTACCTTCAGGTAGAAGGTACATGAGCCTGAGGACTGCAACGTCCAGGTTCAGGAATAGCTGCTTCCCCACAGCCATCAGGCTATTAAACTGAACTGAAACAAAACTCTGAACATTAATAGACCATATCTGTTTATTTGCACTTTATCTGTTTATTTATTCATGTGTGTATATATTTATATAATGGTATATGGACACACTGATCTGTTCTGTATTCATGCCTACCATATTCTGTTGTGCTGAAGCAAAGCAAGAATGTCATTGTCCTATCTCGGACATGACAATAAACTCTCTTGAATCTCTTGAATCTTGAATCTTGACCGCGTGGGTTTTCTCCAGGGTGCTCCGGTTTCCTCCCACGCTCCAAAGACATATAGGTTTGTAGGTTAATTGGCTTCCGTAAAATTATAAATTGTCCCTAGTGTGTAGGATAATGTTAGTGCAGGGGTAATCACTAGTCGGAGAAGACTCGGTAGGCCGAAGGGCCAATTTCTGCACTGTATCTCTAAAGTCTAAAACTCATTAGCTCTGTGCATCACAATGTAAATGTCAGAAATGAGCTGGGTATCAATTCCTTTGCCCCTCTACCCTGAGCCGTGCCAAGTGGATTTAGCACAGATTCTGGGAGTAAACACATATGTCTTGAGGTAAAAAGCTGGCTACTCGTTACATCTGGCCCTTGAGTCTTATCCCAAGGATGGCTGGGATATGGGAACACAGTGGTGTAGTAGTAGGGTTGCTACCTTACAGCACCAAAGACACAGGTTTGATCCTGACTACAGGTGCTATCTGCACAAACTTTGTACATTCTCCCTGTGGCTGCATAGGTTTTCCCCCAGTGCTCCGGTTTCCTTCCACATCCCAAAGATGTGCAGGTTTGTAGGTTAATTGGTTTCTGTAAATTGTCTGTAGTTTGTAGGATAAAACTAGTGTAAGGGTAATCATTGTTCGGCCTGGACTCGGTGGGCTGAAGGGTCTGTTTCCAACGCTGTATCTCCAAACTAATGTAACATGACCTTATTCATTTGAATGGGCGTCAGCCTAGACTGAAAGGGTAGCAATAGACAATAGGTGCAGGAGTAGGCCGTTTGGCCCTTTGAGCCAGCACCGCCATTCAATGTGATCATGGCTGATCATCCTCAATCAGTACCTCGTTCTGGCCTTCTCCCCATATCCCCTGACTCCCCTATCTTTAAGACCCCTATCTAGCTCTCTCTTGAAAGTATCCAGAGAACCGGCCTCCACCGCCCTCTGAGGCAGAGAATTCCACAGACTCACAACTCTCTGTGTGAAAAAGTGTTTCCTCATATCTGTTCTTAAACTGTGGCCCATGGTTCTGGATTCCCCCAACATCGGGAACATGTTTCCTGCCTCTAGCATGTCCAAACCCTTAATAATCTTATATGTTTCAATAAGATCCCCTCTCAACCTTCTAAACTCCAGAGTATACAAGCCCAGCCACTCCATTCTCTCAGCATATGACAGTCCCGCTATCCCGGGAATTAACCTTATAAACCTACGCTGCACTCCCTCAATAGCAAGAATGTCCTTCCTCAAATTAGTGGACCAAAACTGCACACAATACTCCAGGTGTGGTCTCACTAGGGCCCTGTACCACTGCAGAAGGATCTCTTTGGACCTATACTCAACTACTCTTGTTATGAAGGCCAACATGCCATTAGCTTTCTTCATTGCCTGCTGTACCTGCATGCTTACTTTCATTGACTGATGAACAAGGACCCCCAGATCCCATTGTACTTCCCCTTTTCCCAACTTGACACCATTTAGATAATAATCTGTCTTCCTGTTTTTGCTACCAAAGTGGATAACCTCACATTTATCCACATTAAACTGCATCTGCCATGCATCTGCCCACTCACCCATCCTGTCCAAGTCACCCTGCATTCTCATATCCTCCTCCTCACAGTTCACACTGCCACCCAGCTTTATGTCATCTGCAAATTTGCTAATGTTACTTTGAATCCCTTCATCTAAATCATTAATATATATTGTAAATAGCTGCGGTCCCAGCACCGAGCCTTGCGGTACCCCACTAGTCACTGCAGCAAATAAGTTTTATTTTAATTTTACTGAACTTCAATGCTTTTAATTACTTTTGCGCACACAATGGTACTTATAAGTAAATTAAGAGGGGACTTTTGAAAATGAGATGAGGAGGAATATCTTTAGTCCAAGGGTGGTGAATCTGTGGAATTCATTGCCACCGACAGCTGTGGAGGCCATCATTGCATATTTTGGAGGTGGAGATTGACAGATTCTTGATTAGTAAGGGGTCTGAAGATGGGTCTCAATCCGAAACGTCACCTATTCCTTTTCTCCAGAGATTCTGCCTGACCTGCCGAGTTACTCCAGCATTTTATGTCTATCTTCGGCGTAAACCAGCATCTGCAGTTCCTTCTTGCCAAAGGTTATGGTGGGAAGGCAGGAGGATAGCATTGAGAGAGAAAGGTAGATCAGTCATGATTGAGTGGCAGCGTAGACTTGATCTGGGCCGAATGGCCAAATCCTGCTCCTATGATGTATGAACCTAATGATTTTATATTTATATCTTTCGTAAATTTGAATCATTCAAAATTATTTTGAACATTTACCAATAGCCAACAACTCTGACCCAAGGTTCAGTTGTGACAGCCAGGTCTCTAATTTAACTGGACCTGCACGGACACTAGAAGTGTGGCTGTGAGAGTAGTAAAATGGGGGCATGGGCGGATCACCTGCAGCAAACATTTCAATACGACACTTCGGATATTAGCTCATCCTGCTAACTTCCATGAGAATAGGATGCATTTACATCTGTTATCTATTTATTGTGGGGAGTTCTTCTTTGTAAACTACAAACCCTTGGGATTCAACAGCTTTTAAGAAAAGACAGGGCGGCACAGTGGTGCAGAGGAGAATTGCTACCTTGCAGCGCCAGAGATCCGGGTTCGATCCTGACTACGGATGCTGTCTGCGTGGAGTTTGTACATTCTTCCTGTGGCTGCGTGCGTTTTCTCTGGGTGCTCCCGTTTCCTCCCACATTTCAAAGACGTGCAGGTTTGTAGGTTGACACAAAATGCTGGAGTAAATCAGCGGAACAAGCAGCATCTCTGGATAGAAGGAATGGGTGACGTTTAGGGTCGAGACCCTTCTTCAGATTGAGAGTCAGGGGAGAGGGAGACACAGAGATAAGAAGTTGTAAGGTGTGAAAATGAGACATCAAAGGGGATGAGATTCAAAGAAAATATAGAATAGATCATTGTTAGCTAGGAGACGGTGACAACAAAGAGATCAAATTTGATTAAACAGTCAGACTGGACGGAGAACTGGGAAGGGGGAGGGGGGTTGGAGAGAGAGGGAAAGCAAGAAAGGTCCAGCATAAATTGGAGGAACAGCACCTCATATGTCGCTAGGGCAGCTTACACCCCCAGCGGTATGAATATTGACTTCTCCAACATCAAGTAACCCTTGCTTTTCCTCTCTCTCTATCCCTGCCTCCCCATTCCAAAATTGCACAACAGTAGAAACATGTTGTCACTGTTGCCAAAATATGCAATATTACTGCAGTACAGAATTACTGTGAAATATTGGAAGCATGTTTTCTTTAAATAAGAGTTTCAGGTAATCCATCGTGGAATCACCATTTTTAGAAGAAAGATGTCACTGAGGATTGTCAAGGGGAATTGGATTGTAGCCTTCAATGATTCAAAGATGAAATGCAGCAGGAAATACCAGGTGCAGTTTTTTTCCACACGATGTGTAATATTTGAATACTGAACATTTTGTGCATTCTGAATGGAACAGTTCGGATCCTTGATGAGACAAAATGCCAGCTTTCTCAGACCTTTTCAGTTTTCAGGCAATTCAGTGGTAATGGCTTTTTCCCAGGGTTTCATTACTGTGCGTATTGGTTACCATAGAAACTTCCTTTTGAACTGTTTGCTGGAACTGTATTCAATTATAATTGCTTTTTCACTTCAATTGTACTGCAGGTAATAGTTTGCTTTTTTTTTCAAATTCTATTTAGAAGGATGGAAGCTGTTTTAAAAAATATATATTTTTGGCCAAAATAAAATGTAATTTAATCCTAAGAAGAGTGTGTGTGTCAGTGAGTGTCTGAGGACATATATTGTGGGAATAATATTTTTGTTAACTGAAATATATAATTTTTTTTTCAAATGTGGTTAGTCCTACATTTAATTTCCAGCTTTTCTCTGTAATGATACAAAGGAGATGTGAAGGGAAACTTTTTTACACAGAGGGATGTGTGCCTGGAATGCCCTGCCAGGATGGGTGGTTGAGGCAGATACGATATCGGCATTTAAGAGGCTTTTGGATAGTCATATGGATATGCAGGGATGCACAGGTAGATTAGAGATGGTCTTGGCATCATGTTTGACACTGACATTGTGATGCCGAAGGGCCTGTTCATGTGCTGTATTGTTCTATGTTCTTAAGGTGGATGACAATGTGAATTGTGAGGAGGATGCAGAGTAATATAGACAAATAATTTAAATTAGTTTTGGATATTAATGTTGCATGTACTGAGGTACAGTGAAAAGCTTTCTGTTGCATGCTGTCCAGTTAGCGAAAAGACTATACATGATTACAATCAAGCTGTCATCAGTGTACAGATACAGGATAAAGGAAATCTGATTTAGCGCAAGATAAAGTCCAGTAAAGTCCGATTAAAGATAGTCCAAATGTCTCCAATGAGGTAGATGGTAAGTCAGGACCGCTCTCTAGTTGGTGATAAAATGGTTGAGCCAAATAAATTGAATGGGCACAGACAAGGTATATGGAACATAATGTGGAAAAATGTGAGATCACCACCTTCATAGTAAAAAGTAGAAAGGCAGTCTTAGATGAACTTGTATGTGAATCACTGAAAGTTAGTTTACAGCAAGCACTTATCAAGTTAAATGGTATGTTGGCCTTTATTACAACGGGATATGAGAACAAAGGCAGAGATCTCTTGATTCAATTACATATAGCCCTGGTGAGTTCACACCTGGAATATTATATATAGGCCTACTTCAGGAAAGATATATTTGCAATAGATTAAGGTTTAACTAATTAAGTCCCTGGGACAACTGGTTAGCTGAGTGAGATTAAGCAGATTAGATCTTTCCTGTCCAGAGTTGAGAAGAAGAAGAGATGATCTAATGGAAATGTGCAAAACTGTTACAGCACATGAAGAATCCGAGTCATACAGCATGGAAACAGGCCCTTCGGCCCAACATGCCCATGCTGACAAACAAGCCCCATCTATACCAGTCCCATCTGCCTGCACGTGGTCCATATCCCTCTAAACCTATCCTATCCATGTATCTATAATTTTTTTTTTACATTGCGATAATACCTGCCTTAAATACCTCCTCTGGCAGCTCGTTCCATATATCTACCACCCTTTCCATTCAAAAAAAGTTGTCCCTCAGGTTCCTATTAAATCTTTCCCCCCCTCAACTTAAACCTATGTCCTCTGGTTCTTGATTCACCCTACTCTGGCTAAAATACTGGGCATCTACCATATGCTATGAGGCTGCATGGTGACTTGGATAGGTTGGGTGAATAGGCAGATGCATGACAGATGCAGTGTAATATGGATAAATGTGAGGTTTGTCACTTTGGTGGCAAGAACAAGAAGGCAGATTATTATCTGAATGGTGTAAGATTAGGAAAAGGGGAGGTGCAACGAGACCAGGGTGTCCTTGTACATCAGTCACTGAAAGTAAGCATGCAGGTACAGCAAGAAAGCAAATGACATGTTGGCCTTCATTGCGAGAGGATTTGAGTTTAGGAGCAAGGAGGTCCTACTGCAGTTGTACAGGGCCCTGGTGAGTCTGCACCAGGAGTATTGTGTGCAGTTTTGGTCTCCTAGTTTGAGGAAGGACATTCTTGCTATTGAGGGAGTGCAGCGTAGGTTCACCAGGTTAATTCCCGGGATGGCGGGGCTGACATATGATGAAAGAATGGATCGACTGGGTTTATATTCACTGGAATTTAGAAGGATGGGAGCGCATCTTATATGAACATATAACATTCATAAGGGTGTGGACAGGCTAGATGCAGGAAAAATGTTCCCCATGTTGGGGGAGTCCAGAACCTCTCATTCTTATGATCTTGTGCTGCATCCATAGGTACTCGGAAAGTCTTGTTCAACAACATGAATGTTTTAGGGGTGACAGAGTGGCGCAGCGGTAGTGTTGCTGCCTTATGGTGCCAGAGGCCCAGTTCGAACCTGACTACGTTTGTACATTCTCCCTGTGACCATGTGGGTTTTCTCCAGGTGCTCCAGTTTCTCCCACACTCCAAACGTGTACAGGTTTTTAGGTTAATCGGCTTTGGTATAATTGTAAATCATCCCTATTGTGTAGGATAGTGCAAGTGTACTGATTGCCGGTTGGCATGGACTCGGTGGGCCGAAGGGCCTGTTTCCACACTGTATCTCAAAAGTCTAAAGTAACGACAAAGTGTTCCAGATTAAAGACCAAGTGACAATGAAGTATCAGGTCAATGAATCTTTGTGTCCATTCATTGTGCTTATTAGAGAGGAACTTGAGGTAGTTCTGTCCCTGTCCACTTGCTGCCCTTGTCCTTCCTGGTAGGACTGATCACACCATTAGAAAGGATCTTTGAAGAAGCAAATGGCTGGATACTGCACATTTTGCGCAGTGGAATAGGATGGGTTATTTGGTCTTGGGATTAATTGTACCTATGCCACTGAAAGTAGTGTGTTGCATGACGATCCAGAATCATGTATTGTAGCTGGCACCTTGAGCTGTGAGGTGGTGACTCAATCACAACACAAAATAGCCAAACTCTGACCACAACATTGACTACATGAACCTGATCCTGTTAAGATTCCAGTTTGTGGTGGCCCCAAGACAATGGTTGTGGTTTGATGATGGTTTTGCTTCCGGGTGCCGAGGTGATGAGATTCGCCCTTACTAGAGGTGATTATTCACTGGCACATAGATGACATGAAAGTTACTTGCCACTTATCGCCAATGAATGCTGTCCAGGTCTTGCTACATACAGATTTAAGTGTGCAAGTTCATTATCTGAAGATCCAAGGAACAGCCGACAAAATTTGTGGGAAGGAAATGCAGATGCTGGTACATACCAAAGAAAGACACAAAGTGCTGGAGTAACTCAGCGGGTCAGGCAGCATCTCTTGGGGAAAAAGGATGGGTGACGTTTTAGGTCGGGATCCTTCTTTAGACTTAAGCCTGAAGAACTGTCCCAACCCAAAAGGTCATCTATCCATGTTCTCCACAGATGCTGCTTAACCCACTGAGCTACTCCAGCACATTGTGTCTTTCACTATCTGAAGAAGTGCAAATGGATTTGAACATTGTTCAAACATCATCACACATCTTCACTTCTGATCATATGATGGAAGGATAGTCATTGATGAAGCAGCTGCATTTAGTGAAGTGTAGGACACAGCAGAAATGCTGACGTTACATCCAGAGACTGCTATGATTGATCTCCAGTAATTACAGTGACCTTTTTTGGGCAAGGTTTGACTCCAGCCAACAGACATCTTCTACTTAATTCTTATTGGCTTCAACAGTTTCAAATGCGAATTGTCCATTTGTCTGGGTTTGCGGTATGTAATTGATTTATTGATAATCATCCAGTTTTTGCAGCCTAATAAATTAATTTATTAAGTAGGAGCAGCAAATGATTGCATTGTTAGTTTGGGGAATGTTTCTCTCTCCCTCAGCAACATAAAGCAATGCTGAACCTTAATTTTATGCATATATTTTGTGCTGAGATTTATGAAATCGTTTCTAATATGCATATTATTTTCAAATATTATTAAAATATAATTTATAAGTAGGATTTGAAGACATTCTTTCTTTCACAATATAGGGCTTAAAGTAAGACAGGTCCACTGCCGAATTTCCAGCACCCTTTATTTCAGAGGCTTGTCGGATTATCCATTTTGCCTGACCAACAGAGGTCATGGCCTCCGAGAGAAGTCGAACGGGACCAGAACCAAACCCGGCCTCGGCTATGGGAACGGATCTGATGTCTCCGCTGGGTCGGAGTTCCAGAGCCCCGGGCTTCGGGGAGCAAATTCGACCCACCGATCCTCCACGTCACGTTTTCAGGGGGACTTCCGGCGGATGGAGTTTCATGTGCACTCCCATAATTTTGTCCAGAATAAAGGAGGTGACGGATCATCAGTTTCTAAATAATTGCTGGTGGACCTGTAATTGAGATTGGCATGGACATTGTTATCTTGGTGCTCCCGTTAACTCCAACCTTTTACACATATGAGCCAAGTTGCTTACAAATGTCTGCAGAACCAGCAAGGTTATTTGACTGAAGGAGGGTTTCGGCCCGAAACGTTACCTATTTCCTTCGCTCCATAGATGCTGCTGCACCCGCTGAGTTTCTCCAGCATTTTTGTGTACCTAAGGTTATTTGACTGGTGCACAGTTATTAACCTTCTGCAAGAAAATTGATTGCAAAGCCAGCTGTAATTTTTTTTTGTTCTTTATTTTATATGTATGGCATAGTTGTATTCAACTGAGTAGTAGCCGTCGTGAGTTAGAATTCTAAACTATTGCTGCCCTGCCTGATCTTTCTTTTAACCTAGATTAAAAATGTAATAATTTTCCAGCAGTATATAGTGGATAAAAATGCAAAGAAAAGTATTGAGTAAGTTTATTTTTCTATCCTCCATAGCCAGGTAACTTTATTTTTTAAGCTTCTCAATCCCATTGACTATGTGCTGAGGTGTGTTATGGTAAGCCATTTCTGTTCCATCTCAGGCATCAGCTGACTCATCAATACCCAGAAGATAGACACAAAATGTTGGAGTAACACAGTGGGTCAGGCAGCACCTCTGGAGAAAAGGTGTAGGTGATGTTTCGGGTCAAGATCCTTCTTCAGACTCAGAGTCAGGGGAGAGGGAACCGAGAGATCAGAAAAGGTACATAGAACAAATTAATGAAAGATATGCTAAAAGACAGATCAAAGCCAGCAACGATGATCAAGGAAAGGCTGAGCCCGCAATGGTCCATTGTTGGCTGTGGGGAAGGTGATAATGAGTAATACAAACAGTGAAACTCAGCAGGATGACAGTGAAACTAGCATAGCAACTAGGGTGGGGGAGGGACGGAGAGAGAGGGAATGCAAGTGTTACTTGATGTTAGAGAAATCAATATTCATACTGCTGGGTTGTAAGCTGTCGAGTCTATATTCAGGGGCATCACTGTGTTCTCTTGATCTTGGCATCATTTCCACATTGTGCAGCTGAGTGCAAGATACTATAATGTCTGCCAGATGGATTAGTCTGTACATCATGGTCAGTGAGTAATCCTCCCCAGCCCACTAGGCTAGAGGATTTCAAAGATTTACCACCCTGTGGGTGAAGTAATTTTTCATTATTTCTCCAGCCAAGACCACAAGAAATTGCAGAGAATTGTGGACGCAGCACAGACTATCACACAAAACCAACCTCCCTTCCTTTGAAGGTACTCAAAAATGCTGGAGAAACTCAGCGGGTGCAGCAGCATCTATGGAGCGAAGGGGATAGGCAACGTTTCGGGCCGAAACCCTTCTTCAGACTGATTCCATTCTTCAGACTGAGTCCTCCCTTCCATTGAGTCCATTTATACCTCACGCTGCCTCGACAAGGCCAACACTGGCCACTCCTTCTTCTCCCTTCGGGCAAAATGTATCGAAGTGTGAAAACGCACATCTCCATTTTCAGGGACAGTTTCTTCCCAGCTGTTATCAGGCAACTAGAGAGCAGTCCTGAACAACCACCTACCTCATTGGAGATCCTCAGACTATCTCTATATCTTTGATCGGTCTTTACTAGTTTTATATTTCACAAAATGTTATTCACGTTATTTCCTTTATCATGTATTTGTGAACTGTGGACGGCTCGATTGTAATCATCTTTGGCTTTCCACCAGATTTTGTTAGCACGCAACAAAAGCTTTTCTCTGTACCTTATTACAGGTGACAATAAACTAAACTAATTATCTATATTAAAAGGCCAACCCCTTAATTTGAGACTGTGACCCCTGGCGTGAGGTGCCCCTGGCAGGGGAAGTATAACTCCACAACTACCTTATCAAGCTCCCTAGGTAATCGGGGAGTAACAATTTGAATACATTTTGTATTTTACCTACTTTCAAAATTATTGCGCAGGTTACCGAATTGGCTATTAGCACTATGCACATTACCTCTTCAACGCACCCAATAAAGACAAGGCACAATGGCACAGCTATAGAGCTGCTGCCTCACAGGGCCAAAGACTCTGGTTCGATCTTGACTACGGGTGCTATCTGTACGGAGTTTGTACGTTCTCACCGTGACCGCATGGGTTTTCTCCGGGTGCAACAGTTTCCTCCCACATTCTAAAGAGGTGCAGATTTGTAGGTTAACTGGCTTCTATAAATTGTCCCTTGTGTATAGGATAGAATTAGTGTGCAGGTGATTGCTGGTCGGCATGGACTTGGGAGGCCAATGGGCCTGTTGTATCACTGTTTCACCAAAGTAAAGTAAATTAAACTAAATTCAGTTTGTAGATATCTGTTTCTCAGTCTTTTGTCAATTCCTTACCATTGGAAGTTGCCCATTCACAGTGGAGGTTTCATCCATTCTACTTCCTGAAATTCTCAAACTCCTGCATCTTTAGGTCTAGCTTAGTCCTTGAACGCTTGGTCACACCACCCTACCTCACAGGCCACATCCACAACCGTGCGAATTTCCCATTCGTTATCTGATTTAGAAAGCGCTTTGGGTTGTTGTCTTTCATTAAATGTTAATGGCATTATTTAAATGGAAGTTGTTGTTCTAGTGCTGCTTCAGGGTAATATTGAGCATTGTTCTTATTCACAAAGTCATCAAGAGAGCTCATGTACAACCTCTAATCAATAAATCAAATTGCGAAAGCGTTACTCCAATATCTTCAGAGTATTCATGGGTTATGGATCACAAAGCACAAAGCTCAGAATAATCAATCTAATTATTTGCTTCACAGAATTGCTGTTGGCAATGTAGTTTTGTGCCTAAATTACTGGCATGTGATGCAGTTTGCAACCACTGCTTGTAGCTGGCTAATAACAAGTGATAAAACTTAATCAGAATTTAACATCTCAAACACGTTTTCAGTTTACGTGTCGGTAAGTCTATGCTTTCTGCCGAGTTTAAAAATTGATGCTTATTCTACCTAACCAACAACTTGCTTAATAAGTTCTATTATTGTACCTTTCGAAAGGAGATGAGGAGGAATGTCTTTAGCCAGAGGGTGCTGAATCTATGGAATTAATTGTCACAGAAGGCAGTGGAGGCCAAGTCATTGGGTATTTTTAAAGTGGAGATTTATGTTTCTTGATTAATAAGGGTGTCAAAGGTTATGGGGAGAAGGCAGGAGAATGGGGTTGATAGGGAAAGATAGGTCAGCCATGATTGAATGGCGGAGTAGACTTAATGGGCCGAATGGCCTAATTCTGCTCCTGATGACTAATGAACTTCAGCAAAGTTGTTTTTTTACCTGGCATTTCCAGAGGTCTTTGAGTGCATTGACAGGCTAGCCATCTGTGCATGAGGCTTTCCACGACATTTCGGAAAACAAAACAAATCCTATATATTTTCTACATCAAATCCTTTGAAACATTTCAATTTTGTAAATCAAGTTCTTTTTTTTTTTTAATTTTTTATTTATTAGAAGTACATTACATTACAACCACATACATTAGTACTCATCACTTATGTCTTCTTACAATTAATGTACTCCGTTTGTTTTTTACACTAGTAAAAGGAAAGGATAAGATTGAAAGAAAGAAGAGTGAAGGAAAAAGTGAGAGTGTAGAAAATGGGACAACAAAAAAGGACGAAGACCCTATAAGAACAAAATTAAAAACAAAAGAAAAAGAGTTAAGAAATAGACCCTAGAAAAGAAGGAGAAAGAGAAAAAGGAAAAAGAGAGAAACACATATTTTTTATGAGCATTACGCAAATGGGACATACCAACTCTTCAACTATCATCCCCCATTACCTGACCTCAATTTTTTTTAAGGTACCTTTGCACCCTATATTTGTAATAATTCTATAAATGCAGACCACGTCAGGTGGAAGTGATCTGGTTTACCTGCTAGGAGGAGTCTTATCTCTTCTAGGTGTAATGTTTCGAACATATTTGAAATCCACATGTTTATAGTTGGTATTGGAGCCTTCTTCCAAAATTTTAGGATTAGCTTTTTTCCAGTTATTAACCCATAGTCTATTAGTTTCTTTTGAAACACATTTAGTTCTGGACCATCCGTTATTCCGAAGATAATCCATTCTGCTTTGGGTATCAGTTTTATTTTAAATAATTTTGTAAAGATTTCGAAAATTTCATTCCAAAACTTTTGAATTTTTGTACAGAAAACAAATGAGTGCGCTATAGTAGCTTCTTGGGATTGACATTTATCACAAATAGATGATACATTTGGAAAAATTTTATGGATTTTAGTTTTGGAATAATATAATCTATGTAAAATTTTAAATTGTATTAAAGTGTGTCTTACATTAATCAAACATTTATGCACGTTTAATAAGTGTTCATTCCAACTTTCCTTTGAAATTTTAATAGCTAACTTGTTCCCAGTCTCTTCTGATACCCTCCGTAGATGGTATTTCTACATTTAAGATAATATTATACAAATATGATATTAAGTTTGCTGATTCAGCTTTTATCTGCATTGCCTCATCCAATACATCTGCTGGGTTATTATAATGATCTTTTGTATATTTTTTCAAATAGTCGCATATTTGAAAATATTTAAAATATTGATTATTTCCAAGTTTATATTTTATTTGTAATTGTTGAAATGAAAGTAATTTTCCAGTTTCATACAAGTCACCGAACGTTTTAATTCATAGTTTATCCCAATGTGTAAAAGCTTTATCTATAATAGAGGGATTAAACGAAGGGTTATTAACTATGGGTAATAAAAATGATACATTTCTTAATTTTAAATTTTGTTTTATTTGTTTCCAAATTCGGATTGTGCTATGAATAATTAAGTTCTTATTATAATTTATATTATTCAGTTTCATTGGAGAGAGGAGGATCGCTCCAATGTTTCCAGAGGAGCAATCCTCTTTCTCCATTATAATCCAGTCCACTTGCTGGGCGGAGTTATCCATCAGTTGAATCATATTTTTAATATTTACTGACCAATAATAATACATAAAATTAGGTAGTGCTAAACCCCCTAATACTTTAGGTTTATTCAGATGAGTTTTTTGTATTCTATGTGATTTATAGTCCCATATAAAATTAGTGATATCTGAGTCGAGTTTTTTTTTAAACTTCTTTGGTAAGTATATAGGAATCGATTGAAATAGGTATAAAATTTGTGGTAGAAAGATCATTTTTATTGCATTTATTCGGCCTATTAAAGACATCAGGAGTGTTTTCCAGAATTTAATTAGTGTGTTTAATTTATTAAGTAGGGGTTCAAAATTTGCCTTAAACATACCTTGATATGTTCTAGTAATTTCGATTCCCAAGTATTTAAATTTTTCTGTAGCTATTTTAAAAGGGAATTTTAAAAGATGTGTTGAATCTTTCGGTTTTATTGACATAATTTCACTTTTATTCCAATTTATTCTATATCCAGAAAAAGATCCAAAATCTTCAATTAAATTTAATATATTTGGTATAGTGATTTGAGGTTTTGTAATGTACAGTAATATATCATCCGCGTATAAAGATATTTTATTATATCAATCTTTAGTATTATATCCATGGATATCAGGGTGTATTCTAATTTTTTCTGCTAGCGGTTCAATAATGAGAGCAAACAGCTAGCGGTTCAATAATGAGAGCAAATCAAGTTCAAGTGAGTTTATTGTCATGTGTCCCTGATAGGACAATGAAATTCTTGCTTTGCTTCAGCAAACAGAACATAGTAGGCATTGACTACAAAACAGATCAGTATGTCCATATACCATTATATAAATATATACACACATGAATCAATATACCGATAAAGTGCAAATAACAGTTAATTGGCTAATAAAGTTCAGTGTTTTATCCGAGCCAGGTTTAATAGCCTGATGGCTGTGGGGAGGTAGCTATTCCTGAACCTGGTCGTTGCAGTCTTCAGGCTCCTGTACCTTCTACCTGAAGGTAGTAGGGAGATGCGTGTGTGGCCAGGATGGTGTGGGTCCTTGATGATACTGCCAGCCTTTAGAGGCAGCGACTGTGATAGATCCCCTCGATGGAAGGGAGGTCAGAACCGATGATGGACTGGGCAGTGTTTACTACTTTTTGTAGTCTTTTCCTCTCCAGGGCGCTCAAGTTGCCGAACCAAGCCACGATGCAACCGGTCAGCATGCTCTCTACTGTGCACCTGTAGAAGTTAGAGAGAGTCCTCCTTGACAAACCAACTCTCCGTAATCTTCTCAGGAAGTAGAGGCGCTGATGTGCTTTCTTAATCATGGCATCAGTGTTCTCGGACCAGGAAAGATCTTCAGCGATGTGCACGCCCAGGAATGCTCACTTTGGACCAGTACATTCCTCAATGGGATGGAAACCCAGTAAGCACTATATCAAAAAATGTTTTTCACATCATGAAAAGGCTGCGGTTGAGTTGAGAATGAGCAGCACAGTGGTGCAGCAGTAGAGTTGCTGTCTTACAGAGCCAGAGACCCGGGTTCGATCCTGACTGCGGGTGCTATCTGCAAGGAGGTTGCACTTTCTCCCTGTGACCGTGTGGGATTTCTCTGGGTGCTCCAGTTTCCTCCCACACTCCAAAGACTTGCAGGTTTGTAGGTTAATTTGGCTTTGGTAAAAATTGTAAATTGTCCTTAGTGTGTAGTATAGTGCTAATATACGGGAATTGCTGGTTAATGCCGACTCGGTGAGCCGAAGGGCCTGTTTCCATGCGGTATCTCTAAACTAAACTAAGCCAAACTGCTGAAAATTGCAACTGAAGTTTGACGAACAAGCTCAGGCCCAGGCTAAGGAGAATACACACCTCTGCCTGTTGCCGGAGACACATATACTTGGCAGTGACAGGTCAATGAATTGGTTTATTTTGGAGAACGGTATGTGCGTACAGTTGCCAGCTTCCTGTCAGTTGGCAAATGCCATATGTCAATTCTTACAATATTAACCTAAATTAATAGCAACATCAAGCCAGCTAATGAAGTAAAAATACCTTTATTTATTTTAGTATTTTATTCCCAACAAAAAATGCTTGGAGTTTGACACATCGCAGAAGTTTTGTTCTTTCGGGACTCATTTCCATTCAATAGATGAGCTTCAGGCAGAAACTGGAACCTTTTATGAAGAAAGTGTCTGCTGTTAAAATTTCTACTGAGACACCAATATAGGAAGGGAATGGTATGTCTCAAATCAACATGGCATTATTGATATTGGCAAGCAGTGGAGCTAAGGGGATATGACAGTAACTCATTGAATGAAGTTTATCACACAAATATTCAGTAACTTGTTATTGACTATTTGTTCATACCAGAAGTTGTGGCAAAAAAATTAAATGTTGCTGTGATTTTAGTTAGGCTATATGGTCTAAAATTAAAATTCCTGTTACTTTGCAAAGGACATTTGCCATTCCCTGGAAATGATGCATTTGCAAAACACTTTGCCCACAGGGCATCCTTAAATCCTTTATTGCTAACAAAATGCTTATCTGATTTTCACTTTGTAAATGTGCTGTTATCAGGCATCCTACCACAACTAGAGAGCAGTCCTGAACCTCATTGGAAACCCTCGGATTATCTTTGATCAGACTTCACTGGCTTTATCTTGCACAAAATGTTATTCACGTTATTATCTTTATCATGTACCTCGGTTGTGGCTCGATTGTAAACATGGATTATCTTTTCGCTGACTGGTTATCACTGATAAAGCTTTTCACTGTATCTCGGTACACATGACAATAAACTAATTTAAACTAAACTAACCAGAACATTTTTGCTTGGTTGTAGGATATGTTGTAAACTCTTCTTAGTTTTCTTTGAATTGTGCAATGCGATCTTTTGTGCCCACCTCAGAACAGTGATAAGAAAGCACCTCCAACAGGGTATTGCTGCTCAAACACTACATTGATGTAATACCCAGTAGGTCTCCGGACATCCTACATGAAGATGAGATTAGTACTGTTGAGCCAGGGTAACACTACAATCCAAGTTTAATTAAGAAAAGCAAGTTTTAAGCATTTTTCCAATGGCTGCCCATTTGCCATGATAGTTAATTTATTAGTAGTAGGCCCACCTCAGTCATGACTGGCCATGGGTGATGCAACCTAGTTGTTGGCTGCTTGCTCCAAACCTCGGCTAGAGCAGCGCCGCTTGTGGCTGGTGACCAATGCGGGAGTGACAGTCTCTGTCACAAAGGTCACATTTGTGTGTGGTCTCTGGTCTGTTGCTGCGCTCCTTTCTGCGTGCCCGCTTGTCTGCACTGCTTTCATCAGTTTCTCTTCCCCTGTTTTGAGATGTTGGTTCAGGGTACCTTTCCACCTCTTGCGGTCAGCTGCAAGGCTCTCCCAGGACCCCACATTGATGTCGAGCGTCTTCATATCTCTCTTGCAGACATCCTTATAACGTAGCTGGGGGCGGCCGATGGTTCTCCTCCCGGATGTCAGCTCTCCATAGAGGATGTCTTTTGGAATACGGCCATCCTCCATGCGGTGGACATGGCCCAGCCACCGCAGTCTGCGCTGCCTGAGTAGAGTGTACATACTGGGAAGGCCAGCGCGAGACAGGATCTCGGCGTTGGAGACTCTGTCTTGCCAGGATATGCCAGGATATGGCTGATGCTTCTAAGGTGGAAGGTGTTGAGTCTTCTCTCCTGTCTGGCATATGTAGTCCATGTCTCACTGCCGTACAGCAGCGTGCTGTTGACACACGCGTTGTAGACTGCTATCTTTGTCTTCACTGTCAGCTTTGGGTTGGTCCACACTCGAGTTGTGAGGCGAGCGTGAGTTGTAGCTGCCTTCCCGATCCTCTTGTCAATTTCTGTGTCCAAGGAGATGTTGTCGGTGATGGTGGTACGTGAATTGATGGACGGCATCGAGATTGTAGTCATCGACGATGATGACAGGCGGCACCTCTGTATCCTGTCCCAGGACGTTCATCTTCTTCAGGCTGATGGTCAGCCCGAAGTCCTTGCAAGCCCGATAGAAGCGGTCCATCAGTGACTGTAGTTCCTGCTGGGTGTGGGACACAACTGCCGTGTCATCGGCAAACAATATGTCTCTGATGAGAACTTCACGTACTTTTGTCTTTGCTCTGAGGCAGGTGAGGTTGAAGAGCCTGCCATCTGATCTAGTATGCAAGTAGATCCCCTCTGTTGTAGTGCCGAAAGCATGTTTCAGGAGCAGAGCGAAGAAAATCCCAAGGAGTGTGGGAGCGAGGACGCAGCCTTGTTTGACGCCACTGCGGATGTCGAAGGCCATTGAACTGCACTGTCCCCTTCATGTTGATGTGGAAGGATTTTATCATGATCTGCAGTTTTGGTGGGCAGCCAATCTTTGGCAGACCCTTAAATAGGCCATCTCTGCTGACGAGGTCGAACGTCTTGGTGAGGTCAATGAAAGCAACATACAGGAGCATCCGCTGTTCTCTGCACTTCTCCTGGAGCTGGCAAATGGAGAAGACCATGTCCACTGTTGACCTTCCAGCTCGGAAACCGCACTGTAACTCTGGGTAGACACATTCTGCCAGCTTCTGCAGGCGGATCAAGATGACCCGAGCAAAGACCTTGCCGACGATGTTGAGGAGGGAGATGCCTCTGTAGTTGTTGCAGTCGCTTCTCTCGCCCTTGTTCTTGTAGAGGGTAATGATCGTGGCATCCTTTATGTCCTGCGGTACAGTTCCTTCTTGTCAGCACTGGTAGAGGACTTCATACAAAGGAAGCAGTAAGGTAGTCTTGCAATGCTTGATCAGGTCAGGGGGAATCCTGTCGCTGCCTGGGGCCTTGCCTGAGGCCAGGCTGTCAATGGCCTTGCTGAGCACTTCTACCATCGGCTCTCCGTCTAACTCATCCATGGTTGACAGGCACTCGATGGCATCAAGGGCTGAAGGGGACACAGTGTTCTCTCTCTCGAGTAGAGGTTGGAGTAGTGTTCCACCCATCTCTCTATCTGCTGGCATTCGTTTGTGATTACTTCCCCAGTGGAGGATTTGAGGGGGGCTGCCTTGCTCTAGACTGGTCCTGGTGCCTTCTTAATGCCATCGTACATTCCCCAATGTTCCCTGTTATGGCGGCTGTCTGGATGTCCTCACTAAGCTGTGTAAACAATGGTATATAAACCATTTTTTTCCACGTAATATTTTGTGTACTATTATATACTATGGATGCCACAACTTCATTATTTAAAGATCAATGTATTTACACTGAAAAGGTAATGCACAATGCCTGTTGGGAGTTTGTACGTTCTACATTCTCCCTGTGACAGAGTGGGTTTTCTCCGGGTGCTCCAGTTTCCTTCCACATTCGAAAGATGTGCAGGTTTGTAGGTTAATTGGCCTGTGTAAATTGTCCCTGGTTTGTAGAATAGAACTAGTGTATGGATGATCGTTGGTCGCACAGGCTCGGTGGGCAACGGGCTTGTTTTGACACTGTATATCTAAATTAAACCTAAAAATATATATTTTTTAATAACTTGAAGTTGATTAGGGAAACAAAACATAGTTCAGCATTGACACGGAGGTAGAAAAAATAATTTATCTGTAAGTGGGTCACAAATGGTTTTATCTATTAAGTGTGTAGATGAAATCTCCTGATGTTGGGACCACCTGTTCATTGTAGAGCTATATTTTGATTTCCATATTATCATTTGATCAGTACATTTTGGTAACATGTCACACTAATCAGCCCAGCACCACCAAAATCCAAAACACTATTAGTTTATTCCAATGTCAGTTTTAGAGGTATCTGGTGTCCAACAATGGCAATAGAGCCATAGGGCTATACAGCACGGAAACAGGCCCTTTAGCCCACCCTGTGTATGGTGACCATGTTGGCATATTGGGCTAATTTTATTTGCCTGCATTTGGTCTATATATCCCTCTAAATCCTTCTGATCCACATAACTGTCTAAATGTTGTTTAAAAATCCGCTCTGGATAATCAACGATGTATAATGTGGGCGGTTCGATTGTAATCACGTATACTGTAGTCTTTCCGCTGACTGGTTAGCACGCAACAAAAAGCTTTTCACTGTACCTGGGTACATGTGATAATAAACTAAAATAAACTGAAGCTTCCAGAGCTTCATTTGTCAGCTGATTCCAAATAAGGAACATTCTCTGAGTGAAAATGTTGCCCCTGAGCCTAAGGTCCTTCTTAAATCTCTCCCCCTCATCCTCTGCCTTGGGGGAAAAGACTATGCGTGTTCAATTTATCTATGTTCCTTGTTATCTCAACATAGAATGTAGAACATAGATCAGTACAGGATAGGGACAACTATTTTTGGCCCACAATGTCTGTGCCAAACAGGATGTCAAGACCAACCCTTACAGTATCTGCCTGTACATAACCCATATCCCTCCATTCCCTGCGTATCCATGTACCTATCCAAACATCTCTTAATGCCACTATCATATCTGCCTCAATTACCACTCCCAGCAGCATGTTCCAGGCACTTACCACTTTCTGTGTATAAGAATTTGCTCTGCATATTTTCTCTAAACTTTGCCCCTGTCACCTTAAAGCTATGCCCCCTGGTATTTGGTTTTGACTGTCTATCCTATCTATGCTTCTCATAATATTATATATTGCTATCAGGTGTCCCTGCAACCTCCAGTTTTCAGAGAAAACATTCCATGCCTGTGCAACCTCTCCCTGTAGCTAATACCCCTTAATCCAGGCATCATTCTGGTAAACCTCTGCAGCCTTTCTAAAGCCTCCACATCCTTCCTCCTGTAATGGGGCAGCCAGACTGCACACAATACACCAAAATATACACTCAAATATCATAAGCTTTTATTTTTCAAATGAAACTCGTCCTGAAGTATATATATTCCACATGTAACAGTTTTCTAGGCCAAATAAGTTTCTAACAGTTACTATGGTTTAGTAGGGCATTTAAAAAGTTCGTTATATCTCATTTAGTTTAACTTTTTACCAGTGTTTTTTTATGACTGCAATGCATAAATTTTTTTATTTGCTTTGATTTAATGATTTTATTAAACATTAAATCTAGAAGTGCATCTTCATGGAGGAGAAAACTATTGCTGCCACCACGGTTTGGATTTCTATGTATAACTGCATTTGTTGGGATTTCATTGCTGTTAATTTCACATTATTGGCAGTTAATCACACCTCGGCAAGGCCACCAGCATAATCAAAGACCAGTCTCACACTATGCTGGACTGAGCAAAAATAATACTGCTGGAGGACCTCAACAGCTCAGTCAGCATCTAAGGAAGGAAATTAAACAGGTGACATTTCGGGTCAGGACCCTTCTTTAGACCCTCAGTTAGAAGAAACGTACTAACTTGAAAAGTCATCTATCCATTTTCTTCCACAGATGTTGCTAGACCCATTGGGTTCCTCCAGCAGTTTGTTTTTTTCATTTGGTTTCCAATGACTTCAACTATAAGGGGGAAAAAAAAGCTTTATCTTATCTGTGGGATTCTGCTATTTTGCTTATGCTTAACTTTAACTGTATTAAAGCTTGGAGTGGAGTGATCCTGATTGAATTCAAGTACTAATATGCAGGCTGTTGGTGAGTAAGTACCAATTGATAGCGCTGTTATCAACTCCTTCCATCTGTTTGATTGAGAGTATGCTGATTGGGTAATAATTGGCTGGATTGGATATCTTTTTGCTTTTCATAAGCACTTTCTGCCTTACTTTCAGCAAGAATGATAGAAGTTTAAATGTAAGCGCAGTGCATTTTATTATAAATCTGATTTTCTTTATGCCACTGATTTTCGACCTAATATATCTTGAGATAGTTCCCAGATTTTTAAGTTTGCTGCCAACAGCTTTTCATACCAATTGTAAACATAATGCCATGCAGTAAGAAATTGCTTTCCTGTTGTTTACTATTGTTACCTTTGTAATTAATATTGGATTTGACTCTGTGATCAGCTTCTGGTTAAATACTCATAACTGTTTCCACTCTGTTTTACTACCTGGCTCCAATCTGCCACAATTAATCTGCTGAAATATTTTATTTGCTTCTGACCACATTCCTCCTTTTACACATGTCCCCATCCCATGCCCTAAAGTGCAAAAAGTTTTGTTCACCCAATGTCCCATGCTTGCTGAATCTAGTTTATTTCCAGCAATCTGAAGAAGGGTCACAATCCAAACCATTACCTATCCGTAGATACTACCTGTCCCGCTGGGCTACTCCAGCACTTTGTGTACTTTTGGTTCCTTGGTTAATCTGGCTAAATTCTATAATTTTCAATATTGTTTTAATTCTGGCAATGGTCATGTCCCACCACCAATGGCCATCCCAGTATCTATTTCCAACTTTACAAGCTTTCAGGACATCTGAGTTTTTGCAGGTCTCTTGCTCATCCCTAATTGTATTTGAAAATTGACAAACATGCCTTCAGCTATCAAGGTCCATGGCTGAAGCTTCTTTCATTTTTCACTTTACGTCTCTTTCCAACTAACCCAATGCCTTAAAAACTGCTTCCTTGTCTGCTCTGATATCTCATGCATCAAATTGTGATGATTATACTACAGAGAGGCATTTTGAGATGCTTTACTTTTATGATGTGAGTTGTAGTTATCATTGTGATTATGACCTCTGAAAATAATGAGCAGACCAGATAAGTGCATATTGGTCTTTTCAAACTTCACCAAAACTAATTTGGAATGAAAATTATAGCTTTCAAAACTTTTTATCCACTGATGTTATATAATCTGCAAGGAGAGCCAAAGAAAAACATGAAATGAACATCCAAAACAGTGGTAAAAATGATAGACAAAGTTACCGCAAGGTCTTGCAGGCAATTTGTAGGGGACTGCAATGATCATGAAGCAAATCATTAACCTTTCTATCAACTTTATGTTGGCCGTAAAGCCAAGAACTCATCTAAGGTCTGTGCTGATCATGTGCATATAATATAGAAATTCTGAAATTCGCTACATTATCCAGAAACTTATTCAGCAGCAATCCACTGTGGTTTAAAAATAACTTGCTGACACTTTCAGCCTATATTTGTGCTTTAGGAATTTTGTGCATGTACCATCATTAACTTTAATCTGTTTAACACAAACAGATTAATTGTATGAACATAGTGTAGCCTGACATTGTTTAACGGGCCTGTCCCACTTAGGCGATTTTTCAGCGGAAAATGAAGTCGCCTGAAAAACCGGGAACTGGA
This sequence comes from Malacoraja senta, assembly GCA_038087875.1. Taxonomy (NCBI): domain Eukaryota; kingdom Metazoa; phylum Chordata; class Chondrichthyes; order Rajiformes; family Rajidae; genus Malacoraja; species Malacoraja senta. The sequence goes on from CM075978.1 coordinate 39,862,306, forward strand.
ACGGAGACCATCAGAGTGGAATGAACACACACACACACACACACACACACACACACACACACACACACACACACACACACACACACACACACACACACACACACACACACACACACACACACACACACACACATACACACACACACACACATACACAGACAGAGCGGGGGAGTGCTGTCTAAAAAATTCCCATGGTGCAAAGCCAAGGTTGGCGATATAATTAAGACAGCTAAAGCACAGTGTATGGTAAGTCCTTTAAAAGAGGGGGGAGAAGGAGTGGAGATAACTTTTAAGAAGCCAGAGATACACGGCTGTGAGGTTTGGTGGACATTTAACATGACCTGTTGGTTCCTTGATTCTGAAAACTACTGCTTACCTTTTTTGTTCCCCCAATGAGCGAATGAAATTCACCGGTCAGCACCGGCTCCAACCTATGAGAACCTCCGAGAACCTTCAACCTCCTGGCAACCTACTAGGACCTCCTTGCGACCCACCTACGGCTCGAGAATTCACGCTGCTCTCCATGGCGACTTCATTTTAGTCGCCGCTAATTTTTCAACATGACCATAATGAGGCCGCGAACAGTTCCCAAAATGTGGGAACTCCTCACGACCATGAAGGCGACTCCCCGGCAACCACCCGTGAACATGTGGCGACTACAAAGTCTCCTGCAGTCGCCTAAAAAGTTGCCTAAGATGGACAGGCCCATAAATCTCTCTCAGTCAACCCTCCCTAAAGTTTAAGGTCTTAAGGAATAAGAAGACACAACTCTCAAAACTTATTGTCTTAAGGTAAGACCACACCTGGAGTATTGCGTACAGTTTTGGTCTCCTAATCTGAGGAAAGACATTCTTGCCATAGAGGGAGTACAGAGAAGGTTCACCAGACTGATTCCTGGGATGTCAGGACTTTCATATGAAAAAAGACTGGATAGACTTGGCTTGTACTCGCTAGAATTTAGAAGATTGAGGGGGGATCTTATAGAAACTTACAAAATTCTTAAGAGGTTGGACAGGCTAGATGCAGGAAGATTGTTCCCGATGTTCGGGAAGTCCAGAACAAGGGGTCACAGTTTAAGGATAAGGGGGAAGTCTTTTAGGACCGAGATGAGAAAAACATTTTTCACACAGAGAGTGGTGAATCTGTGGAATTCTCTGCCACAGAAGGTAGTTGAGGCCAGTTCATTGGCTATATTTAAGAGGGAGTTAGATGTGGCCCTTGTGGCTAAGGGGATCAGGGGGTATGGAGAGAAGGCAGGTACAGGATACTGAGTTGGATGATCAGCCATGATCATATTGAATGGCGGTGCAGGCTCGAAGGGCCGAATGGCCTACTCCTGCACCTATTTTCTATGTTTCTATGTTTCTATGTTAAGAGTTTTATATATGACATAGGACCAGAATGGGGCCATTCAGCCCATTTAGTTTTCTCCCATCATTTGATTGTGGCTGATCTATTTTTCCCTCTCACACCCATTCTCCTGCCTTCTTCCCATAACCTTTGAAACTCTCACTAATCGAGAACCTACCAATCTCCACTTTAATAATAATACCCAATGACTTGTCTTCCACCACCACCTGTGGCAATGAATTCCACAGATTCGCCACCCTCTGGCTAAAGAAATTCCTCCTCATCTCCATTCTGACCCTCATTTTCACTCCTTTTCAAATGAGGTAAATGTATTATGGCCTCACACTAGAACATTTTTGAAGAATGGGAAATGAATACAATGTTCCAAATGAAACTTAACCAAAGTGCTGTACATTGTATAGAAGTGTGAAATTGCACATGCCCAGATTCAGGGATAGTTTCTTCCCAGCTGTTATCAGGCACCTGAACCATCCTATCAACAACTAGAGAGCGGTCCTGACCTACTGTCTACCTCATTGGAGACCCTCAGACTATCATTGATCGGACTTTACTGGACTATATCTTGCATTAAACATTTTTGTTATTCCCTTTATCATGTCATAGAGTGATACAGTGTGGAAACAGACCCTTCAGCCCAACTTGCCCACACCGGCCAACATGTCCCAGCTACATTAGTCCCACCTGCCTGCGCCTGGTCCATATCCCTCCAAACCTGTCCTATCCATGTACCTGTCCAACTGCTTCTTAAATGATGGGAAAGTCCCAGCCTCAACTACCTCCTGTGGCAGCTTGTTCCATACACCCACCACCCTCTGTGTGAAAAGGCTATCCTACTAAATCTTTTCTCCTTCTCCTTCTCCTTGAACCTATGTCCTCAGGTCCTCGATTCCCCTACTCTGGGCAAGAGACTCTGTGCATCTACCTGATCTATTCCTCTCATGATTTTGTACACATCTATAAGATCACCCATCATCCTTCTGCGCTCGAAGGAATAGAGACCCAGCCTACTCAACCTCTCCCTACAGCTCACACCCTCTAGTCCTGGCAACATCCTCGTAAATCTTTTCTGAACCCTTTCAAGCTTGACAATATCTTTCCTATAACATGGTGCCCAGAACTGAACACAATATTCTAAATGCGGTTTCACCAAAGTCTTATACAGCTGCAACATGACCTCCCAAGTTCTATACTCTGTATCTGTACACTGGGTGGTTCAATTGTAATCATGTATTGTCCTTCCACTGACTGGTTAGCACGTAACAAATGCTATTCACTGTACCTCAGTACACGTCAATAAACTAAACTCAACTCAACTCACCTGTAGTGCCTTTTGTGATAGATGGGAGGCCATGTTACAGTTGTACAAGGCATTGGTGAGGCCACAAATGGAGGATTATGTTCACCGGGTGGCGCCACAGACAGTCTCTCTGTCCTTTCTTCTGTTTTGTTATTTTTAGTATGTGTTAAAAATATGTTTTAGTGTTCCTTGGTTTGTTTTGTGTGAGGGGGGTTGTGGAAACTTTTTTTCAATCTCATACTTTGACAGAGATGCGATTTATTTCTGTATCATATCTCCGTATGGCCTAACATCATGGAGTTGGCGGCCTTTCCTGGAGACCGACCCGGCGCTCCAACCCGTGGGAGTCTGCGGGACTTGAACATCGCGGAGCTTGCCGGATCCATTTTCCGGGGATCGAAGCTTCAACTGTGGGGCCTGTGGACTTTAACATCGTGAAGTCTCCCGTGAAGCCTCCCACTTCTCTGGTGAGAAGAGGCAGTGGAAGAGAGCTCCATGCCACGGAGAGAGTTTCAACCACCCCGACAGTGGCTTTGATCGGAGGCCCCGACTGCAGATGGTTTGACTGCCCCAATCGCGGGAAAACAAAGAGGTTGAACTTTATTGCCTTCCAATAAAGAGGAATGTGGAATCCACTGTGGTGAATGTTTATGTTAACTTTTATGTGGTTGTATGTCTTGTTGCTTTTCACTTAGTATGGCTGTATGGTAACTCAAATCTCACTGTACCTTAACTGGTACATGTGACAATAAACTGACCTTGACCATGACCCTTGAGTTTTGATCACTCTGTTATAGGTAAGATGTTGCTAAGCTGGAAAGGGTGCAAAGATTTACGAGAATGTTTCCTGCATTCGCGGGCCTGGGCTATAGGGAGAGGTTGAACAGTCGAGGACTTTATTCCTGGGATCGCAGGAGGATGAGGTGAGATCTTATAGAGGTGTATAAGATCATGAGCGGGATAGATTGGGTAAATGCACAGTCATTTACCCAAAGTAGGGGGATCAAGAACCAGAGGACATAGATTTAAGTTGAGGGGGGAAAGATTTAATAGGGACCTGAGGGCAACTTATTTTTGCACAGAGGGTTCAAGAGTTCAAGAGACATTTATTATCTTGAATTTATTAGGGTGATAGGTATATGGAATGAGCTGCTGGAGGAGGTAGTTGAGGCAGGTACTATCACAACATTTAATAAAACATTTGGACAGGTTTTTGGTTAGGAAAGGTTTAGAGGGGTATGGGTCAAACACAGACAGGTGCAACAGTGCAGTTGGGACATGTTTGTCGGTTGGGCCAAAGGGCCTATTTCCAAATTATATGACTATGAATATCTCTTGTTTGCAATTTGTTCATAAATGCAGTCTGTGGGCCCAAATTCTCACAGTCACATCAGGAGTTTTGAAGACAACCTGATGGGAACAAGAAAGAAATCTTGGTAATCCTGAAATGCCGAAACCACAGGAACTTCCTTAAAAAAAAATCCTGGCACGTGCACAGAACAGATGGTTCAACAATTAGTGGAGCACATATAGGAGTTCCCAATTGGTGCCAAAGAAAAAGCTGTTGCTTTCCTTCAGAAATCTTTAAATAATTACTTGTTTCATTGTGAAGGAGATTAGCTGCTTCTCACAATGTTGTACATTCTCATCCAGTCCAGCCAAAACCAGACTGAGATGTTAATGAGAAGTGACCTGGATCAGCTTCAGTTTGCCTATTACCACAACAGGTCAACAGCAGATGCTATCTTACTGGCTCGGACCTGGGCCTCTGTACCTCCCTTTGCAACTGGATTTGTCACTTCCTCATTGGCAATCCTCAATCAGTACTGATCATTTCATATCTCGTCCGCACTGACCATCAATGCCGGTATACTTTACAGCTGTGTGCTTAGCCTCCCGCTTTACTCTCTTTTCACCCATGACTGTGTGCCTAAGCACAGCTACAATGTCACACATATATTTGATGACACCACCGGTGTAGTTGATTGGACCATGGATGGTGATGAATTCAGTGGTTCAATGGTTCCTTTATTCAAATGCACAGAAACATAAGAAGCTGCAGACAGTGAAGGGCTCAGCCCAGCACTGACCTCTCCAACGTCAGAGGGATCTATGGGAGGTGTAGCCTCCAAATAGGTAGTCATTTTATCTTAGACCCACTCCACCCTGGCCACATTCTGCCACTACCCTTGGGAAGAAGGTGCAGGAGCCTGAAAAGCTTGACCTCCAGCTTCAAGAACAGCTTAAAGACTGCACAACCCAAACCACCACCTCAGCAACAATGATCTTCTAAAGACTTTGTTTTGGATGCACTACAGACTTTGATTTTGCACCGCTATGATCTGGTTGCCAAGTATGACTGATTATTAATTTATTGTATTATTGATTATTGTATATTTATTTGTGTTATTGTGCTAAGGGGCCTGTTAAGCTGCAGCAAGTAAGAATGTCATCGTTCTATTGCGGGTACCTGTGACAATTAAACACACGTGACTGGCGACCCTTTATGAACACACCTTTCGTTTGTACCCCAATATGGGCTTTTTAACCACATTATGGAAGGATGCTGTTGATTAGTGTTTTACTTGTTTCTGTTGACCTATCTCACTCATGGAGATTAGAGTTCCTTTACTTCTGAGGAATTGATGTATGTGGGACTTGTATATTGGTAACCGATGATCAGCCATGATCATATTGAATGGTGGTGCTGGCTCAAAGGGCCGAATGGCCTACTCCTGCACCTGTTGTCTATTGTCTATTGTCCATTGTCAAATACTAGATGGCCCTTGTATGAGAGTAGACACAGTGTAGCATTTTCATGTATTCCTTTGTTATTCTTTAATGGACATTTTAGAGGGTCAAGAATTATTTTTAAAAAAGGAACATAGCTATTTTCACATCACTGCAAACTTTAACCTTGACAAGCTCGGGCTCCTATTTAAATGTCTTCCTATGTAGTATGCAAACCATATATTCAAATGTGGACTCGAGATGGTGGTGTACAAGAAAAGACACAGAGTGCTGGAGCAACTCGGCGAGTCAGACAGCAATTGGTCTGAAGAAGGTTCTTGACCCGAAATGGAAAAAAGACACAAAGTGCCAGAGTAACTCAGCAGATCAGGCAGCATCTCTTGGGAACATGGATATGCGACATTTCGGGTCAGGACCCTTCTTCAAACTGATTGCTGTCTGTTCTGCTGAATTACTGCAGCACTTTGTGTCTTTCTTCCATATATTCAAAGGTTAGTCAAACCGTTATCATGCACTCCCTGTTTTCTGTAAAACAAATCATCTGTCTTACAGTTTGTTCAAGTACTCTGGAATGTCTCGTCAGTGATGGCCTCAAGCAGTTTTATACTTAGCTCACCGCACCTTGCATAATGGTTGTTGAAGGTTTAGTTCAAAGGGCGTGAAGTTCACAGAATTAATAGCTTTTACTGGGTCGATCCCTGCTGTCATCATAAATCTTGCGGCCTACTCTAAGCAACACCATCTCAGTTTATGAGCTCTAGGACATGGGCTATCTATCACCAATGGAATGCAAACATTTACCCAGGAATAAGCCATATATCCAGATTGTATTTGGAGACATCAGGATGATTCCTGTTTGAAGTTGAAAACTAAACAGGGTAGCAATTCATCATTCTTCCAATCGCACATCAAAAAATGAATAAACACGCTTCAGAACTGAAATAAAGGTGCTGAATTTTGAATGAATCCAGGAATTATGCACAGATGGTCAGATCATCAAGCATGAGAACAGCTGCGAAGAACATTTTACATGTTGGCATGAGTAGGAGGTTACTTGACTTAACTTGATCATCAATGTTCTAATTTAATTACTTCCCATCAATAATTTTGCCACTATCCCCCTCCCTCCCTCCCTCCCCATCTTGACTATGTATGTGCTTTCCTCCACTCTGCAGAAATGCTCGAAACACTGGGGAACATGCTTGTTGTATGTGAACAGTTAATGTGCCCTGATGATACGTCTCTAACAACTAGTGTGTACGATGGTACATTGGATTTGGATAGGTGTGCAGGGAGAAAGAGAACGGATGATATAAATCTGTTGGGGGCCCCGTCACACAGCATGTCATATACATGTCAAGTTGAGACGAATTTAGTTTATTGTCATGTCTACCAAGGTACAGTGAAAAGCTTTTGTTGTGTGCTAACTAGTCAATCAGCGGAAAGACAATACATGATTACGATCAAGCCGTCCACAGTGTACAGATACATTATAAAGGGATTAACATGAATAACGTTTAGTTCACGATAAAGCCAGTAAAGTCCGATCAAAGATCATACGAGGGTCTCCAAAGTGTTATATAGTAGTTCAGGACTGCTCTCTCGTTGCGGTAGGATGGTTCCGATGCAAACTTAAGTAATGGGACAGTGTAGTGGAAATTACAAACTGCCTTGATTGCACTAGAGACTGAGTACAGAACAGTTTACGTAAGTTGCCTAATGCACAAGTCAGGGACTGTCTGTATAGTAGGAGAACATTGTTCTGGGACATGTATGAAGTGTCTACATTTGTCATAACTGGTTTGGCATCGAAGTAGCTGACAAAAAGTTTGCCTTAATATCGTGCCTTTCAAAACCGGCTGGCATTGCAAAGTGCTTTGCAGCTAATGACGAATTTCTAGAATATTTTCACTGTCAGATAGAAGGACTATTACCTGTCAGTCAATGCTGCCTGCATCGCACAGTCAAACACACTGGTTCACCCCACAGCCAAACATACTGGTTCAACCCACATCAATAACGTTTAGTTCACGATAAAGCCAGTATTTGTATAAAATTTAATCAAATACTGGTCTTTAATTGATTGGAACAGGACCTTAGGTTACAGAAGATGATGAATGAAGAATAAAATGACTTGATTTTCTATCCTAATTCTCTAACATTGGCATGCCTGCAAGGTATTACCCGCTCTTCCACTACCTGTTTTGATTTACCTACTAAACTGTACCTTTGTTTGAATTAAGGATGGAGTTTGTCCGTTTGGCAGTTGTTGGAAGATTCAAAAGTTAGATGCCAGTAGATATGATTAGTTTAGTTCCATACTGAAGATGTACAGCTTCGGCTCTGGACATCCGGTGGCGCAGTTGCTAGCTGCCTCCACCCACGGTCTGGCTGTATTTTTTTATTTTGTTATGTTTAGAGTGTTTTTTTCGTTTTTTAGTTTTTTTTCGATATTTTATGTGGGGGTAAGCGGGTAGGGTAAGGGGGAAACCGTCCTTCAGTCGCTTCCTGGCGAGGATGTGGCTATTATCCGAGTCGCGTCCTCGCCCTCCCCCCCCCTCGTGGCCTACCAACTGGATTGGCGCAGCCTTTCTTGCCGGGACCGGACCAGAGCTTCAGCAGCGGCGGCGAGGTGCTGGAAACATTGCGGAGCGGGCAGTTTTGTATGATTGTAAGGGAAAAAGAATTTTGTTGTCTCTTCATTGAAGACAATGACAATAAATTAAATCAAATCAAATAAAATAAATGGCATTGCCAATGGCCACTGTTAGGCTCTTCAATAAATCTTTAAAATAGTGGAATTATAAAGGTTTTCAAATTCTTAGGATATTAATTTATAAATACTGGTGTAGGACATTATGCCATAAACTGAGATCAAGCAAAATAATGTCAACACCAAAGGGTGTAACATTATTTCAGATACATATTGCACACTTAACATTTGACAGTTAATGAATGTAAATGATTAAAATCAGGCAAACGTATTTTCACCTGCAAAAACTGGTGGAAAAGAGAGTACAGCTGGCTTACTGACAGCCGTTAATGGTGACATTCAGAAGATAAAGACCGCAGTGTGATGAGAAAAGGCTATTGTACGCTCAAAAGTTAGCTATTAGTCAGGATCATAATGTTCAAAATGTTACTTCACATCATTATCTTAATTGATAGTTTCATGTGTTTTAGTCAGTTCACTTAGTAAAGTAGCTCTTATCTCGGGCAAAGACCAAAAATCCTTATACATTCCAAAGATGTCAATGTCACCATCTGAAAGTGCTGTGTGAATCCAATCGTTGATGAAGAAAACCTGTGTTTAAAAAAAACATAATTAAACAAAAAGAGAAATATATATTAAAAGGGGTGCTCACTGAGATGGCCATGGTTCAAATTCCAATCTCATTGAGTAACTTGCTATAAAAGTCTTTATGGTGTGCAAAATGCCTGTTTCAAATTGCAATGAAAGCAACGTTGACCTGGTAATGTGTCACGCAGATTCCCGTGGTCAGATGGAAATTCATTTAAAGCCGCAGTGTTTTGGATTAATAGATTAATATTTCATGGATGATGACTTCTGAAAGTGGTTCTCAAAACTCCTAGGAGCAATTCAACTTCTTGTAAAGTTTGGAGAGACCCAAGGTTGAACAGAGAAACATTGGCACAGTATTACAGTTTTCTGGAATATATTGCGTGTCACTAAATATTCCAATGCCTTCATTAAGCAAAAGTATGAACTTGGTTTCAGTTCAGGAAAATCATTAGTCTGATTCAGAGGATGGGATCAATAAATGAACACTCTGGAAAAAGCCTTTTGCCATCATATTTCAGTCAGCATTCTGAAAGAGCTATTTGTGTAGTGTCAGCCCCTACATTCCTTGCAGAATTTAACTTCTTAAAATCTAATTCCTATGTGTATGTTACTCTTGAATCTTCCCCTACTGCCCTCACTAATCTCTATACTCATGACTGTGTAGCTGGATACAGTTCCTACTCCATCTTCAAATTTGCTGACAACTCCACCGTTGTTGGACGAATTACAGATGAGGATGAGTCAGAGTGTAGGAGGGAGATCAATCGACTGACCAAATGGTGCCAGAACAACAACCTTGTCCTCAAATGTCAGTAATTGCAAACTAGGCTCAAGGTCCAAGAAGCAGCAGAAATGTTTGTTTTCTTCTAACCTTCAATGATAAATGGAACCATATTTCTTGAAGTTCTTAAATAGTTCTGCATTACCTCAGAAACCTCTAACTTAGTCATACAGCATGGAAACGGGCCCTTTGGCCCAACTTGCCCACACCAACCAATATGTCCCATATACACTGGTCCTACCTGCCTGCATTTAACCCATATCCCTCTAAACCTGTCCTATCCATGTCGCTGTGCAATTGTTTCTTAAACATTCCAATAGTCCTTGCCTGAACTACATCTTCTGGCAGCTTATTCCATACACCCACAATACCTCGATGTTAAAAAGTTCCCCTAAGACTCCTATTAAATCTTTCCCCCTTCATCTTAAACCTATGTTGTCTGGTTCTTGATTCCCCTACTCTGGGCAAGAGACTGTGTGTATCTACCCGACCTATTCCTATCATAATGTTATACACCTCCATAAGTTCACCCCTCATTCTCCTTCACTCCATGGAAAGACAGACTGCTCAACCTCTCCCTATAGCTCAGACCCTCGAGTCCTGGCAACATCCTCATAAATCTTCTCTGTATCCTTTCCAACTTGACAACTTCTTGTTAATCCTTGCCAGCTTTAGATGAGTTTAATGACATCAGAACATATATCAACCTATTTCTGGATAATGTTGACCAAGGAGCTGTCCACCAGAGCAATTGCAAAGAATCATGGCCCTATCCCATCATAATTGACTGTTTTGTTTTTCAATTTAGTTGGAACTGTTAGTCAATCTTGATGTGCAGGAAGGAACTGCAGATGCTGGTTTACATGGGTCGGGTCAAAACCTTTCTTCAGACTGAGAGTCAAGGGGGATGGAAGCTAGAGGTATGAAAAGGTTCAGAACATGTCAGAACGGGCACAGATGACCAAGCAAAGGAGGAGCCCATAATGGTCCATTGTTAGCTGTGGAAGAAGTGATAACAAAGGGATATATAGATGCAAACAGTGGAACTGGCAGGCTGACCAGGATGGGGGAGGTGCGGAGAGAGAGAGAACGCAGGGGTTCAGCACGGACAGTTTAGGCTGAAGGGCATGTTCCTGTGCTGCACTATGCTATATTCTATGTATACACTGAATACATTGTCTCAAAGAAACAATTTCCAGACATGTATTAATAACATTGGCAATGCAGATTATAATATATTCTTGTTATAGCTTGTAATAAACTGTTTATTTGTCTACAACTTGGTAGGCTATTTGCAATAAATACTTCAATAAATAATTCAACATGTACAATATGTTATATTTTTGCTGCAAGTAGTAACATTTTATTGATTGTTAATCCTAACTAAATTCTGCTGGAGGAAAGGTGGCTGAACCCATTGGAAACAGTGGAATTCATCAGTCTCCACACCCACACTTACCCCTCCTCAACCAGCTTCTCTGTTCAATTCATACCTTGTATAAATGACAATGTTCTTCAGTTTGGAGTTTTAGTTTTGATTAGAGATACTGCATAGAAACAGGCCCTTTGCCCACGCTGACCATTTGATCACCCGTTCGCACGAGTCCTATGTTATCCCTCTTTTGCCTCCACTCCCTACACCCCAGGGGTAATTTACAGTTAACCCATGAACCCGTACATCCTCGAAATGTGAGAGGAAACCAGAGTACCCGGAGAAGACCCACGCAGTCACAGGGAGAATGTATAAACTCCATACAGACAGCACTCGTCAGGATCAAACCCAGGTCTTCGGCACTTCCAGCTGTGCCCACTATGCCACCCTTGTAGTCAATGTTCATTTGATAAATTGGAAGACACTTCAGTTCCTAGGTTCGTATTGTCTACAAACAATGGGAAGAATGAGATTGTGCGTGTCCCATTCCTCTCCTCCCCACTGATCAATTGTCAAGTTTTTTTTAATTACTGGAGCACCTCACGAATTTCAACTTTAACTCAATTAAGTAATTTATTTCCTCCTTTTCTCTCCACATATATCTATACTTCATTCTCACCTCCGTTTAATTTGGGGCTTTTTTTTCCCCCCTAAATCCACCAATTTTTGTCTTTAACTTGCCTACAGTAATCATGTAGTATATGGATACAAATGATTAGAATTGATGATTTCCTCATGATTTGAGGGATGCTGCCAGTGCATCCATTGCTTATGTACAACATAAAACTTACTTTTTTAAAGCCTCTTGGCACAAATGTATTTTCTTCCCAAATTTTCAGTGCAATTTCTGCTTTGAACAGAATTACAACTTTTCCCTCACACATTTCCCCCCACAGAATGTGCAAAAACAATTACTATCTCTCCATTGAGACTAATTTGGATACTAATGACTCAAGCCTAGTGTATCTGGAATTTCAGAAAGCATTTGATAAGGTCCCACACAGGAGATTAGTGGGCAAAATTAGAGCACATGGTATTGAGGGTAGGGTATTGACATGGATAGAGAATTGGTTGACAGACAGGAAACAAAGATTAAGAGTAAACAGGTCCCTGTCGGAATGGCAGGCAGTGGCGAGTGGAGTGCCGCAAGGCTCGGTGCTGGGGCTCCAACTATTTACAATATATATTATTTTTTTAGATGGGATTAAAATTAACACTAGCAAATTTGCAGATGACACAAAGCTGGGTGGCGATGTGAACTGCGAAGAGGATGCTAGGAGGTTGCAGGGTAACTTGGACAGGATGAGTGAGTGGGCAGGCATGGCAGATGCAGTATAATGTAGATAAATGTGAGGTTATCCACTTTGGTGGCAAGAACAAGGAGGCAGATTATTATCTCAATGGTGTCAGATTAGGAAAAAGGGAAGTGCAACGAGACCTGGGTGTCCTTGTACACCAGTCACTGAAAGTAAACATGTAGGAACAGCAGGCAGTGAAGAAAGCTAATGGCATGTTGGCCTTCATAACAATAGGATTTGAGTATAGGAGTAAAGAGGTCCTTCTGCAGTTGTACATGGCCCTGGTGAGACCACATCTGGAGTATCGTGTGCAGTTTTGGTCTCCTAATTTGAGGAAGGACATCCTTGCTATTGAGGCAGTGCAACGTAGGTTCACAAAGTTAATCCCCGGGATGGTGGGACTGTCATATGAGCAAAGATAGGAAAGACTGGGCTTGTATTCACTGGAATTTAGAAGGGTGAGAGGGAATCTTATAGAAACATATAAAATTATAAAAGTACTGGACAAGCTAGATGCAGGAAAAATGCTCCCAATGATGGGGGAGTCCAGAACCAGGGGCCACAGTCTAAGAATAAAGGGGAGGCCATTTAAAACTGAGATGAGAAAAAACATTTTCACCCAGAGATTTGTGAATTTGTGGAATTCTCTGCCACAGAAGGCAATAGAGGCCAATTCACTGGATGAATTTAAAAGAGAGTTAGATAGAGCTCTAGGGGCTAGTGGAATCAAGGGATATGGGGAGAAGGCAGGCACAGGTTACTGATTGTGGATGAACAGCCATGATCACAATGAATGCATCTCGAATGCATTTAAAGAATTCTAGACCCCATATATGGTTTCCACTCTTTCTGTTCCAGTTAATGTTTTGGAAGTTGAAAGCTTCCACTATAACTGCCATCTTGGTTCTGAGCTTTTCAGAAACCTCCTTCTATCTATATCAACTTCCAACGAATTGTTGAGATCCGAACAAGCAAAAAAGCATCAGGTCAAGTTGAATGTATTGATGTATACGTTGAGGTAGAGGTAAAATGAAAAACCGTGATTGCAATAGCATCACAGGCACATAGACGAAACTCAAAATTATAAATTTCACATACATTGCACAAATTATACAAAATTCATAAGACAGTGAAAGGGAAAGGAAGAAGATATTTCCTGTAGAAACTCGGAACCGCAGATGCTCGTTTACCCAAAAGGACACAGTGCTGGAGTAACTCAGCAGGTCTGGCAGCATCTCTGGAGTACATGGATTGGTGAAGGGGAGAGAGTGACCCCTGACTTTCACACTGACAAAGGGTCTTGACTCGAAACGTCACCATTCCTTCTATTGAGAGAGTCTGCATGTCCCGCTGTGTTACACCATCATTTTGTGCCTATCTTTGGTGTAAACCAGCATCTGCAGTTCCTTCCTACACACTTCTCCCTGAGACCAAGTAGCTTATCTCCAAGTGTTCTGGTTTTCACCCACATCCAAAGACGTGCAGGTTTGTAGGTTAAATAGCTTTATAAATTGTCCCTGGTGTGTAGAATATAATTAGTTTATGTGTGATCATTGGTCGACATGGACTCGGTGGGATAAAGGACTTATTTCCATCTAAACTAAACTAAATCTCCTAAGTGATTTCTGCATTCATTATTAATCTGGACTAAACCTTAGGTGTTGGCTGAGATTTGTCTAATAATTGAAGAATTATCTGGAAATACCTGGCAAGCATATAGTATGTTTTAATGATTGGTAAATGTCATGGATGAATGTTTTGCTGACTGCACTGGTTATTCACTTCTTTGATGGTATATGTGTACCATAGAAATTGTCCGTTGCTTTACTTTTTTAGTTAGCTGTACCTTTTGGGAGCTATCCTCGAAGTGATCTCTCCCGAGTTGCGGGGTTGAAGAGCACCTGGAGCAGGGCTTTACATCACCGCCCCGCGCGGCTTGGAATGGCCGCCGGACTTTGCGAGCGCACGCCGGGGCTCTAACACCAAGACCCGGTGCGCGACCTTGCATTAACCGGCGTGGCTTTAATGGCCGCGGGATAATCACCATCGCCCGCAGGGGGCTTTGACATTGACTCTGACATCGGGGGGGGAGTGCAGTGGAGAGATAAGTTTTTTTGCCTTCCATCACAGCGCTGTGATGGATGTATGTGTAAATTGTGTTGTGTCTCGGGTCTTCTTCGTTTTGTAATGTATGGCTACAGAAACGACATTTCGTTTGGACCTCAACGGGGTCCAAATGACAAATTTGTCCAAAAGACAAATAAATTGTATTGTAAATTGTATTGTAAAATTGTATTGTAAATTGTATTGTAAATCTCTCAGTATGAATACTTATATCTGGCATGTCATATTCCAAATACTGTCAAGTTAGACTGCGCTGCTAAAAGGCTAATTATTGAAAATATTATCTGTTGCTGGAGACGTAAGATATAGCAAATACACTGTTTAACGTAATCCTTTCAAAAAGAAGAGGAGCATTCTACATCGACACAATTATAGTTTTTGAAAACATGGTATGAAAAATCAACTAGTCTCAATACAACGAGAAATAATGGGCTCATTCTTGTTTGTCTGATTTGTATATGAGATTTTTAATTTTCTCACTTTTTGAGATACAGCATGGAAACAGGCCCACCAAGTCCACGCCAACTGGCGATCACCTATACTTTAGCACTATCCTACACACAAGGGACAATTTAGTATGATTTTTACTGAAGCTAATTAACCTACAAACCTGTACATATTTAAAGTGTGGGAGGAAACTGGGGCACCCGGAGAAACCCACACAGTCACAGGGAGAATGCACAAACTCCGTATAGACAGCACCCATAGTCAGGATTGAACCCGGGTCTCGAATATCCTGTTTAACTGTCTTACCACAATGGAAGTGTAAATAAAGTAATCACCTTGGTTTTCCAAATGTGGACCATCCATAAAAATGTATTAACATTTAAATGGTCTTTAACATTTTGTGAAATGTCAAAAATAACTTTTTGAAATTCAACATTCAGTATCCGTATCCGTGTTACCAAGGGACTTTGAAATGATATCTTGATAATATCAGTCCATTTCAGACTCAAGTCCCATCTTTATTTCTTTTTCTGGATAAATAACTGCTTAAAGGATCCATCAAAAAATAAAGACGGAACTCTTAGATTTTAACACCAGAGATCCGGGTTTGATCCTGACTACCGTGGCTGTATGTACAGAGTTGATGCGAGGGAGGAAAAGACAAGCTACATCAAGCCCACAGTCACCGAAAAGTTTTGAACATTTCAAAATCTAGCGGCGACCAGAAAAACGTTACGATTCTTTAGGCGACTTGAGGAGACTACTCACGACCATACAGGTGTCACCCCGCGACCAGGTGGCGACAGCCCAGTTGCCTGTAGTCGCCAAAAAAAATCGCCTAAGTGGGACAGGGGCTTAATACATGTTTTTAGATTGTACACACTACAGCCATGGTAGTGGAGGAAAGATGGATTGATGGATAAGATTGGTGGATAAGATGTTAATCATATATACTTCAATGTCCCAGATGTGGCCAAGCTTATTAAGTGGAACAGCACTCATTCAGACACATATAAACACATTCATTGATATCACGTTGCAGGATAGCCAGACTTTGATCGGTTCCTGTAGTGTTGGTCTGTATTGGATTTGTCAACTGAGTTTCTGGTCAACAGTAACCTCCCAGGGTGTTGATGGGGATCTCAGCAATGAATATCAAGAGTAAGCTGTTCAGCTCTGTCTCATTTAGATGGTCAATGCCTACAATGTACAGAATGTATCTAACTTGCCACTTACAAGACCATGCTTGAATGTTACACATTGGGAATTCCTTATGTTTAGTTTAGTTTATTGTCACATGTACCGAGCTACAGTGAAAATCTTATTGGTGCCTGCTAACCAATCAGTGAAAAGACTATACATGACTACAATCAAGCTGTCCACAGTGTACAGATACATGATAAATGGAATAATGTTTAGTGCAAGATAAAGTCCTGTAAAGTCCGATTAAAGACAGTCCCAGGGTCTTCAATTAGGTAGATAATAGTTCAGAACCGCTCTCTAGTTGTTGGTAGGATGATTCCATTGCCTGGTAACAGCTAGGAAGAAATTGCCTCTGAATCTGGAGGTGTGGGTTTCTGTACCTCTTGCCTGATGGGAGAGTCGAGAAGAGGGAGTGACCAGGGTGAGATTCCTCCTTAATTATGCTGGTGGTTTTGCCGAGATAGCGTGAAGTGTAGATAGATTCAATGAAAAGGACATTGGTTTGTGTGATGGTCTGGGCTGCTTCCACAATTCTCTGCAATTTCTTGTAGTCTCAGATGGAGCTGTTCCCAAACCATGCTGTGATGCATCCCGATAAAATGTAAATTGTCTCTTTAAATGCCTCGTTGTATTTGTATGTTGCTGGCAACAGTGGCTTCAATTTAGCATCTGCTTAATGTTTAGGCTATGCCATAGCAGAATTTCTGTGCTTCAATTGACTTAGCACTCTGCTTCCCTAGTTAGTGCATGTTTTGCTACAAAGCAACAAAATTAAAGATCACGTAAAAATACCGTCCAGTCATCCACTGTAAAGTTTGCAAATTTGTGGCTACACAGCAAAACAAACAAACCTGTAATCTGATCTAATTTCACTTGAAGACCCAATGTGAACATTGCTGTAGTAGGTTATCCAGAAATGTTCACTTTTGAATGAATTGGGTTGCTGAAAGAAGAAATTATATCTGTCATTTCACATCACTATTATGGGTGGCACAGTGGCACAGCGGTAGAGTTGCTGCCTTACAGCACCAGAGACCTGGGTTTGATCCTGACTACAGGTTCACACCTTTTAAGGCAGTGCATTACAGATTGTGGCAATTTGCCGCATTATCTTCATTCTTCTCTCATCTGGTTTTCTTTTGCCAGTTGCATTTGCTGCCAGGGTGGCAGAGTGGTGCAGTGGTAGAGTTGCTGCCTTACAGCACCAGGGACCCACGTTCGATCCTGACTACAGGTGCTGTCTGAACAGAATTTGTACGTTCTCCCCATGACTGCATGGGTTTTCTCTGGGGGCTCCCGTTTCCTCCCACACACCAAAGACAAACAGGTTTGTAGGTTAATGGGCTTCAGTGAATTGTCTCGATTGTATAGGATAGAACTAGTTGGTCAGCATGGGCGAAGGGTCTGTTTCCATGCTGCATTTCTAAACTGAACCAAACTAAACTAAATGATAAATGGAGAAACTCTCAGTTGGAATTGCAAGGATGAGTATGTTGCAGTGAAACAAAAAACACAGCAGTCCTTTATCTCACTTTAAAACAGCAGCCTGGTTCTAACACTAAGTTTGTTCTCGAATGACTGAACATTTGTGAGAGGTTTGCTAGGAAACTGGGGGTAGGGGGGAATGATACCTATTGTTTCAATCACACTTGGAACCCACCCTCTTACCCCCCACCCCCTGTCCACTACACCCTCGACTGCCACACTTGCTTGGTTTGTTTGTACTCACAGTTGTGCCGGCAGCGTTGGGTCTAATGAAAATTGGGAGATCCAAGATCTGTCGTGATTGACTGGAATCTTTCAAAGTTGAATTTAATGACTTTTTCAACACTAGACTTGATAGATAATCAGGAAATAAGAAACAAACATAGAAGGCTAGCTTAAGCAGAGATTCATGCAAAATGTCGCCAGTTTACATTGAGATGAGCCTCAGAGAAAGAAAAGTTTCAAGACATTTTGCCTGCATGACACTACATGGATCCACTCATGTTCAAGAATGATCTTTCAGAAGTTTTCCAAATAAAATTAACAAGATCATTGAAGAACAAACTGCTTTTATCTTTGTAGGTTAGAACAACTCCAGATCCCAAGCCCCTTGCAGCGTAAGCTTTGATTTCTGTAAATAAGTGGAAAATAAAGGTCTTCCTTAATCAAATTAACCTTTGGAAATTAGCTTACCTTGTTTGAGTAGGACATTGTTACGTTAGATAATCTAGGAGTGGTAAAATACAGCTGCTGTGACTATTACAGGGAACATCTTCAGGGGATCGACTAATTCAAAGTTGACCTTCCTCTAATAAAAATCAAGATGGCCTTTAAATATCAGAAGTGCTGTAATTTAACTTCAAAAAATAATTGGACCCTCAGCAGCTGATTGGCATTTCCATGCAGGGACCAGTTGATACTATGTTTGTTGGGTCGGAGGCTTATTCCAGACAGCCCTTTGAGGCTATGGAGAGGAATTTGGAAGTCTGACTGAAACTAGTTGCAGGGTTACAACAGAAAAAAGATCATTGACTCCTAGATTAATTCAAACGGAAATGTTCTGAACGTGTATTGACAATATGTTATATTGAAATGTCCTTACTCCAGCATTTTGTGTTGATCTTGGGTATAAACCAGCATCTTGAGTTCCATCCTTAACATTGATTTAGTTCTGCATGAACCATGGATTTCATAATGTACCTGTGTATTCAATTATGTTTTTTCTTGAAATGCTACAAAGAGTAGATTTGATAAGTATTTGTACATTCTTAAACATGGATTTGCCAACAAACAATATGCATTAGTATAGTAGAAACAAGGAACTGCAGATGCTGGTTAATACACAAAAGGACACAAAGTGCTGGAGTAACTCACTGGATCAGACAGCATTTCTGGAGAACGTGGATAGATGACATTTTGGTTTGAGACCTGCTGGTTAATACACAGAAGGACACCACGTGCTGGAGACATGTCTCGACCTGAAACGTTTAAGAATGCACAAATACTTGTCAAATCTTCAATCAAACATTTTAAAAATGCAAATCAAATTTTGCCAAAGATAAGGTCAGTTAATCACCTAGATTCAATCCATAGAAAAGCGTAATAACTCGTATCTCAGATTCATTTCATGCATTAGGAAATTTGGGGGCAATCGGAATGAAAAATCTTGTTGAGCATTTTAGGGGCAGCACGGTGATGCAGTGGTTGCTGCCTCACAGTGCCAGAGACCCGGGTTCAATCCTGACTGCAGGTACTATCTGCATGGAGTTTGTACATTCTCCCTGTGGGTTTATTCCCACATTCAAAATACATGCGGGTTTGTAGGTTAATTGACATTGGTAGAATTTGTAAATTGGCCCTAGTGTGTAGGATTGTGTTAGTGATAGAGTTAGTGATCGCTGGTCAGTGCGGACTCAGTGGACCTATAGGCCTATTTCCATGCTGTATCTCTAAAGTGGGGTGGGAGATTGCAACCTTCACGTGGTCCGCCCTGTTTCAACGAATGCAATCAACCTGGCGTGCACAATCAAATAAGATCAAATAGAACAAGTTGTCCTACAACTTTAGGCTGTGCATGCCATACGCAAGTAGAAGAAGAAGATCTCTAAAGTCTAAAGTAAAGTCTAATAATTAGGTGCGAATGTTGTACTAACACTGAGCCAACAGCACTAGCTATTGAGACATAATAAATGAAGTCTTTCATTTACTGGATCTGCCTCGCTACCTTATGCCATCCTGATCCAATTTGGCAGGACTGTGTGTTTGTGGCTGTGAGTCTCGTGTCACGTATGGACATTATGTTGGAGAAGGTTTTAACAATTGCTGAAACCATGTCATCAGATATTGATGAGTGTTAATGCTGTCACAAACTAAAATCAAATAACCAATTAGCATATTAAAAAATCACGTAAACAATGAAATAATTTAAATGTCATGTCCGAGCCTGTAGCAGCCTGGGCTTCCAATACGTGGACTTTAGACTTTAGACATGTATGTATGGGATAGGTTCAGAGGGATATGGGCCAAACACAGGCAGGTGGGACTAGTGTAGATGGGGCATGTTGGTCGGCATGGGCATATTGGGACAAAGGGCCTGTTTCCAAGCTGTATGACTATTACAAAATTTTGGGGCTAGTATATTTAATGTGGGAATCCTGAACTCTCTGATACTTCACTCGGGAGAATAGGCTTCAACCCCCTTGAAATTTCCACTGAAGATAGACCCAAAAAGCTGGAGTAATTCAGTGGGTCAGACAGCATCTCTGGAGAAAAAGGCGATCCTTTGATAATCTAATATGTATTTTGCATCTCCGGGAACTTAATAGATTAGTATAAGAATTCAAATCAATACAAACTCTTCTAGCAATCAGGTTGGCACAGTGGCGCAGTGGTAGAATAGTTGCCTTATACCGCTTGAGACCCAGGTTTGATTCTGACCACGAGTGCTGTATGTATGTGGTTTGTACGTTCTCTCCGTGACCATGTGGGTTTTCTCTGGGTGCTCCGGTTTCCTCCCTCATTCCAAAGACATGCAGGTTTGTAGGGTAATTGACTTCTGTAAATTGTCTCGAGTGAGTAGGATAGAACTAGTGTACAGGTGATTGTTGGTTGGCTCTGACTTGGTGGGCAGAATGGCCTAGTTCCACACTGTATCTCTGAACCAGACTAAACTAAACTAAATAAATGCAACTGATTTTCATTAATATTAATTTGATTAGTACAGGTGTCAGGGGTTGGGGGGAGAAGGCAGGAGAATGAGATTAAGGGAAAGATAGATCACCCATGATTGAATAGTGGCCCAAACAGGCCTAAATCTGCTCCTATAACTTATGAACTTAAAGGGCTGTTCCACTTCGGTGACCTAATTGGAGCTTTTAGAAGAGTTTTAAAAAATGACATGTTGAAGATCTCCTTCGACTTCCTTCGCCTATGTTGAAGACCAGCTTCGACTAGCTACGACTAGCTACGATTAACTTCGGGAAAATTGGATACCGAATAGTGGAGAGTGAAGACGACCTCCTTCGATCTCCTTCGACCTCCCTTCGACCTCCCTTCGACTATGATGAAGACTATCTATGACTACCTTCGACTACCTTCGACTACCCTCGATTACCCATGACTAAAAGGCCTGTCTCACGAGTCTGCGGTCATTGGCGTAGAATCGGGAAGAATCTACCGCTCCTGGGCCGCCATAGACCGCGCACTCGGTCAAACGCACAATTCCGGGGCCGTGCGGCGTTGTTCCCAACACCGCACGGTGCTAAAATGAAACCAACACTGTTCAAAAATATGTCCCTACCGCACAGCCTCCGCCAGTGAGGCACGAGTGCGGCACGGCCGCCGCCACAGCCGCCGCCAGTGTGGCTCGAGCGCCATGCGTCGAACTTGCACCACCACAGCCTCCGCCAGTGAGGCACGTGTGCGGCACGGCCGCCGCCACAGCCACCGCTACAGCGCCGCGATCAGGACGGCCGCCGCCACAGCCGCCGCTAGTGAGTCACGTGTGCGGCACGGCCGCCGCCACAGCCACCGCTACAGTGCCGCGATCAGGACGGCCGCCGCCACAGCCCCGCAGATCCAAAATGACGTAATTGCAGTCGGCCCGCCCTTTTTTTTACTTACCGCAAGCACGTGGGAGCAGCCGTATTTAAATCACTCGGCCCCCGCGCAGCATCCGTGCGGCGCTCCCGTGGCATAGGCTCGGCGCTCTCGCCGTTGCCGTGCGGTCCACTCTACAGGCGAAGCCGCGCTTCACCGCCGATGACCGCAACACCGTAAAACAGAGCCTTTACATGCCGACCTACTATGACCTACTGCGACTAAACCTATGAGTAAAAAAAGTATCGATTTTTTCCATGGCGACCTTTTTTTACTCGCAGGCATTTTTTAACATATTGAAAAAAACGCCGCGACCTAGCTGAGGCCTCGAGTACGCGGAGACCACTCTCGAGCATGAAGGAGAGTTACGAAGACCTCCTACTACCTCGTGTCGACCATGCTGCGAGTATGAGTCGAGGGCAAACTCGCCAGAACTCGTGGATTAGGTCGCCCAAGTGGGACAGGCCCTTTATACTATATGCAACAACTCTTATTACAATATGATCTAAAAGTAACCACCTTCAAGGTTATGGGTTACATAATATCAAGATGATGGTTGCCAACTTTCCATTGCAAGAAGTTACACAGAACCATTAACACCAGTTATCAAATAAACTTCAACTAATTTGCACCAAAAACTTTGGCAAAAGCTTCTCCAGTGATTTGGAATGTGTCCAAGGGAGGACCTGAATCACTATAATTGTGAACCAGAATCAATAGTGAAGCTTTTCAATGGGATTACTCAAATTGAATATGTGGTTAATTTAAGCAGTACGGCATGCTGGGCATTAAAATGCAGCGCATTTAACATTGCTGTGTGCTTGCAATTCTCCAGAGGGAATGTTTCACATCAATAGCACTCCAAAGGCCATGGGGAGTATGGGAAAGTCTGTATGAAAGATACTCTTGGCCTTTAGTTGTGATACGTACAGAATCCTGAGAGCAAATGTCTTGCCTTATCTCTTGGTGAAGGATGGCAGTGTACAAAATGCCAAAAGTTTAAATATTTGAAAAAAAAATCGAAGTAACAGTTTCTCAGTCCTTTCTTGTTTTGTCTACCCATCATGTTTCATACCTTTGTAGTGAAGCAATTACCTCAAAGACATATAGAATCGGCACTTCATTACTTGAAACAATGATACAGCCCTATCATGTGATGCAATTCAGAAAGGCAATACCTTTCCAATGTACTACAATCACTTAATTTTATGGAAGAAGGCTTTGAGCTGAAATGTCACCCATCCTTTTTCTCCAGAGATGCTGCCTGACCCACTGAGTTACTCCAGCACTTTGTGTTTACGGTATAAACCAAAATCTGCAGTTCCTTCCAAAACACTTAATTGTAGCTGGATTCGCGATGTGCATTTTGCTGAGACCTCCGGATCTGCAGCCCCCACTCAAGGATTGTTTGGTGACAAATGTAAAATAATTCAGAACATTTATTTTGAGGTAAAGGTAGCAGTATCGCTGTGAATGAGGCTGCATTTTATTCCAAAGCCATCAACATAGAACATCTGTCATTCCAGCAAAATCTCTAATGTTTCTGTCGCAAAACCAAGAGCTATTGAATGGAAAAACAAAGAGCTGCAGGTGTTGATTTATACCAGAGAAAGACACAAAGTGCTGGAGTAACTCAGCAGGTCAGGCAGCATCTCTGGAGGAAAAGAATAGATAAAGTTTCAGGTCGGGACCCTTCCTCAGACTGCAGGTGACGTTTTGAAACGGGACCCTTCTTTAGACCCTGAATGTCCGAAGAAGGCTCCCGACCCGAAATGTCACCTATCTTTTTTCTCCAGAGATGTGGCCTGACCCATTGAGTTACTCCAGCACTTTGTGCCTATGTCAGCTATTGAATGGACTCAGTGATATTTTGTGGAACAATTCTCAAAATACATTGCTTAAGGAAACAACTGTTATTCAACTCCTGGGAGTATCATCCAGCTTCCAGAGGACCACGATGATTGGAAATCGCATTCCGTAATTCTTTGTGTAGTTATCCTAGCCACCTTTAGGAAACACTTCAGTATGTTACTGGTCTTTGCTAAGTTCAGAAGAGTTATTTTGTAGATGTCTTGCGATACTTAGATATTTTTACAATCCTTCTTGTTCTAAGCACTGCTAAGTTGGCAAGGATAACAACACAAAGGTATTTTTGGTTAAGAGAAATGTCGTTGGGAAATTGCAAATCATGCCATACTCGTGGGATCATACACCGTGAAAACATGCCCTTCGGCCCAACTTCCCCATGCCGACCAACATGCATTAACAACACTACTACCTGCCTGCTTTTGGCCCATATCCCTCTAAACAATGATTTAATAATACTTTATTGTCACATGTATCTAGGTATGGTGAAATTCTTTATTTTCGCAGACAATCCGGTACAATCATACAGCAGACTTCACCTAGGCAGTACACAAAGAGTGTCACATTTCTGCCGCCGACAAAATTACAAATAGTTAATCGAACAGTCTTATCTTCTCCTACGATTTCAGCGGCCCACCTCCAGGTCCCCCCCCTCCTTTGTTCTCGGTGGGCCTCCGCTGGATCCCCCCCTCATTCTTGGCGACCCCCATCGGGAACCCCCTTTATTCTATACTATCCATGTACCTGTCCAAATGTTTTATAAAAATTGTGACTGTACCTGCCTCAACTACCTCCTCTGGCAGCTCGTTCCATACACCCACCACCCTCTGTATGAAAAAGCTGTTATATATCTTGGCAGCATCTCAAAGCATCGCGCATTCACTAAGTTATATTGAGATGCACTGTCATGTTGGTAAATCAAGCAAAAAGTGTGGGATGTGTCAATCTGATACAAATATTGACACCATTAACAGAGTGATCATTTGAGGGTAAAACTATTATGGCGTGTTATCTTGGAAGTTTCCTTTCTATTAGAATCGCTTTGTCTGCAGTAGCACATTACGTCAGATGAACAACCACTGAAGTGCAGCAAGTACTGCAGTTCTCTCAATTTGTATTCATGTCCTCACATATGCAATGATTTTAACAGCCAACTGATGAGGCTGAGAATCTGTGCCATTTAAGGATTCTGCAGGAGCAAGCAGAGTGTGAGCTGACTAATGAGTATGAGATAATATCAATGGTTCCAAGCATTGTTTTTATCGAACATCTGCTAATAAAGTTGAAGCCATTGATACCCTCATTGTTTCAGCAGGTTTTTTTTTACGCAGCAGCAACCTGAATAATTATTAGGATCCCTTCTTAAGTCCCGCAGAGTAAGAACTCCTTATCAAGTCAATTTGGCAGCACAGTGGCGCTGCGGTGTAGCTGCTGCCTCACAGCACCAGAGACCGGGGTTAGATCCTGTCTGTCTGAGCGGAGTTTTCACATTCTCCCTGTGACCACATGGGTTTTCTCTGGGTGCTCTGTTTTCCTCCCACATCCCAAGGAGGTTTGTAGGTTAATTGGATTCTGTAAATTGTCTCTACTGAACCATCCTATCAACAACTAGAGAGCGTTCCTGAGCTACTATCTATCTCATTGGAGACCATCGGACTATCTTCAATCGGATTTAC
The DNA here is from genome assembly GCA_038087875.1 of Malacoraja senta. Classification (NCBI taxonomy): domain Eukaryota; kingdom Metazoa; phylum Chordata; class Chondrichthyes; order Rajiformes; family Rajidae; genus Malacoraja; species Malacoraja senta. Next base: position 39,887,439 of record CM075978.1, read on the forward strand.
TGGACGTTATTTTGCATTAAACGTGATTCCCTCTATCATTTATCTGTACACTATGGATGGCTCGACTGTAATCAGATATAGTCTTTCTGCTGAAGATAGACACAAAAAGCTGGAGTAACTCAGCGGGACGGGCAGCATCTCTGGAGAGAAGGAATGGTTGACGTTTCAGGTCAACACCCTTCTTCAGAGTCTTCCTGCTGACTAGTGACCATGCAACAAAAGCTTTTCACAAACTAAACCAGTGTTTAGTTTAGAAATACAGCAGCAAGCAGGCCCTTTGGCCCACCGAGTCCGTGCCAACCAGCAATCACCCCGTACACAAATACTATCCTGCACACTGGGTTGAATTTACAATTTCTTACCAAAGCCAATTAACCTACAAACCGGTACTTCTTTGAAGCATGGGAGGAAATCGGAGTATCCGGGGCAAACCCACGCGGTCACAGGGAGAACATAAAACTCTATACAGACAGCACCCGTAGTCATAATCAAACCCGGGTCTCGGGCACTGTAAGGCAGCAACTCTACCGCTGTGCCGCCATGCCACCCTAAGTGTGCAGGATAGAACTTGTATATGGGTGATCACTGGTTGGCACGAACTCGGACCTGTTTCCAAGTTGTATCACCAAACTAAATTAAACATACAAACTCTGAATGTATGTTTCAGACTGAAGGAGGGTCTTAACTTGAAACGGCACCTACTCTTTTTCTTCAGAAATGCTACCTGACCCACAGAGTTACTCCATCATTTTGTGTTATCTGTATTATACTGTTAGTATTATGTAAGATCAGTGAATGTCCTCCCCTCGTCACTTACCAACTGTGTAGGGATTTTCCAGTGCTACGTCCAAGTAACTTGCAGTTCTTTGCAGGCAAGTAATTGGATTATGAAGGATATGGGAAGGGGACGAGGGTAAAGGACTCAGTAAATCCTTTTCTCAAGATAATGCATGAACTTTCTTCTGCCATTTTAACTGTAATTTGTTAACACAGTATGAATACAGAAATGAATTGTGGATCTACTGTTCAAGTGCTGATATTTTGTTAACTTCAGAGGAGCTATTGTGTAGACGGCTTGCTTTACTTGGATGTTTTTACAATCACGCTTGCTCTAATCAGTGCTAGAAACAGTGCATTTACCAAGAGACTCTGTTTAGCTCTTCAGTAATTTGAACCATTTGTTAGGTTTTCACCAGGCTGTCTCGTTATCGCTTTTGCATGAACTGTGCCAAATATTACATCTGGAAATACCATCAATAAATATAAATTAAACAGGTTTTTATTTTTTTTTAACTGTTCTTGGAAGGTAGCATTGTAAAATGAAAAATCTGACAAGTTATCTTCATGTCATATATTTTAACAGAAACTTAATTAGATGCCCAAACCTGTCAGATGCCATTTTCTTTCAAGTAAGAATGTAATTTTATTTCCAAAAATTAAGCCAGGCATGTTTACTCTAAATTACAAACATGTCTGCATTTAACATTTTAAATGTCTGGTTTCATGATTTTTGACCAGAATCCAGGAAATTGTTGAAGGATTTTTCCGTAATGATCTGATGCAATAATCTCTCTCCACGGAGATAGAATGAATGTGATGGAGGGCTGAACTATATCCAGCAGCTACATTGAAAAGGATAGCATGCTAAAAGGAATGGCCAAGGAAATATTGAAATTGGATTACACAATGATAATTGCTTCCACAGTTATTACCATGAAGAGAAAGTGGAACAGTTTAGTCTTATACTGCCTGACTTCTTCATGCTCTGAGCCTTTCGCTTGCTTTCATTACAACTATTGTCCTTCTAAGCATTTCTAATTTGGCCTTCTTATGCTGTTATAGACAAACTTTGTAATCTTTTGTTTTCGCAACATGTCTCTATTTTTTGTATGTTCTAAAGATTTACTACCACTTTTCAGCTGCGATGCAATGTTGAAGGAACATTTAGACAGGTACATGGAGAGAATAGGTTTAGTTTAGTTTAGAGATACAGCGTGAAAACAGGCCCTTCGGCCCATCAAATCCGCACCGACCAGCGATCCTCGCACATTAACATTATCCTACACACTCTAGGGACAGTTTACATTTATACCAAACCAATTAACATACAAACCTGTACGTCCTTGGAATGTAGGAGGAAACCGAAGATCTGCGAGAAAACCCATGCTGTCACGGGGAGAATGTACAAACTCCATACAGACAGCACCCATAGTCAGGATCGAACCCGAGTCTCCTTGCGCTGTAAGGAAGCAACTCTACCGCTGCGCCGCCGTGCCGCTCTTAAAGATTTAGAGAGATATGGGTGGAATGCAGGCAGATGGGACTAGTGTAAATGGGACATATTGGTCGATGTGGGGAAGTTGGGCCGATGGACCTGTTTCCACACTGTATGACTCAATGACTATCTATGACTATTTATTTTGAGTTGACTTTGAGGATTGTAGGCCTTCTGTGATTGCTTTTAATATTATTGCACCTGTTAGAGGACATGGTAAAGGCTGTTCCTTTGTTTGTACCCTAATATTTGAACTGATTACTGCAGTAAGTGTTGTCCCTTTGGCCACTGCAATACTCTGAAAAAGACATTAATTGAAGTACATCTCTCTGACCCTATTGATCATAGTGTAAACCGCGCTAACATGCCAATTTTTTCAAGTCACTGCCTCATAATAAATCTGTGTATTGACCAATTCTTGAAACCTTCTTCAATCAAAAGATTAAATGTTGAGTACTTGATATATGACCATGAATAAGAACCATGACCTCATAAGAAGGTTTGGATGGCTGATGTTCTATGACAAGGCCAACTTTAACTAATATCTGGAACCATTTCCCACCATATTCCCTTGTCCTCTAATTCCTTCCAAGTGTCATCTTCTGCAAAAGTCACTAGGCTGAAGATTTCCAAGCATTTTATTGACAACTGGGGCAGCCAAGTGGAGCAGCGGTAAACCAGCACCAGAGACAGGGTTCGATTCTGACTATGGGTGCTGTTTGTATGGAGTTTGTATGTTCTCCCTGTGATCGAGTAGGTTTTCTCCAGGTTCTCCAGTTTCCTCCCACATTCCAAAGACTTGCAGGTTTGTAGGTCAATTGGCTTCTACACATTGTCCCTAGTCAGTAGGATAGAAGTAGTGTACGGGTGATCACTGGTCAGGGTGGATCAAAGGGCCTGTTACCATGCTGTATCTCTAAACTAAACTAAACTGCGTTTTTTAAAATCTTAACTATTTTTCCTTATTTAAACAAAATTGATTTCAGTGTCCACTACCAGTCATCACTTTTGAAAATTGTTCTAGAAAAGTTAATAATTCTTCCAGAATTGTCATATAAGGACTATAACTAGCACATGTGCGGTCACAGAGCCATTTTTGAGAATCCAAACCCATTTTCTTATGGGTTTTCTTACCCATTTTCTTAAAGGGACCATTCCCTTGATTAAAAAGGACCGTGTACTTGCAATGATAGAATATTGATCCGAATCAATAACTTCTCTCTGCAGATGCTGCCTAACCAGCTCAATATTTCTCAAATGTTCTGGTTTTATTTGAGATTTCCAGCAACTGTATTATATCATTTTTGATTGAGTACATAATTGTAAAATGCTATTAAGAAACCTCAAGGATTTTCTAGCTGTAGCCCGAAGTCTAAGATGACATTGAATCCTTGAGAGAACTTTACCTTTCTTCAGAGCAGTGCAGCCAATTTTTGTATTGCTTAGCTCCCCTAAAGCTACACGATGCATAAATAATTACTGATATATTTTGCACGCTTACAGGGAAATACTTAGTAAACCACAATTCATCAAAGCAGATGTGTTTGCCAGTGTTTCAAACCAGTGGACGGCATGAATTGCTACCTCACAGTGCCAGAGACCCAGGTTCGATCCTGACCTTGGGTGTTGTCTGTGTGGAGTTTGCACGTTCTCCCTGTGACCGTGAGGGTTTCAATAGGTGCTCCAGTTTACTCCCACATCCCAAAGAAGTGAAGATTTGTAGGTTAATTGGCTTCTGTAAAATTGTCCCTAGTATGTAGGTTAGAACAGGTAGAATATATGGGTGATTGCTGGACGGCACAGATTTGGTGGGCCGAAGGGCCTGTTTCCACGCCGCATCACTAAAACTAAAAAACTAAACTAAAACCATGAGTATCCATAGATGTAGCATATTTCAGTTGCTCAAAACATGAGTGATTGAAACCTCTGACGCTCTCCCTAAAACATAGAGCATTTCAGCACATGAACAGGCCCACAGGCCCACAATGTCTGTGCCAAACATGATACCAAGTTAAACTAATCTCCTCTGCCTACACGTGATCCATATCCAAAACAGAAGGATTGTCTATCAAGTGTAGTCTTTCCGCTGACTTAATTTCTCTCAATGGTCATCTACACTTTATTAGCAATTCCTTAAGGGAAAGGCAACAAGAACTATAGCCATGGTTTTGTCAAAAGACTTTTCAAGCAGTACACCCTAACCTGTTAACTTTGTTTACTTATGCACTAACACTCTTCATGGCCAGGCTCTAGAATTTTCAAAAATGTGTCAAATAGTTTCCTGAAGAACTGAAGATAAATCATGAGATCATAAGATCATGAGGCATAGTAGCAGAATTAGGCCATTCGACCCATCGAGTCTGCTCCGCCACTTGATCATGGCAGATCTATTTTTCCCTCTCAACCCCATTCTCCTGCCTTCTCCCCGTAACCTTTGACGCCCTTACTAATCAAGAACCTATCAATCTCCACTTTAAAAATACCCAATGACTTGGCCTTCACAGCCGTTAGTGGCAATGAATTATATGGATATACCACCTCACATAATCAAGTCACATAATCATCTCTTGACTCCTGTTTCCATAGTTTAATCAATTTCTGAGATAACTAAAATTCCAGCAACTTAAACTTCATTGCCTGTATTTCTTAAATTTAGTGGGTGACACCTGATTTCAATCACTTCATCTATGCAAACAGTTCACTTTCATGTAATCTATCACCTCGCTGACTGAAGAAATTTGCATCTAATCTGCCCATACACCTCTAGCAAATCTAATTCCAAAATGCAATGCATTGCAATACTCATAAACCAGAGATCATTCTTACTTCCCTCCACACTGTGACTCACAACGTTGCTCTTGAGCTAGGGTTCAGAATAGTCCATGGCAAATATACTAGAGCAATGATCTTTGGTCCATGGTACTCTGAACAAGATCACCAATTGGAAGTTGAGGCACCTTACATTATCAGAGGCATTGTTCGGGTAAGTAGTCAGAGCCTTATTCCCAGGGTGGAAAGGTCATACAGCAGAAAACATAGGTTTAAGGTGAGAGGAAGAAAATTTAAAGGAGATTTGTGAGGTAAGTCTTTTTACACAGAGACTGGTAGGTGCCTGCAACACAGGGGCGGAAAACCCGGGGGGGGGGGCAGAGGGGACGTGTCCCCTCCATGTTTTGAGAGGTGGGGGACATCCCCCCCAAGTATTTGTGATCCGGATTTAAAAATCTCCGCTTTCCGCGAGACAGTGGGGGTGGGACTGATGATCGAGGGCGCTGATTGGACGAGAGAGACGTCGGTCAGCAGGCAATGGGGGCGGGACATGATTCAGCGCGACGATTGGAGGAGGGAGACGTGGCACAGACCTGCGCTTCATCCGCAGGCAGGATCGATCCCGGCCGGCTCTCCGGCGCTGTCCCTGTCACCACCCGTGTGCCCCCCCCCCCTCCCTCCCACGGGTGGCCGGAGAGGTCGGCAGCAAAGATCCTCCGCTATAGGATCTTTGGTCGGAAATCAGACGGGCCAGCGCAGAGAAGCAGCGCTAAACCCAGCTTACTCTGCCTGTCCCGCCAGGTGAGTTTACAACCCTTCCTGGACTTGCGGGAAATATGGCCAGCACGGAGAAGCAGCGCTGGTATCCCGTCAGTCCAGACAGGGCAGTAGTTAACCGGGTGAAGACAGGCAGTTGAGCTGCATTTAGCGCTGGATTGAGCCTCCGAAGCCTCGCGCGTGTGTGTGTGTGTGAGTGTGCGCATGCGTGCATGGCTGCCAAAAAATTGTGTCTCGTCCCCTCCATGTTTTTATAGCGAGTTCCGCTCTTGCTGCAACACACTGCCAGGGAAGCTGGTAGAAGCATTTAGGCAGACACATGAACAAACCTGAAATAGAGAGATATGAACCATGTGCACCCAGTTGAATTACTTTAGCTTGTCATCATAGTCGGCGTGGACATGGTGGGCCGAAGGACTGTTGCTGTACAGTTTAATGCTCTAATGGTTAAACAGAAGGTGTGAGGTGTTTTTTTCATCTCTGGCTTTTGTCCAACATCTGCCTATAAACCCGCCCCTCGCCTCTCTTCACCTATTACCTGCCATGCTTTATCCTGCCTCTCCTCTCCAGACATTTCCGCTCTGGGCGAGAGGTTCTGATTATCTACCCTGTGCATGTCTGTCATAACTTTATATATTTCTATCAGATCTCACCCTCATCCTCCAGCGCTCCAGAGGAAACAAGCCTAATCTATCTAAACTCTCTTTATACTGTAGCTAATATCCGCTAATCCCAGCAGCATTCTGCTAACCCTCTTCTGCACCCTCTCCAAATACTCCACATCCTGTAATGAATGGGACGGCTGGAACTGCAGACTATATTCTAAATGCGGCTTAACCAGTCTCAAAGAACTGCAACATGATTTACTGACTCTTATACTTGATGCTCCCATCAATGAAGGCAAGCATACTGTATGCCTATTTTATCTACTTATGTTAATACATTAAGGGAACCATGAACTTGGACCCCAAGATCCCTCTGTACATCAATGCTGCTTCGAGGCTTGCCAGCATTTCCAGTTTGTGTTGGAACTAGCCTGTTCTGATAAAATGGTGTCAACCCCCAGTAATATCTCTGTTCTCCTCTCTCTTCAGATGCCACAGAAATAGCTGAATAAAACCAGAAAATGTGTGAAATACAGAGCTGGTCAGTTCGAGCATTTCTTTTCTTCAAATCTCTTTTTCATCGCTCTTTAATTTACATCTCTGCCAGATGTGTGACTAACAAGTCTTCACCATCCTCTCTCATCCAGCACCACTATCCATCAACTCACTCACGCTGTCTCGGACTCCATCTTATCACAAACATTTCCTCTGTTCTCTCCATTCCTTCCTCTTCTCTGCAACTTCAAGTGTGGTTGATTTTTAACTTCTCTGAGATTGACGACCTGTTATCAGAACTGCCAATTTTCTATTTCTCCCAGTGGACGCTGTCTGATCTTCTGAGTACTTTCGCACTCAGTTTAGTTTAGCTTATTGTCACGTTGACTCGCGTATACCAAGGTACTGTGTAAAGCTTGTGTTGCGTGCTAAGACAGTGGGAAGACAATACAATTACAATCAAGCCATCCACTGTGTACATATATATGATAAAAGGAATAACATTTAGTGCAAGGTAACGTCCGATTAAAGAGAGTCTGAGGGTCTCCAATGAGGTAGATGGTAGCTCTGGACAGCTCTCTAGTTGTTGATAGAATAGTTCAGTTGCCTGAAGACAGCCGGGAAGAAACTGTCCCTAAATCTGAAGTTGTTCATTTTCACACTTCTGTACCTCTTGCCTGATAGGAGAGGGGAGAAGAAGGAGTAACCGCGGTGAGACTGGTCGTTGATTATGCTGATGGCCTTGCCGAGGCAGCGTGCAGTATAGATGGAGTCAATGGAAGGGGGGTTGGTCTGTGTGATGGTCTGGGCTGTGTCCACAATTCTTTGCAATTTCTTGCAGTCTTGGATGGAGCTGTTCCCAAACCATGCTGTAATGATCCCGATAAAATGCTTTCTACAACAAGTTGTTGAGGGTTGTTGGGGACATTGCAAACTTCCTAATCTTCCAAGGAAATAGCAGTGTTGGTGCGCTTTCTTAGCCATTACTGTGATATGGGTGGTCCAGGATAAGTCTCTGGTAATATTTACTCCTATAAACCATATTTACTCCCATCAGCCATCAACCATCTCTACTTTGGCACCATCAATGCATACCGGGGTATGTGTACCACTTCTTACTTCCTGTTTGATATGAATGTTGACCTCTCCTGTAAGGAGTACAACTTGTTTCTTAATTGATCCAACTCCTTATCTAAATATAAATTCATTGCCATTATTTTAAAGATACCATTTCCCAGATTTAGTTTTAGCTTATCTTACATTCCCTTTTGTTAGAAATATGTTTTTGTGTGAGGAATGCATGAATTCTTAATTTCAAAACCATAAGCAGGAAATAAAGGGATTCCTAGCTCCAAATAAATGCTGGACTTCTCTTTCTTACATGCTTTCACATGCTCGACAATTGTATCTTTCCTTTCAGGCTATCAACATTCCTGGGTTGTCAGGGGGCTCCTGAACAAAGGGTTGATACCTTGAACACTGTTATAATGAAGTTCAATATTGGGCGGCATGGTGGCGCAGTGGTAGGGTTGCTGTCTTACAGTGCCAGCGACCCGGGTTCAATCCTGCCAACGATTGCAGTCTGTGCGCATGTTTAGTTTTGTGTGGGTTTTGCCCGGGTGCTCCAGTTTCCTCCCACACTCCAAAGAGTCGGCGCAGACTCGGTGGGCCAAAAGGATTGTTTCTGCGCTGTATCTTTAAACTAAACCAAACTAAACAATATGAGCTTGAGGAACTGCATCTCATCCAAAAATACATCACAAACTTCTAGGCATGGTTTCCCTCCTCTCACAGTCTGGCTCAAAGCTGTAGTTTACAATATAAATTGAGTACATGACACTCCCTTCACACATAACCCATAAGATTGCCATGGTGCACAGGATATGATATATGGTATACATCGGCCGTCCAGCTAATTCAAAGTCAAATCCTGTCCCTCACTCACCCACGCCGCTGCATTTTGTTTCTGGTGAACCTCACTGGTTCAATGTGTAATAACCTTTGGGGTACACGTGACTTGCAGAAAAGCCAAAGTACTGTGGTGTGGACTTGACATCCTTAATTAGTTAATAACCTCACTGTGAAACTTAGAAATAATTTGCGTGAACTACATGCAGGGCAGTGATGGATTTCATTTTTTTTAAATAAATGAAGTGCTAATTCTTGGTCCCTGATATGGTAAATCATTGTAGTTAATTAAATTTTTGTATCACAGCTGTCCCTTAAAGCTTCACAAGTAGTTTCACTTCTGGTCATTACGGATTCATGAGGTGCTAATTAATTGATTTACAATATTTTACACAAATACTTTCTTGTTCCCACTTTGATTAGCAATTGGTCGACATTTTGCCTGCTAAAATTGTAACTTAATTCCTGTTGTGTATTTGTAAGGGATACAATCATTCAAAATACAATGATACAGAAAAAAATTACATTGCTGTTAATTTAGGCCATTTAAGTTGATTGGCTTAACAATGGTTCGCACGCAACAAAAACTCTACACGTGACAATAAATTAGACTGAACTAAACTGAACAATGGATCATTTAGTGTCATAGACATTGTTAGACATACTTTGTTCTCGTCATTTTTTTTGCAGGTCATATCATCATAAAAAGGCCTAGAAATAGATTTTTAACTGTCATCGGATTGGTAAATTAGCAGAATGGATGAAACATTGTTGATAGTTTCTGCACAATTTTACTTTTACTGACTTCAAAGAAACAAATATCGGACGGAGATCATAAACTACCCTGTAAATTTAGTCACTAAGGTGGTGAAATTAAATATCTATACCATTGTGTCTTTATATCCTCTATTTTTGCAATGAAATCCAATATAATTGAAACAATGGATAATTGAAAGCTTCAGCGACAAATTACTGTGTAAGCTATTGAATCATGTACCATTTTATCCAATGGAAAGGTTCAATATTATGTAATAATGTAATGCATTATACTGATTTATAGGTAAAGTTTGGCCGGCACAGTGGTGCAGCGATATTGTCTTACACCGGCAAAGACCCAGGTTCGATTCTGACTACAGGTGCTGTCTGTCTGTACAGAGTTTCTACATTCTCTCTGTGACTGCGTGCGTTTTCTCCGGGTGCTGCGGTTTCCTCCCACACTCCAAAGACATGCAGGATTGTAGGTTAATTGGCTTTGGTAAAATTGTAAGTTGTTCCTAGTGTGTGTAGGCTAGTGCTAGTGTACAGGGGATCGCTGGCCCGTGTGGACTCAGTGGACCGAAGGGCAGGTTTCCATGCTGTATCTCTAAAGTCTAAAAGTAAATTCTAAATATATGTTTTCTAAAGAATATTCATAAAGTAACATACTCATATTTGTTGGATTCATTCTAATGCCAAGGCCCTAGGTTATTATATTTCTGTGGTTAGATAGTTTGCCTATTCACATTGGAAAATGCCTATGGAATAAGAGTAATCTTTTCATCCAGCAAGATGAATGAATTGTATAAAAATGTAGAAATTTGAATAAATGTAAGAAAAAATTGTGATAATGTAAAGAAAGTACAGTCAAGCGAAGAATACAAGTGATTAATTGCATTTGATAACCTACAACTGCAGATACTTCAGTGTGTTGAATAAATCTACTCACAGTAAGAAACACAGCTGCCCTGCAGAGCCTATCTTTAAATACGGTAACGGTCCTGTTAATTCACTCAAATTTGCTGTCTCTTCTATTTGCTATTTTCTATTCTAAATGAAACTTCAGCTTGATGGAGATTGTCTTCAAGTGGAATATTGCTTTGCAGTAGTGAAAGTGCACCTTTACATTGATTACCAGTCTTCAGCCTATTTAAAATAACAGATTGTTTATATTTACAGTTTTGACTTAGTAAGAAAGAATTTGAAAATGGACATGGGATTAAATTGGTGTTCAATCAGTTTATGACTAAATTGTTGTTCCCTCTGCTGTGAGGAATTTCAGCACCAATGGAGAACAAAGGAATTGCAATTGCAGTGTTTTAAAACTTTACACAGGATCCAACAGATTGTAATACAGAAGCAAGGAACTGCAGATGCTGGTTTACAATAAAAAAGACCCAAAGTGATGGAGCAACTCAGCGGATCAGGCAGCATCACAGGAGGACAACGTCACTTATCCATGTTCCCCGGGGATGTTGCCTGACTCGCTGAGTTACTCCTGCGATTTATGTCCTTATTTTATGGTGCAAGACAGTCTGTGTACATGACTCTCTGTACATGAGCAGCACATACACAGCATAAAACTGCAAATGTTGGAGACATTTGTTTCATCTTTTGATAACATTACACTTGTGTGTGACCACTGTATTCATCATTATGGGTGATATCTGTGAGTGAAGGCTCTTGTATGTTCCCATATTCACTCTCTCCATTTATATTGCCCCAGATATATTGCTCATGAGACAGCCACCCATAGTTCCTGCCCAGGGGGTCACTACTTACTCAAATCAATTTTAGCGACAAGGCTTATTTTGATTTTGAAACAAGGAACTGCAGATGTTGGTTTAAAAAAAAAGACACAAATTGTTGGAGTAACTCAACGGGCCAGGCAGCATCTATGCAGAAGATGGATAGGTGAAGTTTCAGATCTGAAGAAGTATCCTCACCCATAATGTCATCTATTCAAATTCTCCAGAGATCCTACCTGACCAGCTGCGTTACTCCAGCTACTTTGTGACTTTTTTGTAAACCAGCATCTGCAGTTCCTTGTTTCGCTAAACGAGTACCGTGGCGAGTTAAGAAACCCCATCAATTAAATGTTTCGGAAATTCAACAGCTGTCAATGCTCCACCCTCTTGTTTAGCCAACTGTGAAAGCTGTCAGAGCTTTTCACTTTTCCTGTGTCTATTATTTAGAAACATTTAAAATTATTAAAATTCAAATTAGATTAATATATGTTTAAACACATGGAAACCAGTTAAAACACTGTCAAATAACAATAAACATTAAACAAGCATCTAAAATTAAACAAAGTAACTCATCGCTTTCATGGGCTTTATAGGACTCCACATTTGGAGTATTGTGTACAGTTCTAGTCGCCCCATTACAGGAGGGATGTGGAGGCTTTGGAAAGCATGCAAAGGAGGTTTACTAGAATGATACCTGGATTAGGGGGTATTAGCTACAGGGAGAGGTTGAACAAACTTGGATTGTTTTCTCTGAAATGTTGGAGTTTGCGGGAAGACCTGATAGAAGTATGTGAGAGGCATAGATATGGTAGACAGTCAGAATCTTTTTCCCAGGATGGAAAATCAAATATAGAGGCCATAACTTTGAGGTGAGAGGGATGAAGATTAAAGGGCCTGTCCCACCAGCATGCGACTGCATGCGGCCAGCGCGACCTAACGTGGTCACTTGAGCCGTACGGCCTCGCGGGGCCGGTCCCACTTCGATCGGCGGAGCCGTATGGAGTTGTGCGGGGCTGGTCCGGACATCGCGCGGGGCTCCAAAAAACTGACACTGTCCAAAAATCCCGCGCGGCAACGGCCTGTTGGCCCGCAGCCGCATTGAGGCCGTACGCAGCGCCTCGACGGGCGTACGCAGTGTCTCGACGCCGTGCGGCCGTACGCCTCAAGCCACCACGTTTGGTCGCGCTCGCCGCATGCAGTCGCATGCTGGTGGGACAGGCCTTCAAAGGAAATGCGCGGGGGAATTTTTTACAAAGCGGGTGGTGAGTGCCTGGAATGTGCTGCCGGGGGTGATGGTTGAAGCAGATTTGTTAGTGGTATTTAAAAGACTTTTGGATAGGCATGTGGATATGTTGTGAATGGGGGTATATGAGTTATGTGCAGGTAGATAAGTGATGGTCTTGGCATCATGTTTGGCACAGACATTGTGAGTTGAACGGCCTGTTCTTGTGCTGTACTGTTCTATGTTCTATGAACTAATACTTTTTCTTTAATCTCCCCCCCCCCATCCCCCTCAAAACAAAATCCTGTTGAAATCACGGGGCTGGTGCATGATCTGAGCAAAGATCACCCTGTCATGGTTCTCCAGGGGGAGAGTCCAGGAATGGGGAAATGGCTGGGGAGTATTTTTGTGACTTTTGTGTTTGGATGGGAATCTGTGTCGGGTGTTTGTCATTTATCATTAAAATCTGGAGCCACTGCCTCTGCTTTTGTCATGCTGGAATTGCTTTCATATTCAATCCCGGTAAATTTAGAATGAGATACAAAGTCTCAAAACAATTAAAGTAATAGGCCTGGTGCCCAAGAGGTGACGTGCCTCAATGACTATCGACCAGTGGCACTAACGTCTTTGGTGATGAAGTGCTTTGAGGGACTGGTCATGGCGCAAATCAACGCATACCTCGACAAAAACCTGGACTCACTGCAGTTCACTTACCGCCACAACAGATCAACGGTGGATGCGATCTCGCTGGCTCTCCACTCTGCTCTGGGCCACTTGGACAACAAAAACTCATATGTCAGGCTGTTATTCATTGACTACAGCTCGGCATTTAATACCATCATCCCCTCCAAGCTGGTTACCAAGCTCTCAGATCTGGGTCTGTGCGCATCCCTCTGCAATTGGATCCTCGACTTTATCATCCACAGACCACAGACTGTCCGTATTGGTGGAAATGTGTCATCCTCGATAACAATCAGCACGGGAGCACCTCAAGGCTGCGTGCTCAGCCCCCTGCTGTACTCACTCTACACTCATGACTGCGTAGCCAGACATAGTGCAAACTCCATCATCAAGTTCGCTGACGACACCACTGTTGTGGGACGTATCACTGATGGGGACGAGTCAGAGTATAGAAGTGAGATCGTCCGATTGACCAAATGGTGCCAGCACAATAACCTGGCTCTCAACACCAGCAAAACCAAGGAACTGATTGTGGACTTCGGAAGGGGTAGGATGGGGACCCACAGTCCCGTTTACATCAACGGGTCGATGGTGGAAAGGGTCAAGAACTTCACATTTCTGGGCATGCATATTTCTGAAGATCTCTCCTGGTCCCAGAACACTGATGCAATCATACAGAAAGCACATCAGCGCCTCTACTTCCTGAGAAGATTACAGAGAGTTGGTATGTCAAGGAGGACTCTCTCGGACTTCTACAGGTGCACAGTAGAGAGCATGCTGACCGGTTGCATCGTGGCTTGGTTCGGCAACCTGAGCGTCCAGGAGCGGAAAAGGCTGCAAAAAGTTGTAAACACTGCTAAGTCCATCATCGGCTCTGACCTCCCTACCATCGAGGGGATCTATTGCAGTCGCTGCCTCAAAAAGGCTGCCAGCATCATCAAGGACCCGCACCATCCTGGCCACACACTCATCTCTCCGCTGCCATCAGGTAGAAGGTACAGGAGCCTGAAATCTGGTACATCCAGGTTCAGGAACAGCTGCTTCCCCACAGTCATCATAATTTTAATAAACACAACTTCAAACAAACTCTGAACTATAACACCCTATTGCACTTTATCTGTTTATTTATGTGTGTATATATATATTCTATGGTATATGGACACACTGATCTGTATTTGTGCCTACAATGTTCTGTTGTACTACAAGAATTTAATTGTCCTATCAGGGACACATGACAAAAAACTCTCTTGACTTGAATCTGAAGCTATAGTGATGGTGAGTTGGCTATGTTGCTGTGTGAAACTTGTATGTTTCCACCAGTAGGAGAGTCTAGGTCTAGAGGGCACATGCTCTGAATAAAATGACGTACCTTTCGAATGGAGATGAGGAGGAATTTCTTTAGCTAGAGGGTGGTGAATCTGTGGAATTCATTGCCAAAGACAGCTGTGGAGGCCAAGCCATTGGGTATTTTCAAAGCGGAGATTGATATTCTTGATTAGTATGGGTGTCAAAGGTTATGGGGAGAAGGCAGAAGAATGGGGTTGAGATGGAAAGATAGATCAGCCATGCTTGGATGGCGGAGTGGACTTGATGGGCTGAATGGCCTAATTCTGCTCCTTTAATTTATGAATTTATATGCTGATGACTTCATCTGCATAGTTAAACCCAGTAATCCAGAGGCAGCCATCAGAAACACCCTCCACTCTCCGCATTGCACAATTGGAGTCTTCACAGATATAATCAACACTGAGTCAGTGATTTATTGTAAACGTCAACATTTACGTTGTACTTGTACAAAAATTATTGCAAATCTTATTCTCTGTAGAATGTACCATGATTTAAATTTCCAATGAAAGAATACCAAGTCGTAGATTTTGGTGAACAAAATCTTTGCTGGCTCAAAATTAATTAAAAAAACGTGGGCTTTCATTTGCTTCATTCCATGTGAATGGATTTGGAAATATTCATTATTTTCTTTTCCACATTACTCCATCAGCTTTAATTTTCTGTTTTACTTGTTACTTTCTGTAAAATGCTTAAAATAAGGAACATATTCAATTCTAGTCTGAAGAAGGGTTCTGACTCGAACGTCACTTCCTTTTCTACAGAGATGCTGCCTGACCTGTTGTGTTACTCCAGCACTTTGTAACTATCTTTGGTATAAACCAGCATCTGCAGGTCCTTCCGAGAGATTTCTACTAAGAACTATTTCCGAAATATTGATTCTGTTTGGTACTAAGCTTCGTGCAATTATCTGCATTTCTCTAACTTGAACAGATGTGATTACTTTGCTCAATAAGATTGTTTGCGTGCTGTGGAATCACTTACAATTAATAGGTGTATTTTATTTGTAAGTCATTATCATTATCTGTTTATGGGTTGCTGATCTTTTTATTGAACCATCTGGTATTCAATTTAGTAATTGTTGTTACTGTCTAACAAATAAAAGGATGTACCCAACTTTCTTACTTGGATGGAAGGAGTCGCTAATTCCTTCTCCCCATAGATGCTGCCTCACCCGCTGAGTTTCTCCAGCATTTTTTATCTCCCTTTCTTACTTGGAAGATCTTTTTATATTTGCCTGGCATGAGTAAACACAGAATGTTGCTAATAACAGATGTTACATTTAACACACAAAGCAAGAATTAAAGGGCCTGTCCCACTTACGCGACCTTCACAGGCGACTGCCGGCACCCGTCATACGTCGCTGAAATTTTCAACATGTTGAAAATTCAGCGACAACCATAAAGAAGCTACGACTCTTTGGAGACTTCTCACGACCATAGGAGACCTCTCTCGACCATACAGGCGACCCCTGGCGACATGTCGCGGGTGACCTCTCACGACCATAGGAGACCTCTCACAACCATACAGCCTGAATTTCAGATAGCTTTTTATAGGCTTCTGAGTGGCAGCAAAGGCAGAACAATTTAATAAATAGCGTGTTTCATAGTTGATCATAATTCACAAGTAACAAGTGAGTTTTTGTTAACATGATGAAAAACATTCAGAAACATCTGAATGTTAGTATAATTCGATCCAGAATTATTTTAATACAATTTATTTAGTTTGGATTTAATTATTATAAGTTTATACATGCTGTAAACTTATTTATTCATGCTGTATAAACTTATAAACTTAGTAACTCAGCGGGTCTGGCAGCATTCCCGGACTGAAGGAAGGTCCCGGCCGGAAGCATCACCTGTCCATTTTCTCCAGAGATGCTGCCTGACCCACTGAGTTACTCCAGCATTTGGAGTCTATCATTGTTATAAACTAGCATCTGCAGTTCCTTTTTATTACTGTAAAAACGTCTGTTAGATTGATTGAGATGATCTGGTCTTTTCAGAAATTTAGGAAATGCCTGCTAACTGGGAGAAAGGCACAAAGGAACATTTCACTGTTTTTGTTATATTCAAATACCACAGTATTGCCATTATCATTTGTGTCTATGTTATGAGCTTATCTCAGTGTTAGCTCTCGGCCCACTGAGACGGCGCCGACCAGTCATCCCCGCAGACTAGCACTCCCACACCATAGGGACAATTTACAATTTTACCGATGCCAATTACCCTACAAACCTGCACGTCATTGGAATGTGGGAGGAAACCGGAGCAACCCACGCAGTCACGGGGAGAATGTACAAACTCTGTACAGACAGCTTCCGTAGGCAGGATCAAACCCGGGTCCCAGGCGCTGTAAGGCAGCAGCTCTACTGCTGCGCCACCGTGTCGGCCGTATCTTTTCATGTAAACCAGCATTTGTATTTCCTTGTTTCCATCTATTATATTATACAACTCTGATCTTGGATGTTTACTTGTGGGGATGTTTGCTTGAACTTTTTCTTTGATTCACATCTCCTCGAAAATCCAACGTGGTAACGGTGAAATTTTTACATATTCCGGTAGAGATTTACCTCATGATTAAAAAAAATCCCCTCATCTGTAAATTTGATTAATTATTTCCTGAGTTTTTTACTAAAATTGTTCACCAATCTGACATCTTTTAAAAATCTAACGTGCTGAAGCGAGCTGGATGACGTCACAATGCCTTTGCTCCTCGCGGAAAGCTGCACAGAGTTTTCAACGCGCAGCCCACGAGCTGCAAGTTTCGTGGCCCAGCTGCTCCCCGCCCCCCCGGGCTCTGGATTGAAGCCGTTGAACACGTGATCAAGTCGTACTGCGCGCTCGGCTGGGCTCCTTCAAGTTCTACATGGACGATTGCATCAGTGCTACCTCCTGCACTGACTTCATCAACTTCACGACTAACTTCCATCCTGCACTCAAATTCACTTGGACCATCTCCGACACCTCCCTTCCCTTTCTTGATCTCACCGCCTCCATCACAGGAGATAGACTATCGAATGGCATCTATTACAAACCCACTGACACCCACAACTATCTTGACTACACTTCTTCCCACCCTGCTTCCTGCAAAGACTCTATCCCCTACCAATTCCTCCTTCTCCGCCGCATCTGTGCCCAAGATGAGGTGTTCCATACCAGAACATCTGAGATGTCCTCATTCTTAAGGGAATGGGGGTTCCCCTCTCACATCATAGATGAGACCCTCACTCGTGTCTCCTCGAAACCCCACACCTCCACCCTCGCTCCCCCTAGTGGCAACAGGGACAGAGTCCCCCTAGTCCTTACCTTTCACCCCATCAGCCGTCGCATACAACACATAATCCTGACATTTTCGCAACCTCCAACAGGATCCCACCACGAGTCACATCTTCCTATCTCCACCCCATTCCGCCTTCCGCAAAAAACTTTCCCTCTGTAACTCCCTGGTTAACTCATCCCTTCCCACACAAACCAACCCCATCCCAGGTACCTTTCCCTGCAACCGCAGAATATGCAACACCAGTCCCTATGCCTCCTCCCTCAACTCTCTCCAGGGACCCGGAGAGTCCTTTCTGGTTCGGCAGAGGTTCACTTGCACCTCCTCCAACCTCATCTACTGTATCCGTTGCTCAAGATGTGGATTCTTATACATCTAATACACCTAATGAAGACTGGGCAATCATTTTGCTGAACACCTTCGCTCAGTCCACGTCTGCCTGGACCTGATTTCCCGGTTGCCAAACCCTTTAATTCCCCTTCCCATTCCCACATGATTTTTTTGTCCTAGGCCTCCTCCATTGTAAGAGTGAGGCTAATCGCAAATTGGAGGAACAGCATCTCAAATTTTGCTTGGGCAGCTAACAACCCAGTGGTAAGAATATTGATTTCTCAAACTACAAGTAACCTCTGCACCCTCTCTCTCCATCCCTCCCCCACCCAAGTCGTGTCAGGTTCCCATTCTCACCTAGTAAACAGCTAATAATGGCCTTAATAAGGAAACCTTTATCATCATTACTTTTTTGCATATCTTTCATTCATTTGTTCTATTTCTCTCTACACCACTGTCTATATCTTTCATTTCCCTTTCCCCTGACTGGTCTGAAGAAGGCTCGACCCGAAACATCACCCATTACTTCTCTCCAGAGATGTTGCCTGTCCCGCTGAGTTACTCCAGCATTTTGTGTCTAAGATAACTTTTAATGGTTTCATTGATTGGTATCTGTCTTAATGCATTTTAAACCACCCATTATTTTAATTGTTTTAATAATTTATATCTTTAATTATTTCAATTTCAAAAATGCATTCTGCTGTTTTTCTATGGGAGAAAATGGTACATGAGAATTGCTTGCTTTTGCTTCTCCTCTCCTTGCGGGCTTTTAGTCGAGACTCAAAGCTGAAAATGTAATCCGATCTTGGTTTTGTTTTCATAGGTTGTCTGGTGACCTTCTGAAAAATGTTTGTGTTATTTACATTGATCAATCCATATCACTTCCCATCCACATTTAATCGTCAATTAATGATGACTCCCCTGAGCCCCATCCATGGAAGTAGAAGGTGCCCTTAGGTAGACACAAAATGCTGGAGTAACTCAGCGGGTGAGGCAGCATCTCTGGAGAACAGGAATGGGCAATGTTTCGGGTCAAGACCCTTCTTCAGACTGATGACAGGGGAGGGGGTTCTTTCTTACACATAGAAGGTTCCCTTGTTATAGCAACCACTGAGAACAGGAACAGCAGAAATAAGAAAGAGAAAAATGTAAAATATGGACCAAGCTACTGGTAAAATGACACGCTAGGTAACTTTATCAATAAACTAGACCAAGTGGGACCCGTTAGGTCCCCGCTTCACACGGGAGGGCTGGTCCCCCAACGCAATATTCCACCTCTCCACCAATTCCAATATACACACACACACTCTCACACACACACCCTCCACCTCACACACACACACACACACACATACACTCACACACACACACATATATACTCACTCACACACACACACTCACTCACACTCACACATACACTCACACTCACTCACACACTCACTCACACAGACTCACACACTCACACATACACTCACACATACATTCACACACACTCACTCACACACACTCACACACACATACATACATGCGCACACATACACACACACACACAGATTCACACTCACACACACAGACACACACACACATACATTCACACACACACATACACTCACACACATACACTCCCACATACACACACACACTCACACTCACACTCACACTCAACACTCACGCACACACACACATACACTCACACACACACAGACAGACACACACACTCACACATACACAGACTCACACATACACTCACACACACATACACTCACACACACACACACAGACTCACACACACACACAGACTCACACATATACACTCACACACACACACACTCACACACACACACAGACTGACACACACATACACTCACACATACACACACATACACACACACTCACATATACACTCACACACACACACACATACACACTCACACTCATATACACACTCAAACTCACACTCACACGCACTGACTCACACACCATATATATGACAGTAAACTTTCTTGAATCTACTCACACTGCTGAGCGCGGCCTCTCCACTGTGGGGCTTCCGCAGTCTGCGGCACTTCTGCAATCAGCGTGACCTCTGCACTTACCGGAAATTACGCAATCAGCGCGACCTCTGCACTCATCGGAAATTACGCAATCAGCGCGACCTGTCCACTAGGCGGAAGTCACGAAATGAGCGGGACTTTTGGACTAAACACAGTCGGACCTAATAAAGCATTTATTCCTTCCAAACACAGTCGGACCTAATAAAGCATTTATTCCTTCCAAACACATTCGGACCTAATAAAGCATTTATTCCTTCCAAACACAGTTGGACCTAATAAAGCATTGCAGTTTCAAGCACAGGCAGGGCAGCAGGCCAAACAACTCATGGCATTGTCATTAAGGGCTAACAAATCATTTATCGCAAGTACATTGCAGGCTCACAGTTCAGTTGATTCACAGCATAGAATGACAGTCGCGGCCTCTCCCTCGCGATCTTGCAGTGACTGACTGATGTCCAGGCTTCCGGGGTTTTATAGTCCTGCCCCCCCCCCCACCACGGAAGGGGCGTTACCTTAATTGCGGCGATTGACAGGCAAGAGGACCAATCAGCTGATCTCAAGGTTTTTTAAACACTCATAACTTTTTTCTTTTTTATCGATGGGGAAAAATCATCAGGGCTGGCTCAGAGGAGGAGGACTCTGAGTAAGATGGCCAAAAATCACAGCGATACAGGGTAGCGTTTTTTCTAAAATCAACATACAGGCAGACAGGAAGTAGTCAAGATGAGACTTTTAATAACATAGATATTGATACATTTTAGAGAATTGAATATAGAAGATGGGAGATCATGTTACAGTAATATGTGACATTGCTGAGGCCACGTTTTAGAGTGTTGTGTTCAGTTTTAGTCACCATGTTATAGGAAAGATGTTGATGAGCTGGAAAGAGTGCAGAGATTTACAAGGATGTTGCCAGGACACAAAGGCCTGAGCTATATGGAGAGGTTGAGCAGGCTAGGACTTTATTCCTTGGAGAGCAGGAGGATAAGGCATGATGTTATAGATGTGTACAAAATCATGAGAGGAATAGATTGGATAAATGCCGTTTTTTTGCCCAGAGTAGGGTAAAATCTTTTTGATTTCAACATGTGTCCAATGCTTCAGAAAAATAACCTCAAGCTATAAGCTATAATTAAAAATTATGAATAAGTAGAGATTTTGGACAGCAGTGTATCATATGAAAGTGGATGAATGTATGTAATTAATTACCAGGAAAGATAATTAGGAGCAATTATTGAGAAGATGTTAAGATTTATGATGAGAGTTGACATTACTTGGAAAGAAACATTTAATGCTAAAATAGTATTTTGGTTTAAACTTAAATGGAGCATTTTAAAATGCAAGTCATTTCCAATATGTGAGTACTAAGAGTCAAGCAGAGATCACTTGTTTAGGTCACTCAGTGTCCTAATTTAATCTACTGTGGAACATTACAAAATGTTTTAATAAATATCTTTGTTTGATGCATTAGTATATCAGAATCTCCTCTCTGTCCCATTGTGTGCTGAAATTACTGAAGATTTTCAGATCTTCCTCTGATGGCAGCTCTCTTGAAAGGTGCCAACTCATCGTGATAATGGTTGAAAAACAAAAATTCAAGTTAAATGAAACTATTTGTAGCTTCCAGCCTGACTACAGTAATCCAAGACTGAAATACCAAGACAAAACAAATTTGTGATGGGTCTCTTGGCGATCCCTTCGCTGAACACCTCCGCTCGGTCCGCAAGAACCACCTGATCTCCCGGTGGCTCAGCACTTCAACTCCCCCTGCCATTCCGAATCCGACCTTTCTGTCCTGGGCCTCCTCCATGGCCAGAGTGAGTCCCACCGGAAATTGGAGGAGCAGCACCTCATATTTCACTTGGGCAATTTATACCCCAGCGGCATGAACATTGACTTCTCCAACTTCAGGTAGCCCTCACTGTCTCCTCCCCTTCTCAGCTCTCCCTCAGCCCTCTGGCTCCTCCTCTTCCTTTCTTCTCCCCCCCCCCCCCCCCGCCCACCCTACATCAGTCTGAAGAAGGGTTTCCTATTTCCTTCGCTCCATAGATGCTGCTTCACCCGCTGAGTTTCTCCAGCATTTTTGTCTACCTTGTGATGGGTCATGCTGGCCAAGTATGCTTCCACTTCAAGTGTCATTATGAAGTGACCATAGGTGTGAAACTTTTATGATTGATGTAACCTTTCACTGTTTTGTGGCTCAGGATGCAATCGCCCCTATCGAGGATTGGAATTGGTGGAATTTGCAGTTTAATTGAGTGATTGAATACAGTTGTCTCTTGTAGTCAATGTAAAGTGATGTGACATGACAGTGTGGCATATTTGATATAATAACAAGGAATTGCAAATCCTGGTTTACACCAAAGAAAGACACAAAATGTTGGATAACAGTGGGTCAGGCAGCATTTCTAGAGATCATTTTGCCCTCTTCACTTGCAATCAGTCTGAAGAAGGTTTCGGACCTGGAACGTCACCAATCCATGTTCTCCAGAGATGCTGCCTGACCTATTGTGTTGCTCCAGCACATTGCGTCTTTCTGTGGCATATTTGATCATTATGTAAAGTCTGAAAGAAACCTCAAATAATCACACACATCTTTTTTGATTCTCTCTTCCTTCATAATACACTGCACACTACATGTTACTCTATGATGCAATAGAACACACAGGAGCATATATGTTAGTCTAGGCAGTTTAATCTTCTCTGATAGATCCTTGTTACCACTATTAAAAAGCCATTGAATGCAATACGTGACTCTAAGCTTGGGTGAGTGTAAAAACACAACAATAGTCGCAGGAACTTGCATGTGCCGACTGAAACAGCAGGAGCAAGAGACCCAAGGACAGTAGATGATAATGTTGCGTATAAAACTTCAAGCTGTCAGGGCAAATGTTGCGGGGTGACTGCTTGGACGAAATGTGGCTCCATAGAGAGCATTGGCATTTATGATAAAAGCCATGAGACCTTTAGTTTATATCTCAAAATGGATTTTAAATGTTCTTCATTTAAACAAAACTATTGAAATTAAGGAAAGAGACAAAATCTGTCTGCTCAGAAACAAGCCACAGAAGCATGTAAGAAAGCAATCTTAATGGTAGATTCAGACTCAGACATCGAAGGTGACCTTCTGCTAGCACCCAATACAAATAATGTTCCATTCAGGAATGTGTGAAAGAGAGATTATAGAATCACCTTAATCCAGCACTAAACTAAACCAAAGTTGAGTGTACACCACTGCACATTACTTCATTGGAGTTTTGGAACTCTCAAGGACATTGTCGGTACAACTATATTGTACATACTGGAGAAAGTATGCTTCTATTTAGCAGTTCCAGAAGAAATAATCCTTATTTTGAGGCTTAGGTGCGCAATGTTACTGCCTCGCATATGCTGAGATTGACAGTGAAATAGCAAAAAACTACAAATGATGGACATATGAAATAAAAACAGAATATGCTAGAAATACTGAGCAGGTCAGACAGAGCCTAATGGGCCTGTCCTACTTGCCGATTTTTTTAGGCAACTGCCGGCGACTGTCATAGTCGTAGCAGGTCGCCGAAAAAACGGTGACAACCTACGTCATCCCGGCGACAACCTACGACAGCACCTACGTCAGGAGAAGTCAAGCTATGCTCATTGGCGTCAAACCCACTGTCGGCGAAAAATGTTCAACATGTTGAAAATTTAGCGGTAACCAGGAAGACGCTATGACTTTTTGAGCGGCTGAGGAGACTACTCCCGGCGACCACCAACGAACATGTGGCGACAAACTAGTCGCTTGTAGTTGCCTAAAAAATCTGAAATAGTTCACGTCAGGTAAATGATCTTTCATCAGAATAAATCCATAATTACTTTCTTTTGTTTTTAGATCCTGTGCGCATAAGTTTTGTAACCTTGTAATTTTGGATATTTAAACTATTTTAGTGATGTTTATTTATTCTAAACTGCAAATTAAAATATAGGTTTAATTGACATTGAATTCTTTAAAAATCAAAATGATTATAGCTGTCTCAGCTCGTATTACATTTCATCCATTGAATTTAAAAAACAGTTATACAGTCCTGTTTTCATTCAAAAACTGCATCTGTGTATTTTAAGAAATGACAAGCAGCAGACGTGTTTTCCAAGCTAAAAGCCGTTGCTTTTATCTGTACCTTTTTGCTCTCTGTTCTGCAAACATTTCCTACTCTACGTGATCACATTTTTGTTAATTCCATCTGACATTAAGTTGCACAAATCTCTTACTTAATAGTTCGCACTACATGCTAGTAAATCCATATTAACCAATGTCACTTCATTTTCTTTATCCATCCTCTTGTTTATTTCACAATAGAATTCAATGTTTTATGAATAAAATATATCGTTAAAAGGATTAAACGTAGAACAGTACGGCACAAGAACAGCCGCTTTGACCCACAATGTCTGCTGAACATGATGCCAAGACCATCTCTTACAGTATCTGCCTGCAAATAATCCATATTCCTCATTCTCTTCATTTCCATATGCCTATCCAAAAGTCTATTAAATGCCACTATCGTATCAGCCTCAACTACCACCCCCAGCAGCGTGTTCCAGGCACCCACCACTCTGCGTTCAAAAAACGTGCATACCAATCTCCTTTAACTTTGTCCCTCTCACCTTACAGCAATGCCCTATAGTACATTATGATTCCATCCTGGGAAATAGGTTCTGACTGTCCACTCTTTCTATGCCTTATAATCTTGTATACTTCTATCAGATCTCCCACAACCTCCGGTGTTCCAGAGAAAACAATCCAAGTCTGTCCAACCTCTCCCTGTAGCTAATACCCCCGAATCCAGGCAATATTCTAGTAAACCTCCTCAGCACCCTTTCCAAAGCTTCCACATCCTTCCTGTAATGGGGAAGATCAGGACAGATCACCAATATTCCAAATGTGGCCTATCCAAAGCAGGGCTGCCAACTCTCACGCATTGAGCGTGAGACTCACGCATTTCACGCAATTCTCACGCTCGCGGGATACGGGATGATTTGGGGGAAAAAAGTAGTTTAGTTTAGATTCTGAACTACACATTCCCGTGCAGATGGTGTAATAGGTGAGACACAGCGGTGGTCCCAGCACCGACCCCTGAGGCACCGCTCACACCTCTCACCTTCACCTCCGGCGGCTCTGTATCCATCGCCCGCTCTGTCCACACCTCATGGAGTTTTAACCCCGGCCTAGAGCCAGGAGTGGACCGGGTGAGTGGGAGCGTCGGTGCCGCCTCCAGAGCCGCGGGGATGAATCTCGGGCTAAAGCTCCGCTCCGATGCCCGACCCCCGGGTCACTGACCCTCACCTCCCCCTGACCCCAGCTGGACACAGAGCACCTGCGCGGGCCCGCATTCCCGGGTGGGCGGGGGAGAGGGAAACGCACCCCGGACATCGCCAAGTCTCTGAGTTACCGCTCACTCCGGGAGTTGTCACCGCTTGAATGACACACACTCACACACAACCTAACACACACTGGCACACACCATTACACACACACACTGGCACACACACCCTCACACCCTCGCACACACAGGCACACACCCTCACACATAAATTCTCACATGCAATCTCACACTCTCTCACACACCCTCACACACTTACAAACACTTGCACACACACTCACACACTCACACACTCTCTCACACACACACACTGACACACCCTCACATGTACACTCTCACACACACACACTGACACACCCTCACACACACTTATACACACTCACACACACTGACACACACCCTCACACACACACTGACACACACTCACACACCCTCACACGCACCCACACACACACCTTCACACACTGATACACACGCTCATGCACACTGACAAACACCCTCACACACACTGACACACGCTCTCACAAACATACACACACCCTCACACACACTGATACACACTCTCATACACACTCTCACACCTACTGACACACTCTCACACATACCCTCACACACACTGATACACACTGACACACACTGACACACACTCTCACACACACTGACACACACTCTCACGCACACTGACACACACTCTCACACACACTGACACACACTCTCACACACACTGACACACACTCTCACACACACTGACACACACTCTCACGCACACTGACACATACTCTCACACACGCTGACACACACTCTCACACACACTGACACACACTAACACACACTGACACACACCCTCACACACTGATACACACTCTCACATGGTGACACATACTCTCACGCACCCTCACACACTCTCACACCTTCACATACAGCCTCAATTCAATCACTTCTATAAAAATTAGAGGCTAACTGTGTTCATTGTCTGAGTTTGATTGCTGGAAGCAGGCTAATAAAAATTAGGTGCAGTTGTGCAGCCTACATTTACAATTTGTTTCGTTAGGTCTACATTTGTGTCTGCTAATGTTCAATTTCAAATGGTTTATTAATGGAAAGGGTGCGTTCGCGCGTGCACAACTGATCCGGCTCGCATTAAGTCGTATTTTGCCCAATCCAGCCTGTGACCTAAAATAAGTTTGACACCCCTGGTTTAAAGTGAGAGAGGAACGATTTAATAGGAACCTGAGGGACAACATTTTCACACAGAGGATGGTGGGTATGTGGAACAAGCTGCCAGGGGTAGTAGGCAGGTAAAATGACAGCATTTAAAAGACATTTGGACAGGTGTGTGGACAGGAAAGGTTTAAAGGGATATGGGCCAAATGCGGATAAATGGGACTAGTTCAGATGCGTCATCTTGATCTGCATGGACAAGTTGGGATGAAGGGCCTGTTTCCATGCTGTAAGACTATGACACATTGTAGAAAGGGTGCAATTGTTCTGGAGAGGATCCAGGGGCGATTTATGAACGTTGGCAGGGCTGGAATTTTTTTTCACTTTGAAGAAATTATTTGGTAACTGGGATTGTATTCTCTGCAGCAACGGAGGTGAAAAAAAGACTTAGTTGAGATGAATTATATGAGAATAGGACCTGTTTCGCTTAACAAAGAGTGTAGGAAGGAATTGCAGATGCCGGTTTAAACTGGATAAACACAAAAAGCTGGAATAACTCAGCGGGACAGGCCACATCTCTGGAGAGAAGGAATGGTGACGTTTCGGATCGAGACCTTCAGACTGATGAGGTTGAAATCCAGCCATATAGATGTAAAACACAATGACTGGAGATGTGTGTTATCCAACTAAGGGCAGAAATCAGAATCATGTGTTCATCTTTATTGACGTGACACTATAATAAATATATTACAGAAAAAAGAATTTAATGGGGTGGCATGGTGGTGCAGTGGTAGAGTTGCTGCCTTACAGCACCACAGAGCCAGATTTGATCCTGACTACGGGTGCTGTCTGTGCAGAATGTGTACATTCTTCCTATGACCACATCGGTTTTCTCCGGATATTCTGGTTTCTCCCACATCCAAAAGAAGTGCAGGTTTGTAGGTTAATTGGCTTCTGTAAATTGTCCCTGGCGTGTAGGATAGAACTGGTGTATGCTGGTCAGTATGGACTTGGTGGGCCTAAGGGCCTGTTTCCATATATATGTTTTACATATATATCTTAATTTCATTGAAACATATACTTGGTTGAATATGTGGGATTATTTCTGTTTCTATAGTCAAAGGGTAAGGTTGATTAATTTATTTGTAGCAGAACAGTGATGGAAGTCTGACTCCTCTTGCCTTGTTTCTATGGGGGGTTTTCTCTATATATATATGCATAACAGCATGAATTATAATCTGATTTCCATACATGAATATACTAAGTTCATTCATGTGCTGCACCTGTTGATCAGAGCCTGGCTCTACTGTGGAATGTAATTAGGAATGTAATTTAGCCAAACCGAATCCAATTTAAAGCATAAATGTTGCATTCAAGTGTAAGTTAAAAGCTACGCTCCCTCAGGCCCCGGGACTAGCTGCAGTTCCCAAGCCGTCTGCGAGCACCGGGTCAAGCTGCAGTTCCCAGATCGCCTGCGTGCCCCCGGGACTAGCTGCAGTTCCCAGGTTGCCTGCATGCCCCGAGACTAGCTGCAGTTCCCAGTTTGCTTGCGTGCCCCGGGACTAGCTGCAGTTTCCAGGTCGCCGGCAAGCCCCGGGACTGGCTGTAGCGCCCAAGTCGCGAAAACTAATTGAAAAAAAAAACGCCTGCGGGCCGGATGATTTTGGGTTACGGGCCAAAATGCAACACCTCACACTTGCTAGGATTAAACTCTATCTGCCGTTTCTCCACCCATTTATGGAGCTGATCTACATACTGTATACACTTTGACAGTTTTCATCTCAGTCCACGACGCCAAACATCTGCAAACATGCTAACCGACCTGTCTACATCTACGTCCAAGTCGTGTATATTTTTATCACAAGCGGCAGATGTCCCATCACAGATCCCTGCGGAACTCCACTGGTCACAGACCTCCAGCTTGAATATTGTCCTCCATCCACAACCCTCTGTCTTTTATCAGTAAGCCAGTTCTGAATACATACGATTTAGTCACTGTTAATCCCATACATCAAAATCTTCTGAACTAACCTACCATGGGGGACATTATCAAATGTTATACTAAAAGGAATGTAGACAACATCCATTGTCCTACCCTCATCAATCGCTTTTGTCTCCTCCTCAAAAAACTCATTGGTAAGACATGCCATGTATAATGCCATGCTAACTGTCCGTAATTAATCCATTCTCTTCCAAATGGGAATAAATCCAATCCAAAGAATCCTCTCGAATAGTTTCTATATCACTGATGTGAGGCTCACCGGCCTATAATTCCCTGGCTTCTCTCTACTGAAGTGAACAGATTTCCTACGGTTTGACTATATTGTTGAGGTGTACAAAATCATGAGAGGAATAGATCGGGTAGACGCACAGAGTCTTTTGCCCAGAGTAGGGAATTGAGAACCAGAGGGCATAGGTTTAAGGTGAGGGGGGAAAGATTTAATAGGAACCTTACTTTACTAGGAACCTTTTAGGAACCTTTTCACATGAAGGGTGGTAGGTGTATGGAACGAGCTGCCCAAGGAGGCAGTTGAGGCAGGTACTATCACAACGTTTAAAAAACATTTAGACAGGTACATGGATAGGGCAGGTTGAGAGCGATATGCGCCAAATGCATGCAGGTGGGACTAGTGTACGTGGTCCATGTGGGCAAGTTTGCCTGAAGGGCCTGTTTCCACACTGTATGATTCCATGACTATATTGCTTCTTTGCCTTTGACTTTCACGTTGGTGTTTATGATGGTTTGCATTTTGACACCTCCTCTGCAGGAACGACGGAGCGGGTATGTCTGATCCAGGGAACAGTGGAAGCTCTTAATGCAGTGCACAGCTTCATTGCGGAGAAAATCCGGGAAATGCCTCAGAATGTGGCAAAGACAGAACCAGTTAGTATTCTGCAGCCTCAGACCACAGTGAACCCCGATCGCATTAAACAAGTAAGTTACCAATCGTTTTAATATTAGAATATCATTTGAACTTGAAATTGAACAAGTGATGGTGGGGGCAGGATCATTATATCAAATCAATAGTTAGGTGGCTGGCAGAACAATGTAAACTACAAACCTGCTCAGTCAAAGGGAGAGCAAATTGAGACTGTGGCAATTGGAAATTTAATAGAGGAACCTATTTGTCTACAACATATTTTGATGAGGTGATCAATTAATAAGCCACTCAGGTAGCTCCTACTATGTTCCCAAATCATCTTCCCAAATAATGAAACTGTGTTCATTATTTCTTTGTAATAATAGTTAATTTAGTTCAAGATATTGAAAAAAACGTTAGGTATTTCTACCATGTAATGAACAATTTTCTAGGCAATTGTCCTCAGATTGAGCATTGATCTATATTAGAGCATAACTTTATGTAGGTTTATTAATTGTGTTGACTAAACATATTTTTAAAGGGAGACTGTCTGCAATGATTTTAAACATGAAGTAAATGGAAACCCTTTTGAATTTAAAAAGGGAAATATGTTTCATGTAGCTTGCACCTATCTGCTTATCCAGTTAGTGATAATTGTGTAGAATTGCTAACTTTTCATATGAGTCAAATCAATTGTGCACTTTTCCTTGGCATCACATTACAAGATGCGTGGAAAATAAATTTCTTGCTGTCCCTGTAAATGGAACCAGCTATTTTTCCAGTTATCTCATTATTTAGTGCATTACTGGTTCAGAGGCAATCATTCCATTTGAAAACGATTCCTTTCAGAAATATTTTGCTTTGCACTGCAGTATTATTCATTAATGTTCTTGGATGTGCTCTAGTGAGGATTTCCTTTGCAGCCTTTATCTTCACCAGTCATTCTGACGAATCAAATTTGTGTTTTTTATAAATTATTAATTGCAGTTTGTAAAGAGAATATTTTTAAAATACCAATGAATTAGAATTTTTGAAATATTGTTTAGAACAGCAGATGATTTAGATGAAGTCATGCTTGGAACTACAATGCACTGAAATTGTGAATACATTCAGTGTCTTATTCATTTCCCAAGAACAGTGGTGACATTCAGCTGCTCAATAGGAACGCCAATGGCTTTAAAATGAAAGCTTCCAGTGATTCATTCCAGAGTTCTGTTTTAGGAAAATATATATTGGAGCCATGCAATGGCACAGCGGTAGAGTTGCCTTACAGCGCCAGAGACCCGGGTTCGATCCTGACTATGGATGCTGTCTGTATGGGTTTTTTGTGTTCTCCCCGTGACCTGCGTGGATTTTCTCCGGGTGCGACGGTTTCCTCCCACACTCTAAAGACATGCAGGTTTGTAGGTTAATTGGCTTTGGTAAAAAAAATTGTAAATTGTCTCTAGTATATAGGACTGCGTTAGTGTACGGGGTGATCGCTGGTCGGCACAGATTTGGTGGGCCAAAGGGCCTATTTCTATAGTCTAAAGTCCATACATATAATACTGTAATGGAAGAGGAGTGCAGTAACCTTTTTGAATCGCAGTGCAACATCAACTTCTAAAAACGTGCATTAGTAGCTTTAGCCTTCCTTAATAGTATGTTTTTAACCCCATTCATTCTATCTTGAGGAGCCAATGAACAAGGTCCACTTTGAGCAGCAATTTGAAATCAACAAATACAAACAAAGAATATTAGCAAAAAGTATACATTTTCTTTAAAAGCTTCAATAATAGGTCACACACCAAAAACGATCTTGTGAATCATATTATTCTGTTTTAAGCAAATGCAAAATGACATATTACTCATCTTGAATTATCGACTCTTCTTGTTGACTATAAAGCAAAGTCACAGCAAAAATCTGTGGCACAACTCTTGTATATTATCCATTTCCTGTCATTTGGTTTTCTCCCATTCAGAACCTATTAGAACCAATGTCAAGGATTTAAAATGAAACTGCATAATGGAAATCATCTTTTGAGATAAAAGCATTCATTTTCCAAACTTAACACTCAGCAGTCATTCAATTAAAAGAAGAGAAAATCCAAAAGCTAAAGCATCATTTATCGTTGTGGACATTTTTTTTTCTGAACAAAACAGCCCAATGGGCCAATGCACACACAAACAAAAAAACAGGATCATTTCAGAGGGAGGAATTAATTAATTTGCTGTGAAATCATAAGAGAATACATGTGGAGTTTGCACCTTCTCCCTGTGACCTGTGACCTCTGGTTTCCTCCCACATTCCGAGGACATAGGTTAATGGCCTCTGTAAATTGCCCCTAGTGTGTGGAGAGTTGACATGAAAGTGGGACAACATAGAACTAGTGTGAAAGGGTGATCGAAGGACAGTGTGGACTCAATGGACTGAAGGGCCTGTTTCCATGCTGTATCTTTAAACTAAAAACAGTTATTTTATATTGTGGGGCCTGTATTGACTTCCAATGTCCAATTTTACCTAGAGTATGAGAAAACGTATTTGCATATTAATTCTGTTAAAAGACCGTGGTTCCTCATCATCCATTCCTTTTTTGTGAAGCCATGAGAACAGAGGAAATATAACTACTTTTATACAAGAATCATTCAGATGAAGTTATTTGGGACATTGTACAAACACAGCAGATGCCAGCAATGTGGAAGACAAAATTGAGCATTGTTTGAGATGTATTATCTTTCCATTTCCAGTACAACTTCTTTGGGGTTTTTTGAAGAACACAAGAAATACAAACAGAAATAGGACATTTGGTTCCTCATGCCTCCTCCAGCATTCTATAAAATCATTGTTGATTCATTACCCCAGTGTATTTTTTCACAACTCACACCATATCCCACGATTCTCCTAATATCGACAAGTCTGTCAATCTCTGCCTTGACTATTTACAGCAACTGAACTTTCACAGCCACCTTGGGTAGAGAATTCACAAGATCCATGACCCATGGTGAAAACAGTCTTTCTCATTTGAATCCTGAATGGATTTTGCTTTATTTTGAGATAATGCTTCCCAGTTCTAGTCACCCTGGAAACAACTGCATGTAGTCTATCAAACTCCATTACAATTTTGCAGCACCAATTTCCTAGGTGGTAAGCTAGAGATCATGAGTTGGAGACTCCATATGGAGACCAGAGTACAGAGAGTCCTCGAAAATGAAAATCAGTTGTAATGCAAACTACAGGTGCAAAGCTTTTTCTTCCAAGTTCGCAGCACCAGTACTCAAGCTAGCAATGTTACAAAATTTTGAGATTTTAAAAATCAAGTCTGTAATTTATCCCATCAGATAAAGCATAAAAGGAAGTTTAATTTGACACCTAATTCACTTTCATATCTTCAGTATTAAAAAGGTTATGGCCATTTTCATACTCGGAAATTAGCATCTTGTTCCCTATTGCTTTTCCATTGACTTAACACAAAAGCTGTGATCGAGGACAGTCAAAAGCCCATAACTTTCTTAAAAATTAAGAGCACTGAAAGAAATGTTCAGTTATTATAGATTGAAGCATTCTGAAACAAATATGAAACAATCTTACTTAGATGACATGAAATTAAAGCATATAATTAGTTAGTTACCTAATTGTAGCTAATTACAAAATTCAATTACTAGATCTAAACATCTATCAATTTCTTAAGAATAGATTAACATTTTTAAATAGCCTAAAGGCTCTGTCTTACGGTGTTGCGGTCATCGGCGGTGAAGCGCGGCTTTGCCTGTAGAGTGGACCGCACGGCAACGGCGAGAGCGCCGAGCCTATGCCACGGGAGCGCCGCACGGATGCTGCGCGGGGGCCGAGTGATTTAAATACGGCTGGTCCCACGTGCTTGCGGTAAGTAAAAAAAAGGGCGGGCCGACTGCGATGACGTAATTTTGGATCTGCGGGGCTGTGGCGGCGGCCGTCCTGATCGCGGCGCTGTAGCGGTGGCTGTGCCGGCGGCCGTGCCGCACACGTGCCTCACTGGCGGAGGCTGTGGCGGTGCAAGTTCGACGCACGGCGCTCGAGCCACACTGGCGGCGGCTGTGGCGGCGGCCGTGCCGCACTCGTGCCTCACTGGCGGAGGCTATGCGGTAGGGACATATTTTTGAACAGTGTTGGTTTTATTTTAGCACTGTGCGGTGTTGGGAACAACGCCGCACGGCCCCGGAATTGTGCGTTTGACCGAGTGTGCGGTCTATGGCGGCCCAGGAGCGGTAGATTCTTCCCGTTTCGCCGCCAATGACCGCAGACTCGTGAGACAGGCCTTTAAGTGTCCAAATAACATTCACACAAGAATTCACAATATAACATAATTTTAAAATCTCATTGTCATGGATTTACAGGCCAAATGGAAGGAATTTAATGTTTAAAACCTGTAAATTAATGGCCATTTAAATCATCTTGCGAGTGGGGTTTTCTGGAACGCGATCATTTGGAACGTTGATTTGCGGTGAATTTAACCCCGTATTGGCATGAAAAATTCTGCCGTTAGTTCGTGGAAAAGAATCACCGTTTCGCATAAAAAAATGTGAATTAAAGGCTTCTGAAGAAGCACTTTTATACAAAAAAATAAACTGCTTTCGTTTACCTGTCCCGTGCGTGAAATCCGCCCCCGTTGTCAGCGTTGACGGCTTTCGAAGCTGATTTTAAAATAATTCCAGCGCTGAACTTGTCGATCGAATAAAAATAAAAAATACACAAAACGCCCGTCGGAACGATTTTTCAGCAAAAGTTTGCACTCCAACGAAATATAAACCAGGACAAGGTAGGAGAAACCCGCATTTTAACCCTGCCCCCCCCCCCCCCCCCCCCCCCTCAAAGGCGCCAAAATCGCCCAAACGGCCAGTGGCAGAATTGCAGCGCCGCTGAAGGTAAGTATTGTAACATACCTACTCAAGCAATCCTTTTCCCCACTGGGAGCATCTCAAAGATTTGGAAAGTGTTGAAAACCTCTCTAAAAGCTGCAGTAAACATGAACGCAGAGATGGAAAGTTGGTGACTGCTGGAGAAAAGAAGTCCTTTAAATAGTTATTGCTGCAGCTAAAACATTAACAGGTATCAACAACTTCTCCTTCGGCTCCTCCCACTTCCTCCAAATCCAAGGCGTAGCAATGGGCATTCGCATGGGTCCCAGCTATGCCTGCCTCTTTGTAAGGTACATCGAACAATCACTGTTCCTGATGTACATTGGCCCTATCCCTGAACTCTACCTCCGCTACATTGACGACTGCATTGGTGTTACCTCCTGCACCCATGCAGAACTCACTGACTTCATTAACTTTACTATTCAAATGCACTTGGGCCATCTCCGACATCTCCCTACTGTTTCTAGGTCTCACCGTCTCCATCACAGGAGACAGACTATCGACTGACATCTATTATAAACCCACTGACTCCCATAGCTATCTAGATTACACTTCTTCCCACCCTGATTCCTGTAAAGACTATCTCTTACTGGCAATTCTTCCATTTACGCCACATCTGTGCCCAAGATGAGGTGTTCCATACCAGGTCATCGGAGATGTCCTCATTCTTTAGGGAATGGGAGTTCCCCTCTTCCATTATAGATGAGGCCCTCACTAGGGTCTCCTCGATATCCCACAGCTCCACTCTTGCTTCCCCTCCCCCTTTCGAAACAAGGACAGAGTCCCCCTTGTTCTCACCTTCCACCCCATCAGCCATCGCACACAGCACATAATCCTCCAACATCTTCGCCACCTCCAACGGGATCCCATTACTATCCACATCATTCCATCTCCACCCATTTCCACTTTCCGCACAGACCATTCCCTCCACAACTCCCTGGTCAACTCGTCCCTTCCAGCCCAAACCACCCCCTCCCCAGGTACTTTCCCCTGCAACCGCAGGAGATACAACACCTGTCCCTCCACCTCCCCCATTAACTCCGTCCAAGGACCTGACAGTCTTTTCAGGTGAGACAGAGGTTCACTTGCACCTCCTCCAACCTCATCTACTGTATCCGTTGTTCCAGGTGTGGACTCCTGTATATTGGCGAGACCAAGCGCAGGCTCGGCAATCATTTCGCTGAACACCTCCTCTCAATCTGCCTAAACCAACCTGATCTCCCAGTAGCTCAATCCTTTAACTCCCCCTCCCATTCCCACACTGACCTTTCTGTCCTGCATTGTCCTTCTGGCCCTCCTCCATTGTCAGAGTGAGGCCCAGCGCAAATTGGAGGAACAGATCCTCATATTTCGCTTGAGCAGCTTACACACCAGCAGTATGAACATTGATTTCTCTAACTTCAAATAGCCCATGCTTTCCCTCTCTCCCCATCCCCTCCCCCTTCCCAGTTCTCTGACCAGTCTTACTGTTTCCGATATCTAAGACTGGTCGGACAGTCTTAAGGGCCTGTCCCACTTATGCGATTTTTTTCGGCGACTGCCGGTACCCGTCATAGTCGCAGCAGGTCACCGAAAATGTTCAACGTGTTGAAAATCCAGCGGCAACCAGAAAAAGGTGCGACTCTTTGGGCGACTACTCATGACCATACAGGCGTCACCCCGTGACATGTCGCCTGTATGATCGTGGTGAAGCCTGGTTGGTCGTGAGTAGTCACCCAAAGAGTCATACCTTTTTCTGGTCGCCGCTGGATTTTCAATACGTTGAAAATTTTTGGCAACCTACTGCGACTATGACGAGTGCCGGCAAATCGCCGGAAAAATCGCGTAAGTGGGACATGCCCTTTACTGTCTACATTTTATCTCTGTACCACCCACTCCCCTGACATCAGTCTGAAGAAGGGTCTCGACCCGAAACGTCATCTATTCCTTCTCTCCTGAGATGCTGCCTGTCTCGCTGAATTACTCCAGCATTTTTAAATCTATTTTAACACCAGCATCTGCATTTCTTTGCTACACATTACCAGGCATCCTGCAGTCTAATCTACTAACAGAGAACTGTTTGTGCTCAGGCTTAACTTCTAATGTTCTTCTGCTATTACTCATCATCATGACCTCCAAAGACAACCCGAGAGATTAGTTTATTTCAGTTTATTGTCACATGTACTGAGGTACAGTGAAAAGCTTTTTTGTTGCATGCAGAAAGACAATACATGATTACAATCAAGCCACCCACAGTGTACAGATACACGATAAAGAAAATAATGTTTAGTGCAAAATAAAATCCGATATTAATGGTCTGAGGGTCTCCAAAGAGGTAAGTGGGAGCATCTGGGCTGCTCTCTAGATTATATTCCTCTGGATGATTTATCAGCAATAATTTGCGTTTTTTCCCCATCTAACTTTTCCTTGTTTATTTTCATGGTTCTCCTGGAAGATGAGGAAATATCATTTTATTACTACCAAATTTTTGCTTTGAGAGGTTAATTTAGTATAGTTTAAAGATACAGCACTGAAATAGGCACTTCAGCCCACCGAGTCCGTACGGACCAGCGATCCCTACACATTAACACTACCCTACACACACTAGGGACAATGTTACATTTTTACTGAGCCAATTAACATACAAAGCTGTACGTCTTTGGAGTGTGGGAGGAAACCAAAAATCTTGGAGAAAACCCACGCAGTCACGGGGAGAACGTACAAACTCTGCACAGACTGCACCCATAGTCGGGATCGAACCCGCGTCTCTGGCACTGAAAGCGTTGTAAGACAACAACTCAATCGCTGCGCTGCCGTGCCGCCCTGGAGAGCTTGATTTTCAATAAACTGTTTCCGAAATTGTTAGCTACAATGAAACATCTCGCAGTTTTGCTGGAACTTCTGTTGTCAGGTGTCATTTTAGAATGGAAAGGGGTTTTGTAAAAGTTATTTTGCCAACTAAAGAGGTTCTTTTTGCAGACAGTCTTCCTTCAGCCTTTTGAATAACATTTCTGCAGCACAAGAAAAAACTTTAAAAAATGTGGCAAACAAAAATATTTTTTATGAAGATTTCAGCGAAAATCAAATAATGCTGCCGTAATTTGTTTTTTCTTAACGTAATTACTCTTTGAAATTGATGTAAAAATCATTTAAAACTGTGAGTTTTAATTCTCACAAATTATGTTGGAATAATGGGATATTGACCAATTGTTTCAAAAGCATAAATACATATACCTTTATTGTAAATCGTTTGACTGTGGAGTTCTATAATGGCCAATTGTTAATATTTTATTCAAAACCAAGTAAAATGCCCCACCAGATCTGTTGAAATGTTTAGACTGGCATGTACTGTATATCCTTGCTAAGGGGCATTTACCAGCTATTTGAGTTGATAAAACACATTGCTCCAAATGACCTTGGCTCAAAGCAGTAAATTCAAAAGATATATATTTCAGAAATGTGTACGGAGAAATGTTGTTCAAGAATTTGCTTGGAATTATTCATATTTGTGCTCAATACACAGAGTTGGCTGTACAGTATATTTATTCTGTCCTAGATCAACCACAGTAGGTTGCAATAATTGAAAAATATCGAAAAGGCTATTTGAGTTCTATTTGAACCTAGTGAAAAGGTATAATGATTTAATAATTTAGACACCAGCTCTTCATTGTAAATCTCATCCATCCTTCATTGGCATAAGCTGGTTATAAATGAATAATAGTTACTAAAATATTAGCCAAAATAAGCTACCTTGGACTGTTTGCAATTTATTGCATTGTTCAGTATAAGGCTTAAGGTTGGTGATTTCCTCCTGAATTGCTTTATTCCCAGACATTGCCATCTTCCCCAACTACCACCAAGTCCTCTCCATCTGACCCCATGACCACCACCAGAGCCAACCAGGTACAGTATCATCTATCATCTACACCATACTTTCATAGGTATAGAGAACATTGTCCAGCCATGCTGGGAAGGAGGCCTTTCCTGG
Source organism: Malacoraja senta (assembly GCA_038087875.1). Taxonomy (NCBI): domain Eukaryota; kingdom Metazoa; phylum Chordata; class Chondrichthyes; order Rajiformes; family Rajidae; genus Malacoraja; species Malacoraja senta. The sequence goes on from CM075978.1 coordinate 39,925,900, forward strand.
ACTTGAATATTGTGGAACAGGTACATATGTTAACAGCTAGCTATAGATTAGACTAGAGTGCTAATTCCGCAGTTTATTATAGAACATCCTGCCTGCAATATTGCAGGCTTTTGCTTAAATTGATTGACTGTATCTGACAAGAATAGAAGATATATACTTGTCTCTGTGCTTTTCTGTTTCCAGTTTTCCCTTCACTAACCGTTTTTTGCCTTTTGTCAGAAATAACACTTCTGCCTTCTCAACTGAATGTAGCATAAACGCAATGGTTATCTTAATGATTGTGCCAGCTTTGTATCATGATGTAACTCGTGCTGTGTCCTATCTGAACATATGTAAAGGTCCCAGAATGTTAATGACGACTTCACCAATATTTGGTAAAGTTGTATCAAAATGAGGTAAGACCAAATGTGAATTTTGTTGATGGGAGATTGGTCCCAGTGTGTGTGTGCGTGCGTGCGTGCGTGTGTGCGCGTGTTTTAAAAATAAAATGAGAATGACTGCTGTTGTAGAATTTGAGAATACAAATATAAGTTGTTAAGGCTGTGGAGCACAGTACTAATGGTGTATTGAGTTGTTGGACCTGAGCCAAGGAACAGAAGCTTCCTCTCTCTGAAAATGTTCAAGATGTCAAACTTTAAGATTTTGGATGCAAACACTCCAAACTGAAGGCATAATGTAATAGTGGGAAATATCTCAAGTTCAAGTTCAAGTGAGTTTATTGTCATGTGTCCCTGATAGGACAATGAAATTCTTGCTTTGCTTCAGCACAACAGAACATAGTAGGCATTGACTACAAAACAGATCAGTGTGTCCATATACCATTCTATAAATATATACACACATGAATCAATATACTGATAAAGTGCAAATAACAGTTAATTGGCTAATAAAGTTCAGTGTTTTGTCCGAGCCAGGTTTAGTAGCCTGATGGCTGTGGGGAAGTAGCTATTCCTGAACCTGGTCGTTGCAGTGTCCGTAAAATCTCCAGCCAGTTAGTCCGCACAGGTTTTTAGAACACGACCAGGTATACCATCAGGTCCAGGCGCTTTTCGAAGGTTCCCCCCTCTGAAGGATTTCCTGACGTCGGCCTCTGTGACTGAGACTGAAATACCATCACAGCGAATGGGGGCTCGGGAAGGCACATCGGTGTTCTCCCTATCAAAGCGTGCGTAAAACGCATTGAGCTCATCAGGGAGTGATGTTTCGCCGACATTCGAGCTGCCTCCTGATTTCGACTTGTAAGAGGTGATTGGATTCAGGCCCTGCCACAGCTGCCGAACATCTGTCTCTTCCTCCAGTTTGGAGCAGAAGTCCCTTTTGGCCTTTTTGATGGCCTTACCAAGGTCGTATCTGGACTTCTTGTAGGCCACTGTATCATCAGACGTGAATGCCCGGTGTCTGGACTTCAGAAGAGTGTGGATCTCAAAGTTCATCCAAGGTTTCTGATTGGGAAACGCTCGGAAGTTTTTGGTGGGGATGCAGTCCTCCACACACTTCTTAATGAAGTTTGTAACGACTGTGGCGTATTCGTTCAGGTCCGTTGCCAAGTCCTTGAACATTGCCCAAACAGTCCTGGAGTTGTTCCTCTGCCCCCCCCCTCCCCCCCCCCTCCCCCCCCCCTCCCCCCCCCCCCCCCCCACCGACCAGCTCTGTACTGTCCTCACCTCTGGGGGTGCGCTCTTTAATTGCTGCCTGTAGCAAATATCTTGATTCACTCTTACTGAACAGTCCGGATAGCAATTAAGGAAAGACACAAAATGCTGGAGTAACTCAGCGGGTCAGGCGGCATCTCTGGAGAAAAAGAATGGGTGGTGTTTCGGTTTGGGACCCTTCTTCAGGGGAGGTGAAGAGCTGGAGGCAATAAAAGATCAGGACTAATTAGGGCAAGCCACAAATGACGTCAGTCAGGGTTTTGCCTGGTAGGTCCATTGTTGGCTCGGGAAGGTATGATCTCAAGAGAAACAATGTGGAAAACTGTAAAACTGGTAAAACACTAGGGTGGAGGAAGGGGGCAAGGGGGGAGGGGAGGGGGGAGTGTAAGATGAAGTTACTTAAAATTAGAGAATTCAATGTTCATACCACTGGGTTGTAATCTACTCAAATGAAATATGTGCTTCCCTTCTTTTCAGTCTGTTGAAGGCTCCCAACCCAAAACATCACCCATCCTTTTTTTCCACAGAGATGGGACAGTGTTTGACTTTATCTTGAGAAATTAAACTGCAAGGTGGTGGCCATTTGGTGGGGGAACAGTTGGAACTTGGGAACAGTGATTAGTATTCTGCAAATGTCAAGGTAGATATGGAAAGAGATGATGTTGATCCTCACATTATGGCCTTGAATTGGGGAAGGCTGATAGTGCAGAGATGTTCTGGTGAAAGTACATTGGGATCAGATGCTTGTGGGTGAAACAATAACTGGCATGTGGGAGTGTTTCAAAAGAGAGTTGGCATGAGCTCAGGAACCAATTTTCCCAGCAAGGATAACAAGATTAGGGCTCCATGGATGACACTGAAGATTTGATCAGGGAAAGAAAGAAAACAGATGACAGGAATAGGAACTGGAGTCAAGGAAGTCTCTTGCAGAACCAGAAAGAGAAGGCTTGAGTTAAGGACAGGTGGGATGGGCTGGAACCTTTTGCCCTAGAGCGTAGACTTTTGAGGTATGATCGTATAGAAGTATGTAAAAACAGAAGGGGCTTATTGGGGGAGATGTGGTGGATGATAACATACTTTTTCTGCAGAAGGGGACAAACCAGGGTTAGACAAACCAGATAGATTTTAGGTGGAGGGGAAAAATTTAGAAGAGTCCTGAGGTGCAACCTTTTCACACTGACGGTGCTGTGTATATAGAACGAGCTGCCAGAGGAAACTGTAAAGGCGGGTACAATTACAATCTTTAAAAGACCTTTGTACTACACATCTAAAACGTCAATAGACAATAATAAAATCTCAGAATTTTTAGATAATTGTAATCTACCACAATTAGAACGCAGGGAACAAGAGGAACTGGGAGCACAAATTACTTCTAAGGAGATAGAAGACACAATAAAAACACTAAAAAATGGAAAAACACCAGGACCAGACGGATTCAGTAATGAATTTTATAAATCTTTTTATGATATAGTTACTCCACGATTACAAAAAATGTATACATATGCTTATAAAGAGCAAAACCTACCTGAAACACTAGCGGAATCAACGATCATATTAATACTTAAAAAAGATAAAAATATAGAAGAACCAGGATCATATAGAGCTATTGCTTTGTTAAATACGGATCAGAAAATAATAGCAAAAACATTAGCCAATAGATTAAGCAAGTATGTTAGTAGACTAATACATGAGGATCAAACAGGATTTATACCTAAGAGACACTCATTTAATAATTTGAGATGTTTGCTTAACATAATGCATTCACATAAATCTTATGACCAAGAGTTAGCTATCATCTCACTGGACGCAGAAAAAGCGTTTGATCAAGTAGAATGGGACTATATGATCAAAGTATTGCAAAAATTCCAATTGGGAGAAAACTTTATTGCATGGATAAAACTACTATATAACAAACCTACGGCTAGAATACTAACTAATAATATATTATCTTCAAAATTCGAATTATCTAGGGGCAACAGACAAGGATGTTCACTATCACCGCTGCTATTTGCTTTGGTAATTGAACCCCTTGCTGAAAAAATAAGAACACACTCGAATATTCACGGTTATAACACAAAATATTCAAACAACAAACTATCCCTATATGCTGATGATGTACTACTGTACATCACAAAACCACAAATTAGTATACCAAATATATTAAACTTAATTGAGGACTTTGGATCCTTTTCAGGATATAGAATAAATTGGAACAAAAGTGAAATTATGTCGATTAAACCAAAAGACTCAACACATCTCAGGAAATTCCCTTTTAAAATAGCTATGGAAAAATTCAAATATTTAGGAATTGAGATTACTAGAAATTACCATGATATGTTTAAAGCTAATTATAATCCCCTACTTAAGAAATTAAATAATTTGATTAAATTTTGGAAAACACTTCCGATGTCCTTAATAGGTAGGATAAATGCTATAAAAATGATTTTCTTACCACAAATCCTTTACCTATTTCAATCAATACCTATATATCTCCCAAAAAAGTTTTTCAAAAAACTGGACTCAGACATTACAAATTTTATATGGGATTACAAATCCCACAGAATACAAAGAACACACCTTAACAAACGAAAAGAGTTGGGGGGTCTAGCGCTCCCTAACTTTATGTATTATAACTGGGCAGTAAATATTAAAAATATGATTCACCTGCTGGACAATTCTGCCCAGCAGGTGGACTGGATTATAATGGAAAAAGGGGATTGCTCCCCGAATAATATAGGAGCGATTATTCTCTCTCCAATAAATTTGAATAATAAAAATTATAATAAAAATCCAATTATATATAGCACTATTAGAACATGGAAGCAAATAAAACAGAATCTAAAATTAAGAAACCTATCTCTCTTAATACCAATAGTCAATAACCCATCGTTTAAACCTTCAATCATAGATAAATCATTTATACAATGGGAAAGAATGGGAATCAAAACGCTCGAAGATCTGTATGAATTAGAAAAATTACTATCATTCCAACAACTACAACTGAAATATAATTTGAAAAATAATCAATATTTTAAATATCTACAAATCTGTGACTATTTGAAAACACACACAAAAGATTATTATAATATGCCTTCCGACTTACTAGATGAAGCAATGAAGACAAAGGCGGAATCAGTTAATTTAATATCATATAATATCATCTTAAACATAGAAATACCCACAACAGATGGAATTAGAAGAGATTGGGAACAAGATCTAGGTATAAAAATTTCAAAAGAGAGTTGGGATAATCATTTATTACAGGTGCATAAATGCTCGATCAACGTACGACATACGCTTATCCAATTTAAAACATTACATAGATTATATTATTCAAAAACCAAACTAAATAAAATCTTTCCTAACGTCTCACCAATCTGTGATAAATGTATATGTCAAGAAGCTACCATAGCACATTCTTTTGTTTTTTGTACAAAAATCCAAAAATTCTGGTTTGAAATATTTGATATTTTTTCAAAATTAATCAAAATAAAACTGGTACCAAAACCAGAATGGATTATTTTTGGAATATCGGAAGGTATTCCTGAATTAAACGTGTATCAGAAGAATTTACTCAATTATGGGCTAATAATGGGAAAAAAGCTTATACTTAAATTCTGGAAAAATGCGCCCACACCAACAATAAAAATGTGGACATCAAATATGTTGGAAACATTACATCTGGAAGAGATGAGATTCCTCCTAGTAGGCAAAGTAGACCAATTTCAAAAGACGTGGTCTACGTTTTTGGACCTATTACAAGCATGAGGTGCAATAGTAATTTAGAAAAACAAATAAATAAATAAAAGGTATCTGGACCTGGTAATGGGAGGTAAAACAAAAACAGACTTGGTTGGTAGTTCCTTCTCTATGAAGTATGTTATAAGAGTTATAATAGAGCGATTGTTCCTTCTTTCTTTCTCTTTCTTTTCTAGGGTCTATTTTCTAACTTTACTTCCTTCTCTAACTTCTTTTCTAAGGGGCTTTCTTTTCCCAACACTCTTTAGCACTTCACAACCTTTGCGCACTTTCTTCACTTTTCTTACTTCTTTCTTTTTCTTTCTTAAAGTTTAAAAAAGTGAAGCGGTACAAAAAATGTATTAATATATACGTGTTGTACATTACTGTAATCTACCGTACTTCTATTAAAAAAATTATTAAAAAAAAAAAAAAAAAAAAGACCTTTGTACAGATACAGGGATAGAACATATTTTGTGGGATAAGGGGCAAATGTAGGTGGAGGGTACTAGCTCAGATAGACATCTCAGTCAGTATGCATGAGTTGGACCAAGGACTTGCTTCTGTGCTGTATAACTCTATGACTCTATATTGAGTGTACAGGAGTGAGATTAGGAAAGAAGTTAGGAGGGCAAAAAGGAGCCAAGAAATACTCATGGCAAGCAGGATTATGGAGGATCACAATACATTCCATAAATAGGACCGGGACCTGAGGTAGCTGAGGAAAGAATGAGTGCCCTTATGACCCACAGAAATAATCTATTTGGGAGCTTGACAACATGGATGAGGTGCTAAATAAATACATCATCTGTATTCACCAAACAGAATGATATGGAAAATAGTGAGACCAGAGGTGGTGCATGAGTGATCTGCAGCATGGCAGTATAAGGAAGGAGGAGATGTTAGATGTTATTGGATACACAAGAGATAATTAATCCCTTGGAAAAGATGCCATATGGTAGACTCACCCAGAAGGTTAAGGTGCAAGAGACCCAAAGCATGCTGGCTAATTTGATTCAACATTGGTGATCGAAAAAAGAGGGTATTGGTGAAAGAATGCTTTTCTCATTAGAAATCTGGGACCACTTGAATACCGCAGGAATCAGTGCTGGGGCCCTCTTTGTTTGTGATTATATATTAATGATTTTGGTGTGAATGTAGGAAGTATGATCATTAACATTGCGGGTGACATGAAAACTGGTGATGTTGTGGATAGGGAGGAAGATTGTCTAGGGCTATATCAGGGTACAGTGCAAATGGAAGATTGGGTGGAGAATTAGCAGGTGGAGTTTAATCCCATACATGTGAGATGATGCGTTTTGGGAACTCAAATAGCTGTGGTTTACGGAATAAATTGTAGAGTACTAAGGGATGTCGATGAATAGAGACACCTTGAAGTTTACATCCACATTTCTATGAAAGTAGCAATACAGGTTGATAGGGTGGTGAAGATGGCATTTGGCATGCTGGCCTTCATACAATAGGATGGAGCAGAGAATATAAAATCAAGAGGTCATGTAGCAGTTTTACAAAGTACAATGACGAAGACCTCACTTCCTTATTTGTGCAGCTCTGTTCACCACACACTCGCAAGGATCTGGTTGTGTTGGAGACAGTGTAGAGGAGATTCACCAAGATGTGGCCTGGATTGAACGACCTTAATAACAGGGAGAGATTGGATAGGATGCATGAAGGAGGCTGAGGGATTATTTGATAGAGTATGTAAGGGACACAGTTAGTGCAGAGAGTCAGCATGTTTTCCCCTGGTGGGTTATCAAAAGCAAGAAGGCATAGGGTTAAAGTGAGAAGAAGGAGTTTCAAATAGAATTTGAGAAGTATGTGGGGGGTTTTGCACAGAGAATGCCTGATACCTGTCTACCAGTGAAAGTGGTGGAATCCCATTCCATTATGTTTAAGAGACATTTGGACAATCAATTGCAACGGGAAGGCATGTAAGGATATGGACCTAAAATGCAGGCAAAATGTGTTAGTATAAATGGCCACAGTTGGTTGTCATGGATGTGGTGGGCCGAACGGCCTTTTCTGAGCAATGGATCTCTATTATTCTCTAAGAAGTAGAAATTTCAGCTACCCACTATGTAGGAATGGGTTACTTAAATAAAACATTTTTAACAGTGCAATGTAAGGAGACCTTTGCATGATATCTGATCAGTGTACCCGAATAAGTTTGAAATAAAGCTGAAATTTGTTCCCTTACAATTACGTTAGGTTTACAAATTAAAGACTCTTAGAGCTCATGCCTTCAAAACTCTGCAGCCTCTCTAGCTCCTTTATCTTTATCTAATTATGCAAGCTTGTGCATTTGTGTTTCTTATCATGCTTCTGTTGAGTGCTGTGTCTTCAGTAGTTCAGCTCTAAACCTCTCCTGGTTGCAGTTTTCCTTAAATCTCTCCCGGTTAAAGCTGTTCCGCTTTAAAAAGCTTTGCAAACAAGCTTCTAGCCAACTCTCCTGAGAACTTCTTATGTGAATCGTTGAGAAACTTTCTTTGGTAATGCTCCTGGTAAACACCTTGCCACAAAATATGACCTAATCTTTTACCCTAATGGTGCATTGTATAAAAGGCCCATTGTTATACCCAGTCCTTTGCATCCCACTCACAAAACAGCATTACTCTGATTATAGTGGATACTTTGTGCAGAAATCTATTAATTGAAGGCGTTATTAATCTACAACAAAATAGCCTTGCCTTGTGTAATACCTCTCCTTGACCTAACTTCAGGTCCTCTCGTTATCAAATGATGTAATGACTGAAGGTGGTTATTTTTAATGATATGGAAATAATCAAGCATAATGTCTGATTTATAATCTCCAATTATGGATATTATTTCTATTTAAGTTTTGATGCAAATTATTCTTAATCAATGAGTACATGAGCTGTTCAAAACATGTTAATAATAATTCTCCAACATAACAATTAGCCGTCCATTCTTATGAGTACAAATTATGTTTGTGATATGAATACAACTAAGAAATAAGATGATGCAATGTAATACAAAGTTACTCTTTCATATTGTTAAAAATATATTCTGTTTTCTACAACTGTTTCATTATACTACTACTTTCCTCAGTTTCAAACACTCTCAAGGTCAAAAATTAATTGTACATTGTTTTCTGAAGTAATCTACGGATGAACAAAAGCAGGATTCCACTTAAAAGAAATCTCTCCAAGTGAATTGATAACATTATTTTTTATCATCCTGGTCCTGCGTTGCAATACTATGCACAAAATAGGCTCTAGACATGCGACATGCAAAATACAGAATATTTTAATGCTGTTTGAGGTTATGGGGAGAAGGCAGGAGAATTGGGTTGAGAGGGAAAGATAATCAGCCATGATTGAATGGGCCGAATGGCCTAATTCTGCTCCTATAACTTATGAACTTATGTTCATTAAATTAAACAGGTCAGTTGCCAGAGGTGAAGAAATACATTTGTAGAAACGTTGAGGCACTGGACTCTACCTTTGAAATCATCAATGGAAAAGAATGACAGATGCATTGGCAACTGTCACTTGGTACGTCTTGCATTTGAAACATGTCGGAATAAATCTATGCCTTACTTTCCTGCTAATAAACAGGCTGTTTGATTCAGTCGATTGTCTTATTTGGAAGAATAATGGGTAAAATTGGCACACTTGTACTAATGGAAGTTTACGCGGGGCACAATGGCACAGTGGTAAAGTTGATGCCTTACAGCACCGGAGACCCAGGTTCGATCCTGATTACGGGTACTATCTGCATGTTCTCCTGTGACCGTGTGGGCTTTTTCCAGTTTCTTCCCACATCCCAAAGACGTGCAGGTTTGTATGTTAATTGGCTTCTGCAAATTGCCCCTTGTGTGTAGGATATGAAACTGGGATAACATAGAACTAGTGTACGGATGGTCCTTGGAAGGCACAGACTCAGTGGCCGAAGGACCTGTTTCCACATTTTATCTCTAAACTACATTTTACTTAATAATTTATAATAAATTGGAATCAGATGTAGGAATCATACAGTCCTTTTCCTTGTAGACTCCAACGCTACTATTGCCCCTCCTGTTTTTGAAACTGCTCTGCAGTTGCCCTCATGACTTCTTGGTGGTTTGAACAGACTGGGTATGCTTTAAGTTCTTTATTCTGTGATTAATAACACGCCTGACATTTGTTTTAAGAGTAACAGTGATTAACATTCACATCAGTGTCTTGATAATCCATTTGCAGCACAGCAGTAAATTGGAAAAGGTTGGAGAGGGGTAATCTCTGACCTGTCGACATACTTTATAGGTAAGCAGCATATTGAGATTACCCGACATGAGCAATTTATCACTATTGTGTGTTGACCAAGATTAGGTTTATCTGGAGGAAAGACTGAGACTGGAAGCATAATGTACACAATCTTAGAGTTAATAAGATCCACATACGGTTGGCATGTTGCCTTGGAAACAAATTGATTTTTGTTTTCCATTATCACCTTAAGGGCAGTGCAGAGAGAAAACAATTTTGGTAAAAAAAAAAGGTTGACAACACAAACCTGAATTATTGGACATTTGTTACTAACATTGGCTTAGCCCAAAATAAATGCTGATCAGTTTTTGTTCGCTGGGTAAACCAGACAGTTGATTTCTTCCGAGCTTTCTTGTTTCATTGACAGCAATGTTATTAACTTTTAATTGAACTGGAGTCAAAAGGAATCAACTTCAATTCTGCAAAGTTGCAGTATGAGTTTATGGAAAAACTTTGAACTACTTTGATGCTCCTTATTAATTTGCACTCGTATAACAAATGGCTCTGACTTTCCTGGAGAATTGGATCATTTGAATAACACATTCATCTCTTGGCACCCCCGTAATGGCACAAAAGATAAAGGAAAATATGGATAGACTTACCTATTTAATCATCACACTCCATATTTTCTTGGGAATTTTGCACAGTTGCACGATGATATTTGCTACAAACAAAGTGCAAAGAAAATTATCACTGCTTCATCCCTCCTCTGTTAAGATCAATGACGATCTCTATTTTCTTGCATTTAACCAGTTTTTCACACCATTTAACCAATTGCACTGAAAGGTAATGGCTGAATGGTCTGCCAGAACATGATTTATTGCTCCACGATTAGGTTTAAACTCCCACTTGTTAAAAATAAATTACTGTTGCAAAGATTAAACTACTATGATCTTTGAATATCTACAATACTTAATGCACCTGGGATCTTCAACTTCAATGTTACCACACATTTGTGCAGAACCAAATCAATTTATGAAATCACTTTCAGAATGTAATTGATTTCCATGACGACAGAAACCACAAGCACATCAACGTTTTATTAGCTTGAATTTGCTTCTTAAACCTGTTGTCTAAAATCATATTCTGTATCGGCACTGATCTGAATTTTGTGCCATTGGTGACCATCTCTCCATTAATCCTTAGCACTGTCACACTATAATCAAGATACTATTTTGGGTTCTTTACAGGAGCTGCAGCCAAAGAACTTGTATTCACTGAATATTCAAAGACATACCTCCTTAATTTGGTGAACATTTCCACCTCCTCCCTCACCATGCATGCCAGGTTCATCTGAAGAAGGCATTATATGGCACCTGATGAAGCGTCCAAACCTAAAACGTCACCCATCCTTTTTCTCCAGGGGTGCTGCCTGAGCCGCTGGGTTACTCCAGCACTTTGGGTCTTTCCTCAAATCCCAAATACATGTTACTGTGCATTCTAATTTTGGTAATCTATATAATTTTTATTTTGGTATTCCCACTACTCTCAAATAGTATGTGAGAATTGATGCCCCAATCTCAGTGATTATTCCATGAAAAAAATGGAAGCATTTCACAATTAGAGCCAATACCCACCAACACAACCCAAGCCAATACCTACCTCATTGGAGACCCTCAGACTATTTTTGATCAGACTTTACTGGACTTTATCATATATCCGTACACTTTGGATGCTTTCAACAATAGCTTTTCACTGTACCTCGGTGACACATAACAATAAACTAAACTCACATTCTATTCACACTCCTGTTTATTCACATCCTCCACTCACTGCACAAGAGGATTGATTCTCCAATTGCTAATGTCTGCATTTCCGCACTGCTCCCTCACCCCTTCCACCTCTCCAACCCAAACCACAACATTCCCACAGGACCAAATAGATTTTTTCATCCAGCTTTCAGGGTGCAGCTCCTGGTTCCTGTAGCTGAGGTTCAAAATGAGCAGACTGAAGCAATAAGCAAAGTTTCTACCATGTTGGTACGAGGCTATCAGGACAAGCGACAGATTCCTGCAGGGTGTGGAGATTGTATTCATTTGAAGAAATCTTGAAGGCAAGCAATTTCTGTCTGATTACTGCAGAAACTGGGCCTGGTTCTGTGCTCTATTCTGTGCTACTAATGCCTTTCTAATCTTAATATTTTACTAACTGCGGACACAAAGTCCGCTGTTCCCTCCACATCCTCATGAGGAAAGGGTGGGTCCTAAAAGGCAACACTTTCATCCTAAAACCAGGGATCTGGACTCTCCAGTTGGGAAACAGTCAACATCTATCCCACTAAAATTCCATTTTAATCCTAACTGCAAGAGAGGATAAACCCTTCCTACTCTGCCTCTCTTCATAGAACAAATCTCTCATCCCAGGCCTCAATCTGGTCAATCTTCGCATGATCTTTAAAGATGAATTCATAAGTAGATCAAAGCTGTACACAGTACCCCAGGTGTGCTTTCTCCAAAAAGCCCTAAATAAGTAACTTGCAACCCCACTGTACTTGAGTTTGAACTGATTGTTTCTTTGTATGGTTATCTGATCTGTTTGGATAGCATGCAAAACAAAGCTTTCCACTGTACACGTGACAATAACAAATCTAAACATAAGCCAGTCTATCCAGAATATAAAACAGGCCAGCATTTGGGGCAGCACAGTGCACAATGGTAGAGTTGTTGTCTTACAGCACCAAAGACAGGTTCCATCCTCAGGTTCCATCCTGACTACGGGCGCTGTCTGTACGGAGTTTTGTACATTCTGTGACTGCGTGGGTTTCCCAGAAGCTCCGGTTTCCTCCTACATTTCCAAAGATAGACAGGTTTGTAGTTTAATTGGCTCGTACAATTGTAAATTGTCCCTAGTCTGTAATTAGTCTATGGGTGATTGCTGGTCAGTCCAGTCTCGGTGGGCCGAAGAGCCTGTTTCCACACTGTATCTCTAAAATCTAAAATATAACAATGATTTAGGATACTAATAGCTGTTAATTCATTGATAAAGATGCACAAATTACTCCACACACCATCGTTCACAGTGCCATGCAGCACAGAAACAAGCCTTAAGGCAGACCAAGCCTGCCACCTACCATGAAGCACCCATCTATACTAAACCCCTTTGTGTTTCTCCACACACACCCATCATCTACTCCAGGTTCCATCACTCACCTATGCACCTCTATCTAATTTACAGTGGTAACAGTGGCCACAGTTTACAGGCCAGGAGTCAAGGGTCTGATCTATAGGAAGCCGTTGAGCAGGCTAGGACTATTCTTTGGAGTGCAGGAGGATGAGGAGTGATATTATGGAGG
>CM075978.1:39939067-40006567 GCA_038087875.1 Malacoraja senta
GTCTGGTAGCCTGGCAACTGGTTTCTCTTATCCATTATTCCGCCTGCTTCGTCTCTCCACTTTTCTCTCAGTCTTCTGGGCAACTTGCTATTGATGATTCTAGTATTACTAGCAAGATTCGTTTCCTCCATGTGGTAGAGATTTCTCATCGAGCTGCAACAATCTCTCAGAAATATTGCATAATCACTCAATGCTTCCCCATCTTCCGGCCTTGATTTCTATCCAAGCATGGGCCTTCTCCATGTATGCGTTAGCAATCCTCTGTTCATTCCCAAAACGTTCTTTAAGCAATCTTCTCGCCTTTTTATAGCCATGGCTGCCTGGCTCCCTGGCTCCTTTTGACAACTTTCTACAAGTACCTTAACACTTCCACTTGTATACTTCACCAGAAATCGTAAGCGCTCCTTTTCATATGTAACTTTAGTTTCTAATACTTCTTCTAATGCCCTTACGAAAGCTTCATACTGCAAAGGATCTCCATCATACGTAGGAATTTCTGCTGGTGGTAGAATGAGAGAGGTATTATGTCGAGCTATGTTCTGGTTGAATTCAGTTTGCTTTTTCACCAATGCCAATAATTCATCCTGATAACTTTGGCTTGGCTCCACCTGTTGATAAACAGGCCTTTGTGATTCAAATTGGCTTGCTCGAGTCTGTGCACCAGGTCTCGGAAAAGCGTGGTCCACTATTGGTTTGTCTCGAGTATCCACAGATGCTCCAATAGTAATTTGTCTCGATCTAGCACTCATTTGCTGAGATGAAGTTTCACCCATCTTCCTCTGTTCCAATGGGTTTTTCAAAGTCATGAAATCCGGTGGACCTCGATTGCGGAATTGATCCAACTGCTAATTCACTTCGAGCAATCTTTCTTCCCAAATAGGAGTTCATCACCTTCGATGTTCTAGAACTGCATCTTGACCCCTCACTCTCCAGAATCTCCATCTTTGCTTTGGCCACCGCCATTTTTGTGTCTAGTTTCAGTTGTTCCTTTCGTCGACTCATCTCTTCTTCTTCTCGTCTCATCTCTTCTTTCCTCTGATCGTTCCATTGTCTCATCTCTTCTTCTTCTCGCCAATCCCATGTTTCATCTTCATGGCCTCCGCTTCTATTGAGAGAGCGGCTAGGTCAGCTTCAACTCCCAATCGAGCAGAAGCCCTTGATACCAAACTGGCTGAAGAACCAAATTTATATCCTGAACTATCTGAGCTGCTACTGCAGCCTCTGCTGCTGCTGTTGGCTTTTTTGGCTGAAGACTTTGCAGGCAGAGAAGAAGATGTGGCCTTTGCCAATCGTAGTTGGGCTCTGGGGGTCTTCAACTGAGGCTCTTCGTCCGAGCTGGAACTGGCCTTCTTGGCTGCATGCTTCTGAGCGGCAGCAGCCGCCTTGGCCAGCGTGGGGCCAGCTTTCGTCAGTGCAATTGTTGTGGCAGGTTTTAGGGGTGCCTCTTCATCACTACTGTCTGAGCTGTCATCTGACAAGTCACTGATTTCCATTTTACTCACTCCTGCAGCTGGTTTCGTCTTGGTCACGCCTGCTTTTCCATTCTGAACTTGTTGCTTCGCACTCCCAGCTACTAAGCCTGTAAGTTGTGGTATAATTTCAGATAACCACTCCTCTGCCTTACCCATGAAACCATTGAATATCTTCAACCTGTCTTCTTCCCAATGGGTGTGTCTTCTGCGTTCTTCCCGAGATGGCTGTGAACACAGCGGTACATCTTGTCTCTTTCCAACCTCCTGGCAGAGGTTCAATAGTTGACTCATATTAGATTTCACCTTGATCACGTTCTGTTCTGATTCCATTAGTTTCTTCTGTTTCTCAATTAATCTGGTAACCTGTTTCCATAATTCATTTCTCTCCTTCTCAGTTTCTTTCAAGCAGGCAGCTTGTGAATTATCTGTTTCTTCTCGATACATGAGTTTAAGTTGTCTAATTGGTCTTTCATCACCACCTCGTGGTTCCTCTGGCGTGGCACTCTATTCATCTTCTGGATACATAATTTTAAAAAGGTCTTGGCAGGTCGCCAAGTCTTTAAATTTGACGAACAGAATCCTCTTTTTGTAGTTTTTATTTTGATTTGTCAACATTTCCATCAGAACCATAACATACTGATAGTGTAGAGAACATCTCTCCAACATCCATGGGCTAAAAGATGATGATAATTCGAAAGGAATGCATGTTTATCAAAAGATTCAAAACAATCCAAGGTCGGTTTCCTTTCCCCAGACAAATTGAAAAAAAAAACATTTTCTGGCTGGCTACAGAAGCCTTTTTAAAATTAAAGCTTAGCAACTTCAAATTCAAAGAATAATAATCGATTTTTACTCACAATTCCTGTGATATGTCTACAGATAAGTCTTGTCGCTGTCGATAGATCTCAAGGCCTTCTCTGGCCGAGATCTATTATCTTCAGTTCCTCGGCATGAACCGGACTTCTGGCCAAAACCTCTCCGAGATCTTAGCCAAATCTTCTGTCCCAATCTCTGGGACTGGTATTTACCCCCTAGCCAGAGGTTACCTTCGACAATGTAGCGGCCGATTTTTATATCGTTCAAGAGATTACTCTCTCTAGCCGCTAAATGAACAGCATGGTTAAGGGGAATGTCTTCGATACGCATGCGAGCTCACCGTCAGAGACCTTCAGAGCTTCTTCACAGATAAGTCTTCCAAAACACAGTCTTTTGATTAATAAGTTCTTTATTGTTGATGAAAACAATAAGGTACATCCAAACTTCTTCCGACTCATTACTATAATCTTCATCGAACTCCAGCTTATCGCTTTAAACATTAGAAAACTCCTCGTGTCTCCGTTACACATCACATGGTCGAAGGGTAAACCTTCTCCATGCTCCTCCAAACTAAAACTAAAAACTAAGCTTCTGTGCAAGATACATAGCTCCAAACACGCCCAAAAATACGTCATAAACCCCACCCACAATATACGGGCAGTCTAAAATTTAAAGCCACATGCCATCATCAATGACATGCAAAACAAGCCAAATGGCCACTACACCAAATACCATACACCAGCATTAGCCTTCACACACGGGACAATTTTACACATTTTCTTTACCAAAGCCAATTAACCTACAAACCTGCACGCCTTTGGAGTGTGGGAGGAAACTGAGCACCCGGAGAAACCCCACAGGGTCACAGGAAGAACGTACAAACTCTGTGCAGACAGCATCCATAGTCAGGATCGAACCTGGGTCTCTGGCGTTGTAAGGCAGTAACTCCAGTGATGCACCACTGCACCGCCCCCAAGATAGCTGAACAGAAATGAGAGCTCACAGGTCCTCATGCACCGTGTAATCTATCATGATTATGGCAGCAATTTAAGATCCATGCCAGCACTTGTGCATTGCATGTGCCCTAACGGAAGCTGCGACATCAGCCCCAAAACTGCACTGTCATGGTGGAGGTTTGCATACCTGAACTGAGTTGATCATGACATGTGTACTGGGAAGGAAGGGTGTCTAAAAACCCTGTGCCCTATTTTACTGGATGAGTTTGCTGGTAACCTTGTTAGTCATGCAGAAACAAGGAACTACAGATATGGTTTTACAGAAAAGGACACAGTGCCAGAGTAACTCAGCGAGCCAAGCGGCATCTCTGGAGAACATGGATAGGTGATTTTTCAGGTTGGGACCCTTCTTCAGACTGATTGTGGAGGAGTGGGGCGTAAAGAAAGCTGGAAGAGGAGAGAAACAGGACAAAGCGTGGCAGGTAACAGGTGGACACAGGTCAGAGTGGAGGCTTTTGATAGGCAGATGGTTGAAACAAAGGCCCGAGACTAAAACAATGTGTGAGACAAAAAGACTGAAGAGCTGCAAATTGTGAAGCCAGAGGAACGAATGTGGGTGGAGGGGGAATGGGGGGGGGGGATAGGTGCGAGTCCAGGTAAGCGCAGGAAAGGAAGGTCAAAGAAAGGGGGGGTGAGGGAAGAAAAGGAGGGGGGAGGGGCTGTTAGAGGTTACCTACAATTGGAGAATTCAATGTTCATACCATTGGTTTGTAAGCTACCCAAGCAGAATATGAGGTGCAGTTCCTCCAGTTTGCGTGTGGCCTCACTCTGGCAAAGAGGAAGCCCAGGACAGAATGGTCAGACTGAGGATGGGGAGGGGAGTTAAAATCGTTAGCAAGCGGGAGATCCAGTCGGCCTTGGCGGACCGAGTTCAAGTTTTCGGCAAAACCTTGTTTACCATCTAAGTGTTAGAGATCAAATTACTCATGAAAAGCTCTAATGAAATGCAGTTTGCAAATGAGAAACAAAGTCTCTATGAAAGACTGCAATATCTGATAACTGCTAATTAGAATTAGACAAAACAGAATAAATCACTTGTCCTTCTTACTGACTTGCTTATTTTTATGCTCCAATGCCTGTCCTTTCTGAGAAATATAGACCAATTTGCAGACATTTGTTGTGCGTAAGCAAAACACAGAGGCAGTTTTCCACAGGATACAATGGTGGCACAGTGGTGCAGCGGTAGAATTGCTTCCTTACAGCGCCAGATTCTGACCTCCGGTGTTGTCTGTACGGAGTTTGTTCGTTCTACCTGTGACTGCGTGGGTTTTCTCCGGGTGCTCCAGTTTCCTCCCACACACCAAAGAGGCACAGGTTTGTAGGTTAATTGGCTTCTGAAATTTCCCTAGTGTGTAGGATAGAACTAGTGTATGGGTGATCTCTGGTCGGCACAGACTCAATGGGCCGAAGGGCCTGTTTCTAAGCTATATCTTCAAACTAAACTAAACATTGCTCTAATGATATTTTCCGTTTGTCTGGCTCCCATTGGGAAATTGACTGGAGCATTTCCACTTGATTTCCTTTGTAGCGATGTTGTTACCTGTGAGCAGGTGGATGACTGCAAAATCATCACATGTACCGTGGCAATTACTTTGATTGCCAAATTAAGTTGCAATAAGCTGCAATGTACACCCATTATTTATTACATACAAGCAACACAAAGAACAAGCACCACAGCTAATCGCCTAGTAGCAGTGAGTTGAAGGCTCTCCCCCTGTGTGGCAACATTTCACTCACAGCATCTACCAGACTCATTTTGCTATGTTTGGTTCAAATGGAAAGATATCACTGTGTGTGTTCCCTTGATAATCGCAGCATCTCGGTGTAAATGCTGTCTTGTCTGCCAGTTATTTGCCCATAGTCCGCAATGGTGTGGGTCTCAACCAGTTAACTAGATGTCATGGGGAGTGGGGACGTTATTTTGTTATTAAAAATGTTATTTTGTCCAAAATATTTTAATTTCAGAATTAAAAAATTCGAAAACACTTCTGACATTCTCAGCAGCTGTACACAAATTCATTAGCATTGTATTTGGTATTGTTCACAAAAACTGTAGTCATGCCAGGCTTCCTTGCCACTCATGTAGCCCCCTGGGGTGATATCGCTTCCCCTATCTGAGGGGTGTCTCCACCACACCCCAGGCCACACATTCGAATGTGACACGTTGCAGCCTTTTCTGAAGTTACTCAGTGGCTGCCATGGAGAGGGTCGTTAAGGACTTGCTGTCTTCAACACAGCAAACAAGTGGCATCCCTGAGCCCTGCTTGCAGATTCTTGGAAGAACCAGTCAGATGATGTTGGAGTGCATAGATCAGTGTTTAAAATATCATAATGCTATGTTCAGCATATCTTAGCCCAATGTTGCAATTTTTCTTTGGGGAGGAAGTGACGAGGTCCAATGGGCATGAGCACATGTTTGGCACAGCAAAAGGAGATGAATTTGGGCCAAAATTGAAGGAGAGCATAATAGTCAGAAAGTTTTAAGACTTTGGGACACCACTGTGGAGCAGCGGCAGAGATCCGGGTTAAATCCTGACTATGGGGATCTGTCCATCTCCAATTAATATTGGAATATTTCTATTCCAAGGGTAGGCATTCAGAATCTTTTTCTGAGGGTGGAAATGTCATATATGAGTGGGCATAGGTTTCAGGTGACGAAGTAACATAGAAACATGGAAAATAGGTGCAGGAGGAGGCCATTCGGACCTTCGATCTAGCACCGCCATTCATTGTGATCATGGCTGATCGTCCCCAATCAATAACCCGTGCCTGTCTTCTCCCTATATCCCTTGATTCCACTAGCCCCTAGAGCTCTATCTAACTCTCTCTTAAATCCATCCAGTGACTTGGCCTCCACTGCCCTCTGTTGCAGGGAATTCCACAAATTCACAACTCTCTGGGTGAAAAAGTTTTTTCTCACCTCAGTCTTAAATGGCTTCCCCTTTATTCTAAGACTGTGGCCCCTGGTTCTGGACTCGACCAACATTGGGAACATTTTTCCTGCATCTAGCTTGTCCAGTCCTTTTATAATTTTAAATGTTTCCATAAGATCCCACCTCATGCTAAACTCCAGTGAATACAAGCCTAGTCTTTTTAATCTTTCCTCATATGGCAGTCCCGCCATCCCAGGGATCAATCTCGTGAACCTGGGACTGCCCTGCCTTGCACTGCCTCAATCACAAGGATGTCCTGCCTCAAATTAGGAGACCAAAACTGTACACAATACTCCAGATGTGGTCTCACCAGAGCCCTATACAACTGCAGAAGAACCTCTTTACTCCTATACTGAAATTCTTTTGTTAGGAAGGCCAACATTCCATTAGCTTTCTTCACTGCCTGCTGTACCTGCACGACAACATTCAATGACTGGTGTACAAGGACGCCCAGGTCTCGCTGCACCTCCCCCTTACCTAACCTAACCCCATTGAGATAATAATCTGCCCCCTTGTTTTTGCCGCCAAAGTGGATAACCTCACATTTATCTATATTATACTGCATCTGCCACGCATCTGCCCACTCACTCAACCTGTCCAGGTCACCCTGCAACCTCCTAACATCCTCTTCACAGTTCACACTGCCACCCAGCTTTGTGTCATCCACAAACTTGCTAGTGTTTCTCCTAATTCCCTCTTCCAAATCATTAATATATATGGTAAACAGTTGCGGCCCCAACACCGAGCCTTGCGGCACTCCACTCGCCACTGCCTGCCATTCTGAAAAGGAACCGTTCACTCCTACTCTGTGCTTCTTGTCTGCCAACCAATTTTCTATCCATGTCAACACCCTACCCCCAATACCATGTGCTCTAATTTTAGTCACCAGTCTCCCGTGCGTGACCTTATCAAAGGCTTTCTGAAAGTCTAGATACACTACATCCACTGGCACACCTTCATCCATTTTACTTGTCACATCCTCAAAAAATTCCAGAAGATTAGTCAAGCATGATTTCCCTTTCATAAACCCATGTTGACTTGGACTAATCCTTTTACTGCTATCCAAATGCCCCATTGTTACCTCTTTAATAATTGACTCCTGCATCTTTCCCACCACCGAAGTCAGGATAACTGGTCTGTAATTCCCCGTTTTCTCTCTCGCTCCTTTCTTGAAAAGTGGGATAACATTAGCTATCCTCCAATCCACAGGAACTGATCCTGAATCTATTGAACATTGGAAAATTATCACCAATGCGTCCACTATTTCTAGAGCCACCTCCCTGAGGACCCTGGGATGCAGACCTTCAGGCCCAGGGGATTTATCATCCTTCAGTCCCATTAGCCTACCCAATACTATTTCTCGCATAACAAAAATTTCTTTCAGTTCCTCTACCCCCTTAGATCCTCTGTCCTCCAGTACATCTGGGAGATTGTTTGTGTCTTCCTTAGTGAAGACAGATCCAAAGTATCTGTTCAACTCTTCTGCCATTTCCTTGTTACCCATAATAATTTCACCCGTGTCTGCCTTCAAGGGACCCGCATTTGACTTTGCTACTCTTTTTCCCTTAACATATCTAAAGAGAATTTGCCTGTCCTTCTTTATATTCCTGGCCAGCTTCCCTTCGTACTTCATCTTTTCAGCCCGTATAGCCCGTTTTGATTCCTTCTGTTGTCCCATGAAAGTTTCCGAATCGTCTGGCTTCCGGCTGCACTTTGCTGTGTTATACATCTTTTCTTTTAGTTTTATTCTATCCTTAACTTCTCTTTTCAGCCACGGTTGCCTCCTACTCCCCTTAGAATCTTTCTTCCCTTTTGGAATGAAATGATCCTGCGTCTTCCGGATTATGCCCAGAAATTCCTGCCATTGCTGTTCCACTGTCATTCCTGCTAGGATCCCTTTCCAGTCTACCTTGGCCAGCTCCTCTCTCATGCCTTCATAGTCCCCTTTGTTCAAATGCATCACTGACACTTCCGATTTAACCTTCTCCTTCTCAAATTGCAGATTAAAACTAATCATATTATGATCACTACCTCCAAGTGGTTCCTTTACCTCGAGTTCTCTTATCATATCTAGTTCATTGGACAACACTAAATCCAGAATTGCCTTTTCTCTGGTCGGCTCCATTACACGTTGCTCTAAGAATCCATCTCAGAGGCATTCTACAAACTCTCTTTCTTGGGGTCCTGAACCAACCTGATTTTCCCAGTCTACCTGCATATTGAAACCCCCCATCACCACAGTGGCATTACCTTTGTTACATGCCAGTTTTAACTCCTGCTGCAACTTACACCCTACATCCGGGCTACCATTTAGGGGTCTGTAGATAACACCAATTAGTGTCTTCTTGCCTTTACAATTCCTCAACTCAATCCACAGTGACTCTACCTCGTCAGTCCCTATGTCTTCCTTCGCAAGGGACTGAATTCCATCCCTCACCCCCTCCTCTGCCCACCTGCCTGTCCTTTCTATAGGATGTATAACCCTGAATATTAAGTTCCCAGGCCCAATCCTCCTGCAGCCACATCTCAGTAAGCCCCACAATGTCAAATCTACCAACCTCTAACAGAGCCTCAAGCTCATCTACTTTACTTCTTATACTTCGCGCATTCATATACAATACTTTTATGCATCTCACCTTTCACATTGATCCCTATTACACGGCCATACTCTCCTATCCCTTTGTGAGCTTTCTTTCCCGTTAATTCTGGGGTCATTAACTATCCCTTTACTCTCTTTCCATTTAGCTCCATCCTTGACTGTCCCATTTGACACCCCACCCCCCTTATTCAGTAAGTTTAAAGAAGATTTATTAGACATTTATTTTAACAAAGTGGTAAGTGTCTAGGACGCACATTGCACAAGTGGTGGAATCAGTTATGATGGCAATGTTCAAGAAGCGTTTTGACAGAAACAAGAATGGACAGGAATCAGAGGGATGTAGACCGTGTAGACAAATGTGCAGTTTAAATGGTCATGGTCAGCACAGACATAGCAGGCCGAAGGGCCTGTTCATGTGCTGCATTGTTTCATATTTTATGAAATCCCTGGAATTCTCATTCCGAAACTCTCTCTCCTTTGAGATATTCCTTAAAATCTACCACATTTATCTAATTTTTGGTAATTTGTCCAAATGTTTTCTTACTTGTCTCTTTAAAATATTGCTGTTGGCATGCCAGTGAAGTCTTCGTGCCCACAGGGCGGCGTGGTGTGCAGGGGTAAAGTTGTTAACTTACAACGCCAGAGGCCCGGATTCAATCCTGACTACGGGTACTGTTTGTATGGAGTTTGTACGTTCTCCCTGTGACCGCGTGGGTTTTCTCCCGGTGATCCAGTTTCCTCCCCCACTCTAAAGATGTACAGGTTTGCAGGTTAATTGGTTTCAGTAAAAATAAATTGTCAATTGTTCCTAGCGGGTAGTGTACAGGGTGATAGGTGCGGACTCGGTGGGCCGAAGGGCCTGTTTCTGCACTACATCTCTAAAGTATAAAGTTATTACATTATAAGGGTAAGTTCTATATTTTAAAATATATTTTGTTCAAGTTTTTCTTTCTCTGGGTAGGTTGTTTTATTTGTTTGTTTATAATCTATCGATATTGCATCATTTTTCATAACCAAATGTTGGACAGCTTAAAGACTGAGAATATAATTTAATGGAAGAATAACTTTCAATTGAATAATTTGTGAAGAGAAGTAACCTGACATTTACTTCTCATATCAAACCATATACTGCTGCTCATTCAGTCATTCCACTCAGCCTTGTGATTGCAGTTCTACAAACGCCCCAGCAAAAAAGATTCTTTATGAATAGGTACAGTAGGAACTGCAGATGCTGGTTTTCACCGAAGATAGTCACAAAATGCTGTAGTAACTCAGTGGGTCAGGTAGCACCTCAGGAGAAAAGGAAGAGGTGACATTTTGGGTCAAGACTCTTCTTCAGATCGAGAGTCAGGGGAGAAGGTCCCACACAGGAGATTAGTGGGCAAATTAGAGCACATGGTATTGGGGGTATGGTATTGACATGGATAGAGAATTGGTTTCCAATTGGTTGGAAGGCTCGGTGCTGGGGCCGCAACTATTTACAATATGTATTAATGATTGAGATGATGGAATTAAAAGTAACATTAGCAAATTTGCAGATGACACAAAGCTGGGTGGCAGTGTGAACTGTGAAGAGGATGCAGGGTGACTTGGACAGGTTGAGTGAGTAGGCAGATGCATGGCAGATGCAGTTTAATGTAGATAAATGTGAGATTATCCACTTTGGTGGCAAGAACAAGGAGGCAGATTATTATCTCAATGGTGTCATATTAGGAAAAAGGGAAGTGCAATGAGACCTGGGTGTCCTTGTACACCTGTCACTGAAAGTAAACACGCAGGTACAGCAGGCAGTGAAGAAAGCTAATGGCATATTGTCCTTCATAACAAAAGGATTTGAGCATAGGAGTAAAGAAGTCCTTCTGCAGTTGTACAGGGCCCTGGTGAGACCACATCTGGAGTATTGTGTGCAGTTTTAGTCTCCTAATTTGAGGAAGGAGATCCTTGCTATTGAGGCAGTGCAGCATAGGTTCACGAGGTTAATCCCTGGGATGGCGGGACTGTCATATGAGGAAAGATTGGAAAGACTGGGCTTTTATTCACATGAATTTAAAAGGATGAGAGGGGATCCTATAGAAACATATAAAATTATAAAAGGACTGGACAAACTAGATGCCGGAAAGGTGTTCCCAATGTTGGGGAAGTCCAGAACCAGGGACATAGTCTAAGAATAAAGGGGAGGCCATTTAAAACTAAGATTTAAAAAAAAAAATTCACCCAGAGAATTGTGAATTTGTGGAATTCTCTGCCACAAAAGGCAGTGGTCAATTCACTGGATGAATTTAAAAGAGAGTTAGATAGAGCTCTAGGGGCTAGCGGAATCAAGGGGTATGGGGTGAAGGCAGGCCCGAGTTACTGATTGTCGATGATCAGCCATGATCATAATGAATGGCGGTGCTGGCTCAAAGGGCCTAATGGCCTCCTCCTGCACCTATTTTCTTTGTTTCTATGAGGAAACTAGAGGTATCAAGAGGTACAAAGAACTCTCGTCGGAGAGAGGATAAGAAAACAGGTAGGCATACCGTGAGGAGGTTTTGGCTGTGGAGCAAACAAATTTTGTAGGGAGGAACTGCAGATGGCGATTTACACGCAAAATGAATGTTGGTTCATTCCAGTATACTTAATCATTCTGTTTTAATTTTCATTTTGAAGAAAAAAAATGCCAAGGTGAATTAGAGACAGCACATTTGCTCGGCTGGGTTTCGAGCATGACATCGGGTGTTATCTGTGTGGAGTTTGCACATTCACCATGTGATTGTGTGGGTGTTTCCTCCGGGTGCTCCGGTTTCCTCCCACATCCCAAAGACATGCAGGTTGTCAGGTTAATTGGCCTCTGTAAATTGCCCAGAGAGTGTAGAGAAGGGCTGAGAAAATAGGATAACATAAAACTGATGCAAACGGGCGATCGACGATCAGCGTGGACTCGGTGGACTGAATGGCCTGTTTCCATGCGGTATCTCTGTTCATTAATTATAGGGGCAGAATTAGACCATTCAGCCCATCTAGTCTACTCCGCCATTCAATCATGACTGATCTATCTTTCCCTCTCAAGTCCATTCCCCTGCCTTCTCCCCATAACCCCTGACACCTTTACTAAACAAAAACATTATTTCTAAACTAAAGTAAACAATCTAAACACAGGAACTTCAATGATCAGCATTGACAACATGCAGCTCTTTAAAATATATAGGCAAATGGACAAAAGATTGTGAAAGATGGTAGATATTGGGGAACATTTCAGGGCAGGGATTTCACAGATGAAGGTACAGCTCTTGTTGATGGTGTCACTAGATTCAAGAATACATCTTCTTCTACTTGCGTATGGCGTGCACAGCCTAAAGTTGTTCTATTTGATCTTATTTGATTCTGCATGCCGGGTTGATTGCATTAGTCGAAACAGGGCGGACCACGTGAAGGTTGCAATCTTCCACCCCAAGAATACATAAGATGGCAGAATTTATTGTTTCAAGTTGTTTTCTGAAACAAGTCAAACCAATTCCCTTCTAAAAACCAAGATAAAACAGAGATGCTGAAATCTAAAGCAAAAACAGAAAGTACTGGAAGCCCTCAGCAGGTCAGGCAGCATCTGTTAATATTTTAATGAAGGTTCTTCAACCTGAAGTGTTAACTCTACTTCTTTCCACAGATGCTTCCTGACCTATTGAGTATTTTCACAATTTTCTGCTTTTGTTCGGTATTTTTTAACATTTGACTCATTATTTTTGGGGCGGCATGGTGGCACAGCAGTCGGGTTGCTGCCTCATAGCACCTGAGATCCAGGGTTAACCCTGACTACGGGTGCTGTCATACGGAGTATGTAGATTCTCCTTGCGACTGCATGTGTATTCTCCGGGTTCTCCAGTTTCCCCCCAAACTCCAAAGACGTACAGGTTTGTAGGTTAATTTGGCTTTGGTAAAAAAATTGTAAATTGTCCCTAGAGTGTAAGATAATGCTGGTGTACGGGTATCGCTGGTCTGCGTGGACTCTGTGGGCTGAAAGGCCTATTTCCGCTCTGTATCTCTTAAACTGAACGGAGTCCGCACCGACCAGTGATCACCGTACACTCTTTTACACAAAGGGTGGTGGGTGTATGGAACAAGCTCCTGGTAGTTGAGGCAGGTACTATTGCAATATTTAATAAACATTTAGACAGGTACATGGATAAGATATGTTTTTGAAGGGCAATGGGCCAAATGCAGGTAGGTGGGGACTAGTTTACATGGAACATATTGGTTGGTGTGAGAAAGTTGGGATGAAGGGCCTTTTTTTAACTGTGTGACTATGGTAAACCAGATGAGCGAGCAACAGGTTTCCAATACTTGCCCACACCCTCTCCCCAGTGCAGAATTAATTTGGATTTCAGGCCAACAGAGCAGGTTTATCTTTTGATGATGAAAATGTAACACTCAGTCGTTCTGAGGCTGAGTTTGGGGGAATAGGATGGACTGTTGCCAGAGCCTATGGGAAGTGGGAATTTCGCAGGATCAGGTGACAAGATGGATGTTGGGTGCTGGTGCCTGAAGTTAGTGCAGTGTGCATGATGGGAGGGTTAGCTGTTGATGAGGAACTGAGGCCAGCGACAGATCATCATGATCATGTTCAATATCAGGGCAGTCTGGAGGGTTTGGTGACCTACTCCTGCTCCTATTCTATTCCCCCAAAGCAGAAGTGCAGGAGTGATAGTCAAAAGAGCCAAGAGTGTTTTATTGTCATATGTCTCAAACAGAAAAATGAAATTATTACTTACAGCAGCACAACAGAATATGTAAACATAGTACTCTGCAAACAATATCTATCTATCTATCTATCTATCTATCTATCTATCTATCTATCTATCTATCTATCTATCTATCTATCTATCTATCTATCTATCTATCTATCTATCTATCTCTATCTATCTATCTATCTATCTATCTATCTATCTATCTATCTATCTATCTATCTATCTATCTATCTATCTATCTATCTATCTATCTATCTATCTATCTATCTATCTATCTATCTATCTCTATCTATCTATCTATCTATCTATCTATCTATCTATCTATCTATCTATCTATCTATCTATCTATCTATCTTCCTGCAACTACGCCAAAATGGTACACTAACATTTTTGCACCTCCTTACTCACCATTGTTCCATGGTCTTTTTTGTCAAGTTTCGTTCAGATTGATGTTATATTTCACAGGTTATTGACATTTAAAAGTTTTCACGTGGGAAGGATTGATTGGCATTTACAAAAATGATTCCAGAACTTTCCGCCGATGCCGCCCACCACCCCCCCCCCCCCACCCCACCCTGGGAAGGATTGATTGGCTCCGGGGTGCATTGACGCCGAAGCCGACCCAAATGTCGAGTCCATTCATTGGCTCCGGGGAGCGCAGACACCGCCCCCCCAGCGTTGTACCAAAAATGATTCCAGAACTTTCCTCAGACACCATCCCCAGTGAGTGGTGTATTATTGCGTTGGGGGAACGGGGCCCAACGGGTCCCACTTGGGCTAGTATATTACTAAAAGTCTTATCCTGTTTCTATCTATCTATCTATCTATCTATCTATCTATCTATCTATCTATCTATCTATCTATCTATCTATCTATCTATCTATCTATCTATTTATCTATCGATCTATCTATCTATCTATGTGATTACATGTGATGTGGGACCTACGCCAAAACGGTACACGATAGCGCTAAAATTTTTGCACCACCTTTGTCCCGTGGTCGTTCGTATAAAGGTTCGGTGAGATTTATGTTATATTTCACAAGTTATTGACATTTACAAGTTTAAGAAAACCCATTTTGAGAAGAATAACTTGACAGATGCTGTGACAGTTGATCGGAGATTCTGGCAGTTAGCAGCTACAACATCACAATGCGATCTCACAGTCCTCCAATCACAATGGGATCTCATTTACATACGCTGCCGTAAACATTCCGCCACCCGACAATGACATCACAATGGGATCTCTGCTGCCAACCAACAGTTGGGATAAGCTCCAGCCAGTGCAATGAGAGATTTCTTACATTGTTGTAGGGAGAGGTACAGACAGGGGAGGGGGCGGCGGCGGAGATAAGGGCTGTAGTCATACCCAATTCCGGGGTCTAGGCCAAGGTGTACCAGCAACTCAGGGGCCGCTCGGCCGCCGCCATCCTACAGCACAGCCTCCGCCCGCCACCCTCACCCCGCCCCTGGCACAGTGAGCCCGGCTCCATCGAGGCCCAGGTCCATGAGTGCTTCGGCCGCCTACAGCCAGGGCCGGGCCCAGTACGAGAACCAGGCCAAGTTCCAGGCCCTGGCACTGTTCTGCGACCTGGATAGGTGCTGGGGCAGGGACTGGGAGTGAGGGGAGGAGGTTGAGGGAAATGGAGGGAAGGAGATGGGGTGGTAGGGGGAGATGGGGGGGGCAGGGCCGAGCCACCGCGGGTCTCGTGACAGGCAGCGCTCCAGTGGCTCCTGCCCGCAGGCGCGGACACTGGGAGCGGCCCTAACGCACCACACCGTTACAGTGGGGAGGGAGCGCTGGAGCCCGGCCCACAACATGGGGGGAGAAGACAGAGGGAGGGGGAAGGGAGAGGGGAAAGAGGGATGAGGGAGGGAAGGGGGAGAGAGGGAAGAGGGAGGGAGGGGGAGGGAGGGGGAGAGAGGGATGAGGGAGGGATGGGGAGAGAGGTTTGAGGGAGGGAGGGGAGAGGGAGGGAGAGGGGAGAGAGGGAGGTAGGGGGGAGAGGAAGGGAGGGAGGGGGAAGAGAGGGAGGGAGTGGGGTAGAGGGGTGGTGGAGTGCAGGATGATAGAGGTGGAGGGGTGGAGAGGAGCCGAGGAGAAGGGAGGAGAGGGAAATAGAAACATAGAAACATAGAAAATAGGTGCAGGAGTAGGCCATTCGGCCTTTCGAGCCTGCACCGCCATTCAATATGATCATGGCTGATCATCCAACTCAGTATCCTGTACCTGCCTTCTCTCCATACCACCTGATCCCTTTAGCCACAAGGGCCACATCTAACTCCCTCTTAAATATAGCCAATGAACTGGCCTCAACTACCTTCTGTGGCAGAGAGTTCCAGAGATTCACCACTCTCTGTGTGAAAAATGTATTTCTCATCTCGGTCCTAAAGGATTTCCCCTTAATCCTTAAACTGTGACCCCTTGTCCTGGACTTCCCCAACATCGGGAACAATCTTCCTGCATCTAGCCTGTCCAACCCCTTAAGAATTTTGTACGTTTCTATAAGATCCTCCCTCAATCTTCTAAATTCTAGCGAGTACAAGCCGAGTCTACCCAGTCTTTCTTCATATGAAAGTCCTGACATCCCAGGAATCAATCTGGTGAACCTTCTCTGTACTCCCTCTATGGCAAGAATGTCTTTCCTCAGATTTGGAGACCAAAACTGTACGCAATACTCCAGGTGTGGTCTCACCAAGACCCTGTACAACTGCAGTAGAACCTCCCTGCTCCTATACTCAAATCCTTTTGCTATGAATGCCAACATACCATTCGCTTTCTTCACTGCCTGCTGCACCTGCATGCCTACTTTCAATGACTGGTGTACCATGACACCCAGGTCTCGTTGCATCTCCCCTTTTCCTAATCGGACACCATTTAGATAATAGTCTACTTTCCTGTTTTTGCCACCAAAGTGGATAACCTCACATTTATCCACATTATACTGCATCTGCCATGCATTTGGTTACTCACCCAGCCTATCCAAGTCACCTTGCAGCCTCCTAGCATCCTCCTCACAGCTAACACTGCCCCCCAGCTTCGTGTCATCCGCAAACTTGGAGATGTTGCATTCAATTCCCTCGTCCAAGTCATTAATATATATTGTAAATAGCTGGGGTCCCAGCACTGAGCCTTGCGGTACCCCACTAGTCACTGCCTGCCATTCTGAAAAGGACCCGTTTACTCCTACTCTTTGCTTCCTGTTTGCCAGCCAGTTCTCTATCCACATCAATACTGAACCCCCAATACCATGTGCTTTAAGTTTGTATACTAATTTCTTATGTGGGACCTTGTCGAAAGCCTTCTGAAAGTCATGCTTTTATATGCCTTATAAATGCCTTTATAAACACATAATTGGAACAAAAAAATTTGTGTACATACTGTACATTAAAAAAATACCAGGTCTGCTTGACTAAAACTTTATTTCAAATCATTGGAGATTAAGAAAAAAATGCCCTTTTTTAGATACAATTTTAATCAAAATGAAAACTATTTCAAAACCGGTCTGGGCTATTTAGGGTTGCCTTTGCCTATTTTCACATCACCATTTTATCTACTACCCAACGGCTCCACGGGTCGTATAGGTTTGAACCAGGAATAATGGTCGTACTCCAATAACAATTTTTCTGAAGACAGAACCTGTATATGTGCGTTTTTTTAATGGGAGGCCTTTTTGATGTAATACTTCCGTGTAACAGGGACTCTCATCTTGTTTGTTTGTATATATATTTGTTTGTTTGTTCCCGAAACTCCACTAAGATGGTACATGGTTTTAGGCCCACCTTACTCACCATTGTCCTGCGATGTGAACTATCACGTTTCGTTCAGATTGATGTTATATTTTAAAAGTTATTGACATATTAATCTTAAATAACTTAAAGCAGTGCCCCCATTTGCCGGTGCGCCTGCGCATTTGGGGGCCAGCCACTACATAACCATCCCCACGCATGTGCGCACTGGGCCCAGTACCCACGTGTGTGCCATTGGGGCCTTTGCCGAATTTCAGATCATCATTTTTTTTCCTTCACCTGTACTTGCCTGGCCTCACAACGGGGATCCAACGGCTCCACGGGTAAGTTTTGATCCATTTTACAAATGCCTTTATGGGTCCTCTCTTCACTTTATTAACTTTAACTTAATTTCTGCCGTCAATGGCACAAATTTGAAAGCGGCAGTCGCGCCTGTGCATTGTGGGTCCGTCAACCACACATGCGTAGTTTGTTCAAATATTGCGTTGGTTGAACAGGAGCCAACGGGTCCACACGGTCTAGTAATCAATTAAATTAAAATTCAGTATACACACAAAATATATATATATAAATATATACACACATAAAACAAACAAACAATAATAGTGCAAAAGACAAAACCAATGGGCCACAAATATATATAGATTAGAGATTCTTTGGTGGTAGTGTTTAACGTGTCTCCTTGAATGACATGAAATGGCCTAAAATAAATTATTTTCTGCCCTACAATGCTGGAAAAAAATATATGTAATTCTATTTAGAAACAACAAATTGCAGATGCTGGTTTACAAAAGAATTAAACAAAGAATGTATGTTGCCCAGGGACTTAGGAGACTGCAGATGCTGGTATCTGGATTAAAAATAAAGAATGGAGAAACAAGGAACTACAGTTGCTGGTTTGCACAAAAGGACGCAAAGTGCAGGAGTATCTCAGGGGGTCACGCAGCATCTCTGGAGAACATGGATAGGCGACGTTTTGGGTCAGGACCCTTCTTCAATCTCAATTCTTTTTTCTCAGCAGTGTCTTCTGCTAAAGATTAGTTCTGCGTTGCAATCAAAGCTCCCAACGGCAACCTCAAATCTATAAGGAGTGTCTGTCAAAACTCTGCTGCCACCTTCTCCCCCCACCATCCACAAATATATAAACAAAAGCTATTCCAGGCTGAAACTCTAATTAAAGATGGTCATGTCAAAATCGATGTGAGTTTTCAATAATGCAAGCAACAAAGCTGTCAGTTAAATGTGATCATTCACAATTCATTTTACTTTTAGCAAAATAATCACTTTATTAATATTTAGCGTATTAATGTATAGATAAATTAGGTGATAATTGATGATGGTAGCACTCTCTGAATTTATTTTCTGATACAACATTTATGTGGGGGAAAAAACCAGCAATAAATACTCTGGTGGCAGTTCTGTTCCCTCTGAACTGCTTCATCTGTAATCTGAGGGCGTAATATCCTTCGTTTGTCCTTCACTATTGTCTAATTGGCGTATCTGAGCATTCAGTTATGCTGATTGAAGCCATTGTCTGTTTGATTTTGATGGCTTCCAACAAATCATACCTCAAACGGTTTTAATTAAGAAGGTTGCAGCAAAGCTGAAGCTCTTCATTCAACGCAATGAACCGGACGCTGTAAAACGTTGAGATGCAGTGCACAGTGGACCCTGCTCTTGCACGTTTTCCTTTAATATATAAGGGGCTTTGATCTTATTCGGAATTTGAATTAACGCTATCCTGGCATAAATTGGTGCAGTGAAGTGTTACAAGGCACCTCACTCACAACAATGAACCAGATAAGTATGAACATAGATCACTCAGTGTTTCAGCACACTCCACTGGAAAAATAGATTTTTATCTTAACAGGAACATGTCTTCACCAAACAGGCATCAATCACAGCAGCCAGTAGACAATTTAAAAATTCTGCATCCAGATTTACTTGATGTCCACTCGAGACAATCATTTGTAGATTGATGAAGAATAGGTAGGGGAAAAATTGTCCGATTGAATCCCCAAATTTCAGATCTGCTTGAAAGAGCAGTTCATTTGTATTTAGACGGGATTGATCCAGGGAATTCTCACCCTGCAACAGACTGGGCTGTAACAAAGCTGCGGCCATTTCTGTCTGCACTGCGGCTACTGTGTTTCATTTCATTTATATTCACACTGCATTCAATTCCTTCCAGGCTTTCTTCCATTTGTGTTCTGTGTTGCATTGCAGAATTGCCAATGAAAATAATAATGGTATGCCTTTCGAATATACAATATTTCCATTCATCCAACTGCCCCTTCTCCACCATTTACAGTACTTGACGAAAATTCAAATTATTTAGAAGTGTGACAAATCTGTTAAGTCCCACAGACCACAGGGTGGCACAGTGGCGCAGTGGTAGAGGTTCTGCATTACAGACCCAGAGACCCGGGTTTGATCCTAACCACAGGTGCTGTCTGTTCAATGTTTGTTCATTTTCCTTGTTTTCTCTGGGTGCTCCAGTTTCCTCCCACCATCCAAAGACGTGCAGATTTGTAGGTAATGTGGCTGATGTAAATTGTCCCTCATGTGTAGGAAAGAACTAGTGTATGGGGTAATCGCTGGTTGGCATGGACTCGGTGGCCCGAAGGGCCTGTTCCCACACTGTATCTCGAAAACTAAAAAAAACTAAAAGCTGTATTAATTAAGGTAAGAGTTTATCGATAGTATCAAGACCTTTTTTGAAGTAATTTTAAACAGGTTTCTGGCCCTATCAAGGTTTTGGAACAGCTCTGCTCAAAGCACCAGTGACGTTTTGAGTGGCAAGGTTCATTGACTCCGTCTTGGTCTACGAATTGAATGCACCTCTCTAGGTGCTTAATAATATAATGTATAGTGCTAAGGAGCATTTGTATACAATCCATCACTGCCTTAGTCCAATTGATGCTGAAACCTCTATCAACACTTATTATTTTCTAGATTATTCCAATGTACTCCTGGCTGCTTTCTAACATTTTTATTTCTCCATAAATTCATGTTATTCAAAAATCTGCTTCCTATGTCCAAACTCAGTGAATCCCATCCATCCATCTATGTAAAGTAAAGTAAAGTAAAGTATCCTTTATTGTCATTCAGACTTTTCAGTCTGAACAAAATTGTGTGCCTTGCAGTCATAACATAGAATAAAATAACAAAACACACAATAAACACAGATTTAACATCCACCACAGTGAGTCCATCAGGTCCTCCTCACTGTGATGGAAGGCAAAAGTCTTAAAGTCCTTGTCTCTTCCCTCCTTGTTCTCCCTCTGCGTTGAGGCGATCCAGGCTTCCGATGTTGTGACCCCGCCGGATGATGGTAAGTAAGTCCTGCGGCCGAATCCGAGCTCCGCGAATGGGCCGGTTCAAACTCCGTGGCCTGGGGCGTACGAAGCTGCCGCCCTTCAGTCTAGCGGACGAAGCTGTTGTTGCGGGAGCTCCGGAAAACAGGTCACCAACCTGGGACCTGCGAGCTCCCGATGATGTCGTCCACTGGGCCCGCGGCCGAGTCCACTGGGCCCGCGGCCGAGCCTCCGAGGCTCCGAAGTCGGGTCGGTAGTCGGGTCGGAAGTCGGGCTGCCGCCGCAACGCCACCACAGCCCCGAAGTCGGCCAGCCGCGTGTTGGTAAGTCCTGGCTCTGTCTCCGGAGCGTCGAGGTCGGTCCCAGTTGGAGGCCGCCAGCTCCGCCATTAGGCCTCAGCGCAGACGGAGAAGGAGATGGGGGATACGACAAGAAAAGGTCACATCCCCCCGAAGGAAGAGACCAAAAACATGTTTCTCAGTGCAACAAATAGTTCCAACAACTGACCACACTCACGTTATTATTGTCCTTTTTTGCCATTATTTTCATTATTTGTACTCTCTTGCGATTAGAATACTCTTACGGAAGACACCACTATATAATACTTACCTCAACCGTGAAGTCTGATGAACGGTACACACCCTGCCAAAACTTGCCATTTGCATCTGTAATTCTGAATGATGTAGTGTGTTTTTAAAAATGTCATCTTGGACTATTCTTTTGTATTATTTAATATTCAAAATATTGAATATATTTGTTTTTTTGCCAGACCAATGAAGTAGCATAAAATATCGACCATAAAGGTGGCGTGATCTATGCACCATGGTGGGCTTGACGGTAATCATGTAGTGCCTTTTCATTGACTGGATAGCACACAAGAAATCCTTTTCACTATAACGGACACGTGGCAATAATAAACTAAACAATAGTCAACTGAAATCATTGGTGCTGAAGCAGAGGGAGAAGGAGGTTATATAAAGGAGGTTTCCTGGTAGTTCTTCCTTCTCGTAACTAGAACAGACACTGAAGTAACAACAGAACAGGAAGCATCTATGGAGAAAGAAACAAAAGTAAATTTCAGGTTTTCTCTCCCCAGACCCGGTCGGACCTGCTGATTTCCATTTCAGATTTCCAGAATATGCAGTATTATGCGTTGGACCATCTCTGAGATGGTAACATCATAAAACATTTTGCAAATTGACAATATTTTTGTTCGACAATGAAGCTGCTTGGGTTTTGCTGCCATTTTCCAGACTAAATGCCACCATGCTTTGGACAAATGGGGAAGTCTTGAACTTGCTGACCCTTACTTACAATTTCCCATCTGTACTCTAATTGTATTGTGTCCAATGACACAGAAGCAACCTTCAGAATTCACGCACTTATGCTGGAAAATCGGACATTTAAAGTCATAAAGTCATGTGGCACAAAAACAGGTGCCAGATAGACACAAAATGCTGGAGTAACAATGGGACAGGCACCATTCTTCCCAAAACCCACCTATTCATTTTCTCCAGACCGGACCTGCTGAGTTACTTCAGCATTTTGTGTCTATTTCCGGTAAAAAAAAACAGCATCTGCAGTTCCCTCCTACACAAAAACAGGCGCATCAGCCCAACTCATCCTTGACGGCCAGGTTTAAGAACTGAGCTGGCCCAATTTGCCTACATTTGGCCTATATCCCTCTTACGCTTTCCTACGCACGTATCTGTCTAAAAGCCTTTTAAACTTTAAGCCTTTTCTTAATTAGTAAGGGTGTCAAGGGTTAAGGGGAGAAGGTAGGAGAATGAGGTTGAATGGCGGAGTACACTTGGGCCGAATGGCCATCTTCTGCTCCTATGACCTATGAACATGAAACATTGCCATTTTACCTGTCTCTACAGCTTCCTCTGTTGGTTGATTCTGTGTCGCACTACCCATTGTGTGAAGAAATTGCTCTCCAGCCTCTTTTAAATGTTTCCCCCTAAACCCACACCTCTTGCTCTTCAACATCTATCATGCCTGTAGCATCAGTGCCCTGGAGAATTGAATTGCTTGCCCTGTCCCTCTCCCAATCATGTTTCTATTATGGCTTTTAATATCCCAGTCGCAAGTAGCAATCCATGTCGTCAGTTCATCTTTCTTGCCCATCAGGCTTCTTGCATTAATATAAATGCAGTTTAATCTATAAGACCCCCATTGCTCCCTGGCTTGTCCCTGCTTGAACTGACACACATTAACATCTATATCAAGCTCTCTTTGTCCATCTGCCACACCGCTTTGAGTACAGCCCCCCGTGTTACACTAGTTTAAACCATCTGGAGTAGTGCTGGCAAATCTTCCCGCTTGGATATTGATGCTCCAGCAGATCAGATGCAACCTGTCCCTCTTGTACAAGTCCCACCTTCCTTGGAAAGAGAGCCCAATAATCCATATGCATGAAGCCATCCCCCTTGCACCAGTTCCTTAGCTGTGCACCTATCTGCACCATCTACCTGTTCCTTGCTTGGCTGGCTCATGGCAAAAATAGTCTTCTTGAGATTATAACCCAGAGATCATGTTTTTCACCTTCCCCACAACGAAGGTGGCTTTATTGTAATCACTGAAATGTCTGCAGGTGTATGTGATGGTGTCACTAGTCAGATAACACCATTGAATTCGCAAGACAGCAATTCTTATGGCCCTCTAATTGCCACTAAACAAAAGTGATGTTAAGAAATGTGTAGGACGGAACTGCAGATGCTGGTTTAAACCGAAGATACACACAAAATGCTGAAGTAACTCAGCGGGACAGGCAACATCTCTGGAGAGAAGGAGCCTAGACCCTTCTTCAGACAAATGTTAATTTGTGCATCAAAGTGGCTGCAAATGGATTTACTTTCTGGGCACTGTTTTTCTTTGAATAGTGCTAAGATGTCTTTTATGCCCACGAGAGAAGGCATTCATATCTCACAGGGCTGCAGTTTAATCCCCTTCATATTATGGGGCAACACAGTGGTGCAATGGTAAAGTTTCAGCCTTACAGCATCAGTGACCTGTATTGGATCCTGGCTACGGATCCACTCTGTTCAGAGTTTGTACGTTCTCCCTGTGACCGTGTGAGTTTTCACCGGGTGCTCCAATTTCCTCCAAAACACCAAAGACATACAGGTTTGTAGATTAATTGGTTTTGGTAAGTTGTAAAATTGTCCCTAATGTGTAGGATAGTGCTCATTTACGCGGTGATTGCTGGTGGCGCGGACTCAGTGGGCCAAAGAGCCTGTTTCCGCGCTGCATCTGTAGAAGTCTAAATGATGACACATCCAATAATGTGAAGCCACCTTCATTGCAGAAATGGGAAGTGAACCTGCAACATATGCACCTGTCTCTGGATTGGAACCCATAGTCTTCTGTTCTGTTCATAGGCTCATCATAAGGAAGGCTAAACCCTGGACAACTGTTCTTCAGGTTGTGGACTGAAGAGCATGCCCAGTTTTACTTACATTCTTCCAGCAAAGCAATGAATATTTGCTGAGCTTCCTCTTTGAAATAAATGAACACTGTTTTGAATACCCTGCAAAAAAATGTGTTCTAACAAGAATGTCAGAAATATACTTTTTAAATCTGACCATCAACAACACAACTAAACCATTCCAGCCAAGCACCCAAAATGCCTGATATTATCAGTACTGGTCTATTTAATGACCCGCTTTCCAAGCCCCCACTCCCTCATTTTTACTAGGGACGTTCAGTCACTCTACACCTCCATCCCCCACCAGGAAGGCCTTAAAGCCGTCTGTTTCTCCCTCGACCACAGAACCATCCAATTTCCCTCTACTAACACTCAACAACTTCTCCTTGGACACCTCCAACTCCAGGCGTAGCTATGGGCACCCGCATGGGTCCCAGCTATGCCTGCCTCTTTGTAGGGTACGTTGAACAATCCCTGTTCCGGGCGTACACTGGCCCTATCCCCAAACTCTATCTCCGTTACATTGATGACCGCATCGTCACAACCTCCTGCACCCATGCACAACTCATGGACTTCATCAACTTCACCATCAATTTTCATCCTGCACTCAAATTTACTTGGACCATCTCCCACACCTCCCTCCCCTTTCTTCATCTCACAGTCTCCATCACAGGAAATAGACTATTGACTGACATCTATTACAAACCCACTGACTCCCACAACTATCTTGACCACTTCTTCCCACCCTGCTTCCTGCAAAGACGCTATCCCCTACTCCATCTACGCTGCGTCCGTGCCCAAGATGAGGTGTTCAATACCAGAACATTCGAGATGTCCTCATTCTTTAGGGAATGGGGGTTCGCCTCTCCCATCATAGATGAGGTCCTCACTCGTGTCTCCTCGGTACCCCATAGCTCAACCCGTGTTCCCCCTCCCCTTAGTCGCAACAGAGACAGAGTCCCCCTTGTCCTTACCTTCCACCCCATCAGCCATTGCATACAACACATAATCCTCCGAAATTTCCGCCACCTCCAATGGGATCCCAGTTCTAGCTACATTTTTCCATCTCCACCCCTTTCCACCTTCCGCAGAAACCGTTCCCTCCGCAACTCCCTGGTTAACTCATCCCTTCCCACCCACACCACCCCCTCCCCAGGTACCTTCCTCTGCAACCACAGAAGATGCAACACCTGTCCCTGTACCTCCACCCTCAACTGTCCAGGGACCCCGACAGTCCTTTCAGGTTAGGCAGAGGTTCACTTGCACCTCCTCCAACCTCATCTACTGTATCTGTTGTTCAAGATGTGGACTCTTATACATCGCAAGACCAAACGTAGACTGGGCAAATTGTTTCACGGAACTTCGCTCAGCCCACATGAAACAACCTGATCTCCTGGTTGCTGGACACTTTAATTCTCCTTCCCATTCCTACACAGACCTTTCTGTCCTCTGTCTCCTCCATTGACAGTGAGGCTAAATGCAAATTGGAGGAACAGCACCTCATATTTCACTTGGGCAGCTTACAGCCCAGTGGTATGAAAATTGATTTCTCTCACTTCAGGTAGCCCGGCATTCCCTCTCTCTCTATCTCTCCCCCACCCAAGTCGCACTAGCTTCTCATTTTCACCCTACAAACAGCTTACAATGGCCCGTTTCCTTTATCATCGTAACTTTTTTGCATATCTTTCATTCATTGTTCTTTATCTCCCCACAGTATGGTGGCCATTAGGGGCGCCACATGAAGGCTGCCTCTGCCTACAGTCTGTCCGTTTTTTCCATCTTTTTTATTTTTTAGTTTGTTTAAAAGTATGTTGAGGTGGTTTCTTTAGTTTTTCTATGTGGGGGAGGGGGGTAGGGTAAGGGGGAAACCGTCTACCAGTCGCTTACTGGCGAGGACGCGACTATTCTCCGAGTCGCATCTTCGCCCCCCTCCTCGCAGCCTACCACCTGGATTGGAGCAGCCTTTCCTGCTGGGGACCGGACCAGAGCTCCAGCAGCGGCGGCGCAGCGCTGGATACATCGCGGAGCGGGCGATGCCTCACCTGGGATCGCCGTTTGAAGCTCCGGAGTGCTGGGCCTGCTGCAACAACATCGCGGGGCTGTGGTTTGAAGAGCTTCCAGCGCGGGCGGCGCTGACTTCAACATCGTGGTGCCCTGGGGCCCTTTGCCGAGGGCCGCCAGCATGGGTCTCCGCTCAGCGCGGCCTGTGGACTTCGGGAGCCGCGGACTCCGGTAGGAAGTGGCCGATTTGGAGGTCCAAGCCGCTGAGGTTGTTCTCCCGTTCTGACGTCGGAGTTCCATCATCCCGGCGAGAGGGCCTGAGCATCGGGCCACCCGTAGCGGTGACTGCGGAGGGCTGCGGAGGGCTCGGAAGGACTTGACCACGGGTGTACATCATAGAACATCAAAGAGGAGGATGACTGAACTTTGGGCCTTCCCTCACAGTAGGAAACTTTGATTCCGCTGTGCAGGGGATGTTTATGTTAAAATACTATCGTGTTTTGTTCTTTTTTTATTCGTATGGCTGTATGGTGACCCTAAATTTCACTGTACCAATTGGTGCACGTGACAATAAATGTCTCTTGATCTCTTGATCTCACCATCTATATCTCTCATTTCCCTGATCCCTAACCAGTCTGAAGAAGGGTCTCGACCCAAAAGTCACCCATTCCTTCTCTCCAGAGATGCTGCCTGTCCTGCTGAGTTACTCCAGCTTTTTATGTCTATCTTGAGTGATCATACAGTGTTGTGGAAATTACAAACTACCTTGATTGCACTAAGGACTGAGTACAGAATTGTTTACGTAAGTGCGGGATTTCATAAAGTTGCCTATTGTGTAATTCGGGGAGTGTTTGTAATTTAATAACAATAGTCACGTAATTCCGGTTCCTAATATTACTTTAGTTCAGTTTAGACATACAGCATGGAAAGCCAATTAACCTACAAAAGTATACGTCTTTGGAGTTTGGGAGGAAACCAGAGCTCCTGGGGAAAACTCATGCAGGTCACGGGGAGAATGTACAAATTCATTATAGACCGCACTCGTAGTCAGGATCAAACCCGGCTCTCTGGCGCTGTGAGGCAGCAACTCTACCGCTGCGCCCTTTTTAAATATTTAATTAAAAAATCAAAGTAGGTTAGGTGAAGCAGCAGATATTTCTCTGTAGTATAATTCTGTTATATTTTGAGATGCATTCAGTTTTACATGATAATAGTCGACCTTCTTGTACTAAGACATACATGCTTTATCATCCTTGAAAGATGATGCAGTTAGAATACCTTTTTATTCATTCAAGGGATGTGAGCATCACAGGCTGAGCCAGAATTTAATTGCTCATCCTTGATTACCCTTGAGAAGGTGATGATGAGCAGGCTTAAATGCTGCAGTCCTTGAGGTCTGGGATTATCTACAATGCTTTTGGGGGGGGGCGGTTCATGATTTTGACCCAGGAACATTAAGGAACTGTAGTGAGTCTCGAAGTCAAGATGTTGTAGACACAAAAAGCTGGAGTAACTCAGCGGGTCAGGCAGCATCTCTGGATAAAGGGAATGGGTGATTTGTACAAAAGGGACTGGTTGCACCTTAATTGGAAGTGGACCGACATTCTGGCAGGCAAGTTTGCTAGTGCGACACGGGTGGGTATAAACTTAAAATGTGGGGGGGTGGAGTCAACAACGTGGAAGCGTATGTGTGCAGTTAACGGGAAAGAGAGTGTAGGAAAGGTCACGTTTAAACTAACAGGGCAGGGGGGTGGGAACCAATGGAAGGAGACAGAGGGTCATTAAAGGAGGTCAGAAGCAAAAGGTAGAAGGGTGATAAGAAAAACAACCTGAAAGCTTTGTGCCTTAATGCAAGGAGCATTCAAAATGAGGTGGATGAATTGAATGTGCAGTTAGTAGTTAAAGGATATGATATAGTTGGCTGTAGACTAGATGAAAACGAGTTATACAGGCAGTGAAACTCAACAGGACGACAGTGAAACTAGTACGATGACTAGGGTGGGGAAGGAATGGAGAGAGAGGCGATGCAAGAGTTATTTGAACTTAGAGCGAAGCACCTCATATTTCACCCAAGCGACATATGGGGTGCTGTTCAAGATGATGCATGACTTGGAGGGACTTTCCTGGTGCTGGTGATCCCATGTTTTGTTGCCCTATCCTTCTAGTTTACAGTTTTAGTTCAGAGATACAGCAAGGGTAATAGGCCCTTCGACCCACCTAGTCCATGCCAACCATCATTCACCCATTGACAGAAGTTCTGTGTTATCCCATTTTCACATCCACTCCCTGCACACTGAGGGCAACATTTACAGAGGGCTAATTAACCTACAAAGCCACACGTCTTTGGGATGTGGGAGGAAACCGGATCTCCCAGAGAAAAACCTCGTGGTCACAGGGAGTTTGTGCAAGCTTCACCCAGGCAGCATCTGAGGTGGGGATAGAAACCGGTACTCTGGTGCTGTGAGGCAGCAGCTCAACCTGCTGCACCACTGCCTCTAGTAGGTTGAGGTGTGGTTTGGAAGCTGCTGTCTAATGAACCTGGTGAATTGCTGCAGTGCACCCTATAGATAGTAGAGACTGCTATTGCTGTACGTCAATGGTGAAGTAAGTGAGTGGTTGTGGAAGGCAGAGCATCCCATCAAATATGCTCCCATGTCCAGTATGGCATTGACCTTCTTGAGCAGTGTTGAAGCTCCACTCATCTAGACAAGTGGAGGGTTCTTGGCACTTTGGTATTTTAATTTTATTTGTCACATTACAGTGACATTAATTTTTGTATACAGTTCAGTACAAGTATCACTATACATAAGCACTTAGGTACAGTGCCC
This sequence comes from Malacoraja senta, assembly GCA_038087875.1. Taxonomy (NCBI): domain Eukaryota; kingdom Metazoa; phylum Chordata; class Chondrichthyes; order Rajiformes; family Rajidae; genus Malacoraja; species Malacoraja senta. The sequence goes on from CM075978.1 coordinate 39,967,949, forward strand.
TCCATAATGTTTGGGTCAAAGACCCATCATTTAATTGCCTCAGTACTCCACAATTTGAGATTTGTATTAGAAAAAATTGCATGCGGTTAAAGTGCACATTGTCAGATTTTATTAAAGGCCATTTTTATACATTTTGGTTTCACCATATAGAAATTACAGCTGTGTTTATGCATAGTCCCCCCATTTAAGTAAGTAAGTAAGTAAGTAAGTAAGTTTATTGGCCAAGTATTCACATACAAGGAATTTGCCTTGGTGCTCCGCCCACAAGTAACAACATGACATAAAGTGACAGTTACGAATGACTCGGAAAACACTAAACATTAATTATAATAAAACATTAATGATAAAACACCATTGATCAAGCATGTGAACCAACAAAATACCAGATCAAAGGGAGGCTACAGATTTTTGGCTGTTGAGTGGAACAACTACTCGTGAATAAAAACTGTTTTTATGTCTGGCTGTGGCAGCTTTGACAGTCTGGAGTCGCCTTCCAGAGGGAAGTGATTCAAAGAGTTTGTGGCCAGGGTGAGAGGGGTCAGAGATGATCTCGCACTTCAGGGCACCATAATGGAACACATGGCTTCACAGGCGTTTGTAATTGCTCAGGTGTGTTTCATGCCTCCTTAATGCAGGTATAAAAGAGTTCTCAGCACCTAGCCTTTCCTCCAGCCTTTCCATCACCTTTGAAAACTTTTATTGCTGTTAATCAACATGAGGACCAAAGTTGTGCCAATGAAAGTCAAATAAGCCATTATGAGTGAGAAACAAGAATAAAACTGTTAGAGACATCAGCCAAACCTTAGGCTTACCAAAATCAATTGTTTGGAACATCATTAAGAAGAAAGAGAGCACTGGTGAGCTTACTAATCGCAAAGGGACTGGCAGGCCAAGGAAGACTTCCACAGCTGATGACAGAAGAATTCTCTCTATAATAAAGAAAAATCCCCAAACACCTGTCCGACAGATCAGAAACACTCTTCAGGAGTCAGGTGTGGATTTGTCAATGACCACTGTCAGCAGAAGACTTCATGAACAGAAATACAGAGGCTACACTGCAAGATGCAAACCACTGGTTAGCCGCAACAATAGGATGGTCAGGTTACAGTTTGCCAAGAAGTACTTAAAAGAGCAACCACAGTTCTGGAAAAAGGTCTTGTGGACAGATGAGACGAAGATTAACATATCAGAGTGATGGCAAGAGCAAAGTATAGAGGAGAGAAGGAACTGCCCAAGATCCAAAACATACCACTTCATCTGTGAAACACGGTGGTGGGGGTGTTATGGCCTGGGCATGTATGGCTGCTGAAGGTACTGGTTCACTTATCTTCATTGATGATACAACTGCTGATGGTAGTAGCATAATGAATTCTGAAGTGTATAGACACATCCTATCTGCTCAAGTTCAAACAAATGCCTCAAAACTCATTGGCCAGCGGTTCATTCTACAGCAAGACAATGATCCCAAACACACTGATAAAGCAACAAAGGAGTTTTTCAAAGCTAAAAAATGGTCAATTCTTGAGTGGCCAAGTCAATCACTCGATCTGAACCCAATTGAGCATACCTTTTATATGCTGAAGAGAAAACTGTAGACCCCAAAACAAGCATAAGCTAAAGATGGCTGCAATACAGGCCTGGCAGAGCATCACCAGAGAAGACACCCAGCAACTGGTGATGTCCATGAATCGCAGACTTCAAGCAGTCATTGCATGCAAAGGATATGCAACAAAATACTAAACATGACTACTTTCATTTACATGACATTGCTGTGTCCCAAACATTATGGTGCCCTGAAATGGGGGGACTATGTATAAACACAGCTGTAATTTCTACACGGTGAAACCAAAATGTCTAATAATGGCCTTTAATAAAATCTGACAATGTGCACTTTAACCACATGTGATTTTTTCTATTACAAATCTCAAATTATGGAGTACAGAGGCAAATAAATAAATTATGGGTCTTTGTCTCAAACATTATGGAGGGCACTGTACATCTTAGCTAAGCATCTCAGATACAGCACAAGTGTACAGCAGCTATATACTGAGACTGTGCATAGAGGCACCAGTTTTGGCACAATTTTCAAGTCGCAATTGTTGTTTGTGCAGGGTTCTTGACCTGACCATGAAGGCTCGTTATCTTGGCAACATTGCGGGGTCAGCCTGGCTAAGTGTAGCCATGGTGTCCTCCACCGCTTTTCCACCACTTTAGGCCGTGTGTGGTCCATGTGCTCGGCCTCTTGGTGTTCGATCACACTCACTACCTGAGCCTGGTAGATGGTCGAAGTGTCTTTGGGAAGTGAGGAAGTTAGTGGCTTGCACAGGGTTCCTAGCCTTTGACCTGGCCTTGTTACCATCTTGTCATGGCTATTCATCATGGCTATTCATGATGGAAAAAATATAGCAACTCGAGACAAATATATTAGGTCCCAATAGCATTATAATGAATAAGGTCAACCCAAAACTTCTTGGCTTTGGAGGCTACGTCTGCACCTAGCTTCCAGATTTCCACACTAGCAACCTTAGTCGGATAGAATTGGTTATAACATTTCCTCCACCGTGATTCTCAACACTAGTGCCCCTTGGGGTTGTGTGCTCAGTCCCCCTGCTCTACTCCCTGTATCTCCATGACTAGGGCCAAGTACAATGTGAATTTTAGTTTAGTTTAGTTTACTTTATGGCGATGTGTACCGAAGTACAGTGAAAAGCTTCTGTTGCGTGCTAACCAGTCAGCGGAAAGACAATACATGATTACAATCGTGCCATCCACAGTGTACAGATATATATTAAAGGGAATAAAGAACTTAATCGTTAGGTTCGCCAAAGATAGCACTGTTCTCGACCAGATGAACAACAACAATAAGGCGAAGTGCAGACAAGAGATCAAGAACCCTTATATAAGACGTTTTATATACATCTTATATACCCTGATATAAGATGTTGGTGAGGCCGCATTTAGAGCATTGTGTTCAGTTCTGGGCACCATGTTATAGGAGAGATGTTGTTAAGTTGGAAATGGTGCAAAGAAGAATTTTCAAGAATGTTTCCAGAACTCAATGCTCTGAGCTACAGGGAGAGGTTGAGCAGGCTGGGAATCTATTCCCTGGAGCACAGGAGGTTGAGGGGTGATCTTATGTGTGCAAAATCATGAGAGGAAGAGATCGAGTGGACGCACAGAGTCTCTTGCCCAAAGTAGGGGAATCGAGAACCAGACCTAGGTTTCAGGTGAAGGGGCAAAAGATTTTATCGGAATCTGAGGGGTAACTTTTTCACTCACAGGGTGGTGCGTGTATGGGATGAGCTGCCAGAGGAGGAAGTTGCGTCATGGACTATCGTAACATTTAAGAAGCAATTAGACAGGTACATGGATAGGACAGTTTTAGAGGGATTTGGGCCAAACTCAGGCAAATGGGACTAGTGTAGATGGGACATGTTGGTCGTTGTGGGAAAGTTGCGATGAAGGGCCTGTTTCCACACTGTATGACTATGATTCTATCTCTACCTCATTTGGTTAGTCCCTTCTTGTGCTTTCATAGATTTTTGCACTACTTCAGATTGCAGTATAATTTTTCAAAATGTTACTGTTTTGCACTCATTATTGTATTTATGTTGTATTTATTGTTACTGCATGTATATTTTTATGCTGAGCTTCGCGTGAACAAGAAATTTATTTGCACCCTGGTATTTTATAACAATAAAATATTCTGAATCTGACTCTGATTCATCTCCCAAAAGTAAGATATTTTAATGATTTGTTCAAAAATTACTGATAATTTTCATTTCCTGTTGTTCCCTGTTTTGTGAACATTTAGAGACATACAGTTATACAGCATGGAAACAGGCCCTTCGGCCACCTTGTCCATGCCATTCAAGTTGACATACAGGGCTAGTCACATTTGCCTGCATTTGGCTCACAGCCGTCTCAACCTTTCCTATTCATATGTGTCCAAATGTCTTTTAAAAGTCGTAATTGAATCTGCTTCTATACCTTTGTGAGGCAGCTCATTCCAAATACGATCTACCCTCTGAGTGAAAAGGTTGCCCCAGAGATACATTTTCTGTATTATTTTTCAAATCTGATATTTTTCTGTATTTCTCCACCTCCCTATTCCTAACACTTCACCCAAACCTTCCTATTCATCCTGTTCCATTTATTAATGCATCCTGATTTTTTTCAGAAAAACACTGAACTCACTCAATTTCCACAATATTTTCCTTTTTCTATTGAAACTCTTCATCATTACTACGAGTAAAACAGTAACCTTTTACAGTCAGAACATTTCAACATCCACTTCACTTCCTACCTGCTCATCACCCCTTACACCTTGAATATCTTGTCTCCTGTCAGTTGATAGGTTTGTGATTAGTAAGGGCGTGAAAGGGTTATGTGGAAAAGGCAGGAGAATGGGGTTGAGAGGGAAAAATAGATCAGCCATGATCAAAGGACGGAGCAGACTTGATGGGCTGAATGGCCTAATTCTGCTCCTATGTCTTACGATCTTATGAATCCACTATCTTCTTAAACCAAATCAATCCCATGCTTTTTCCCACTATGCCCACTTTTCCGATTAACAACCTTCTCCCTGTCTTTCCTGGTTAACACACAACAAATTCGCTTTTCACTGTACCTCGGTACGTGACAATAAACTAAACTAAACCAAACAAAACTTTCAATCATCATATCTCATCCATCTAAATCAATGCAACAAATATTCCTTAAGATCAAGCCTACCTCTAACATGATACCTTTCCCATTGTGTCTTCACTCTAAAGCAGTTTCTGCAATATTGCACTGCTCAATTTTGTTTTCAGTTTTCCATATCAGCAGGGCTGCCAACTTTGGGTGAGTTGAGAGTGAGAAATTGCGAGGGAGCGTAGCAACCGAGGGGGGGGGGTGGTAGGGAGCTTTTGCATTTTTCAGCTTGAAATTGTGCAATCTGGTGCATACAGTAGCAAGTCTTTTAACCTACACTTGAATGCAACATTTATGCTTCAAATTGGGTTAAGTATGAATAAGGTTAGGCTAAATTACATTCCTAATTACATTCCACAGTAGAGCCAGGCTCTGATCAACAGGTGCAGCACATGAATGACCTTAGTATATTCAAGCATGGAAATCAGATTATAATTCATGCTGTTATGCATATATATAGAGAAACAAAAACATAGAAACAAGGCAAGAGGAGTCAGACTTCCATCACTGTTCTGCACCAATAAATTAATTAACCTTACCCTTTGACTATAGAAACAAGACAAAAATAATGCCACATATTCAACCGTATATGGTTCAATGAAATTAAGATATATATGTAAAACATATATATGGAAACAGGCCCTTTGGCCCACCAAGTCCACACCGACCAGCAATCTACCATACACCAGTTCTATCCTACATGCCAGGAACAATTTACAGAAGCCAATTAACCTACAAACCTGCACTTCTTTCGGATGTGGGAGAAACCGGAATATCCAGAGAAATCCCATGTGGTCATAGGGAGAATGTACAGATACTGTACAGACAGCACCCATATTCAGGATCAAATCTGGGTCTGTGGTGCTGTAAGGCAGCAACTCTACCACTGCACCACCGTGCCACCCCATTAAATTCTTTTTTCTGTAATATATTTATTATGGTGTCACGTCAATAAAGATGAACACATGATTCTGATTTCTGCCCTTAGTTGGATAACACACATCTCCAGTCATTGTGTTTTATGGCTGGTTTTCAACCTCTTCAGTCTGAAGGTCTCGACCAGAAACATCACCTATTCTTTCTCTCCAGAGATGCTGCCTGTCCTGCTGAGTTATTCCAGCTTTTTGTGTCTATCTTCAGTTTAAACCACCATCTGCAGTTCCTTCCTACACTGTTTGTTAAGCGAAACAGGTCCTATTCTCATAATATTATTCACCTCAAGTAAGTCTTTTCTTCACCTCGGTTGCTGCAGATAATATAATCCCAGTTATCAAATCTTTCTTCAAAGTGAAAAAAAATTCCAGCCCTGCCAACATGTTCATAAATTGCCCCTGGTTCCTCTCCAGAGCAATTGCACCCTTTCTGCAATGTGTCATAGTCTTATAGCATGGAAACAGGCCCTTCATCCCAACGTCCATGCAGATCAAGATGCCCCATCTAAACTAGTCCCATTTGTCTGCATTTGGCCCATATCCCTTTAAACCGTGTGTGTGTCAGTGTGTGTTAGGTTGTGTGTGAGAGTGTGTGTTAGGTTGTGTGTGAGAGTGTGTGTCAGTGAAGCGGCGACAATACCCGGAGTGAGCAGAGACTTGGCGATGTCTGGGGAGCATTTCCCTCTCCCCCCCTCCCCAGGAATACGGGCCGGCCCAGGTGCTCTGTGTCTAGCTGGGGTCCAGGAGAGGTGAGGGTCAGTGACCCGGGGATCCGGGGGAGGTGAGGGTCAGTGACCCAGGGGTCAGGCATCGGAGCGGAGCCTTACCCCGAGATTCATCCCCGCAGCTCCGGAGGCGACACCGACGCCCCCACTCACCCGGTCTGCTCTTGGCTCTGGGCCGGGGTTAAAACTCCATGGGGTGTGGACAGAGCGGCCGATGGACACAGAGCCGCTGGAGGAGAAGGTGGGAGGTGTGAGCGGTGCCCCAGCCAGGGGTCGGTGCTGGGACCACCGCCGTGTCTCACCTATCACACCATCTGCACGGGAATGTGAATGCGGGTGAGGCAGCATCTATGGAGCGGTAGACAAAAATGCTGGAGAAATGCTTGAGTCTGAAGAAGGCTCAAACTCAGACATAGATGCTGCCTCACCCGCTGAGTTTCTCCAGCAATTTTGTCTACATTGCCATTTTAAATAGTGTGAGATGGGCTTAAGCCTATCAAATTGCTCGTTCTTTACGGGAAACCCGCCGACAGAAAACTATTCTCATTGGTGAGTGTGGAGAAGTGTGACTTTATTTATATATGTTTTTAAATATTTTTTTGAGCATGAGAACTTCTGTCATCAGCGTGAGAGCGTGAGAATTTCATGAAATGCGTGACTCTCACGCTCAATGCGTGAGAGTTGGCAGCCCTGATAACAGTGTACTTTCTGGATGGGATGACTAAAGGAGGTTCTGCACACACTGTTGCTAAGGGCTAAGATGTTGCACTCAGTGAACAAAGGATCCTCACTGATTATTTTGGTTACAGCTCCCCACAGATTCTTGGAATTCCTTGGTGGCAGTTTACAGTCAGAGGGAGTCCAATGCGATGTGACGCCCTCTGCCGGGAACGAGGACCCGTAAGTGGAAGCAGAAGTATAAACATTAATGAAAGGAAAAACTAACCTGAATCATGATACCCAGAGGAGATGGAAGAAAAATCAAAAATGCCACAGAATAAAAGTGAAACTATCTGAAGAAAATAAAAATATATATATTTTTATAAAAGAAAACTGAAGAAAATAAAAATGAAGAACAATAAAACTGTCAAAAGAAGGGTCCCGACCTGAAAGGTCACCCATCCTCTTTCTCCAGAGATGCTGCCCGACCTGCTGAATTACTCCAGCATTTTTTGTCTATCTTTGGAATAAACCACCATATGTAGTTCTTTGTTTCTATAATATGAGGGTTTTGCCTGATTAGTCCATGGATGGGAGTACGGTGCTGAATATCAGAATTAGGATATTTAGGATTCATTTGACTGAAGTTTACAAGATTTTGAGAGGCACTGATTGGGTAAATAATCTGAAGAGTCTGAGACCAGAGGACCTAGTCTAAAAATTAAACGGTAAAGATAATAAAAAGTTTCATGTGCGAGACTTCACTTCTGCAAATTAGTCTGCAGTAAATTGTAACTTTCAAGTCTGTTGATAGATTTTAATGGTATTAAGGGATGAATTCAAAGGTTAAAGACCAATAAGGAGTAAACGGGTCCTTTTCAGAATGGCAGGCAGTGACTAGTGGGGTACCGCAAGGCTCAGTGCTGGGACCCCAGCTATTTACAATATATATTAATGATTTGGACGAGGTAATTGAATGCAACGTCTCCAAGTTTGCGGATGACACGAAGCTGGGGGGCAGTGTTAGCTGTGAGGAGGGTGCTAGGAGGCTGCAAGATGACTTGGATAGGCTGGGTGAGTGGGCAAATGCATGGCAGGTGCAGTATAATGTGGATAAATGTGAGGTTATCCACTTTGGTGGCAAAAACCGGAAAGTAGACTATTACCTGAATGGTGGCCGATTAGGAAAAGGGGAGATGCAACGAGACCTGGGTGTCATGGTACACCAGTCATTGAAAGTAGGCATGCAGGTGCAGCAGGCAGTGAAGAAAGCGAATGGTATGTTAGCATTCATAGCAAAAGGATTTGAGTATAGGAGCAGGGAGGTTCTACTGCAGTTGTACAGGGTCTTGGTGAGACCACACCTGGAGTATTGCATACAGATTTGGTCTCCTAATCTGAGGAAGGACATTCTTGCCATAGAGGGAGTACAGAGAAGGTTCACCAGATTGATTCCTGGGATGTCAGGACTTTCATATGAAGAAAGACTGGATAGACTTGGCTTGTACTCGCTAGAATTTAGAAGATTGAGGGGGGATCTTATAGAAACTTACAAAATTCTTAAGGGGTTGGACAGGCTAGATGCAGGAAGATTGTTCCCGATGTTGGGGAAGTCCAGAACAAGGGGTCACAGTTTAAGGATAAAGGGGAAATCTTTTAGGACTGAGATGAGAAAAACATTTTTTACACAGAGAGTGGTGAATCTCTGGAATTCTCTGCCACAGAATGTAGTTGAGGCCAGTTCATTGGCTATATTTAAGAGGGAGTTAGATGTGGCCCTTGTGGCTAAAGGGATCAGGGGGTATGGAGAGAAAGCAGGTACAGGATACTGAGTTGGATGATCAGCCATTATCATATTGAATGGCGGTGCAGGCTCGAAGGGCTGAATGGCCTACTCCTGCACCTATTTTCTATGTTTCTATGTTTCTATAACGCCTTTATATGGCAACATAATACCAGCTATGGTAACATTGAACAGCTGGTTAGAAAAGTTGCCACATGGGTTTTCTTTGGGCATTCCGGTTTTATCGCACATTCCAAAGATGTGCAGATTGATAGGTTAATTGGCTTCTGTAAATAGTCCCTAGTGTATAGGATAGATCGCTGGTCAGCGTGGACGCGGTGGGGCAAAGGGCCTGTTTCCACACTGTCACTCTAAACTAAACTAAACTCAACTCAACAATTGTGTGCAGTCAGGCACTTGTTCCACTGCATCAAACCAGACTTAAGGGCCTGTCCCACTAGGGCGTCATTTGCTCGTCATTTACGCGACATCATTTACGCATCACGACGCGCGCTTCGTAACGTGCGCGTGACATGCGCATGGCATGCATTACGCGCTCATGGAGCGTGATGGTAGATGTAGTGCCGCGTGGTAGTGCGCCGCCCCAGGATTGTGGGATTCTCAAAATCCTCGCACTCCACCTATGTGACGCGCAAATTACGTCCAAGTGGGACAGGCCCTTTACCGCTATAGTGCCTGCTGGCCCAACTTTTTTTCCAGATGCAGGGCCAAGTAATATGACCCTTCACACCAGAGAGACAGGCAGGTTGTCCAGGGTGAGTAGGTCTCTCATGACAAACCACTGTTCCACCCCATAGAACACCCTGTCTTTGACAGCTCACCCTGCCTTTGACAAAGGTGTTTCATCTGGTTTTAAATGTCTTGGATCATCAGAGACTTTTATAAATACCTCAAATAGATTTGAACAATGAAAACAAAAATCATTTTTTTGTAAATAAATTGTTTGTCAAAAATAAATGCACAGTGAAATATTAAAATTGAATGAAAACATTAAAATAAAGAAAAGTAATTCATTAAAAACATACCTGCATTTAGTTTTTTTCCATAGGCCAGCAAAAAAATGTGGGTTACCACTTGTAAGTCAGCCTTAGTTTAGTTTACTTTACTTTAGTTTAGCAACACAGCATGGAAACAAGCCGTTCGGCCCGGCGATCACCCATACACTCGTTCTATGTTATCCCAGTTTCGCATTCTACACACTCGGAGCAATTTACAGAAGCCAAATAACCTGCAAACCGCACGTCTTTGGAATGTGAGAGGAAACCGTAGTACCTGGGAAAAAAACCATGTGGTCACAGGGAGAATGTGCAAACTCTGTACAGACAGCACCCACAGTCAAGATTGAACCTGGTTCTCTGGCACTGTAAGGCAGTTATTGAATTGTTGGTTCAGTTTAGTTTATTATTGTCATGTGTATCGAGGTACAATGAAAAGCTTTTGTGTGTGTGTCTTTGCTTTTGTTTGTTTGTGTAACTCTGCGGGGCCACATGTGAAGTGCATCTGCCCCTCTATCCTCTTCTCCAGTGTGACAGTGCTTTGCCACTAAGCTCTAATATGAACCCAGTGGATGGATCTAGATGTCAGATGCAGCAGAAAGGTGAATGGTGAGTGGCTTCCAAACAGTCACTCCCAGAGGAACCATCAGCTATTAGTCAGCTTTATATGGGCCAATAAAATAATTAAATAGTTTGAGTGGAGTCACTATATAAATAGTACTAGACTAAGCAGGACCCGTTGGGTCCCAGCTTCACACGGGAGGGCTGAGACCCAACGCAATATTCCACCTCTCCACCAATTCCAATATTGGTGGTCAGTGGGAGGGGGGGGGATTTTTTCTGGAGCGCTAGCATGGGTGTTGTGGGTCAAGTCAAGTCAAGCACATTGAGTGCAGGGCCAACAATCCATTTCAAGTCAAGTCAATCCATTTCAAGTCAAGTCAAGTCAAGTAAATCCATTTCAAGTCAAGTCAAGTCAATCCATTTCAAGTCAAGTCAAGTCAATCCATTTCAAGTCAAGTCGATCCATTTCAAGTCAAGTCAAGTCAATCCATTTCAAGTCGACAAGTCAGTCAAGTCAATCCATTTCAAGTCAAGTCAATCCATTTCAAGTCAAGTCAAGTCAAAATCCATTTCAAGTCAAGTCAAGTCAATCCATTTCAAGTCAAGACAAGTCAATCCATTTCAAGTCAAGTCAATCCATTTCAAGTCAATCCATGTCAAGTCAAGTCAATCCATTCCAAGTCAAGTTAATCCATTTCAAGTCGTCAATCCATTTCAAGTTAAGTCAATCCATTTCAAGTCAATCCATTTCAAGTCAAGTCAAGTCAATCAATTTCAAGTCAAGTCATCAATCCATTTCAAGTAAATCCATTTCAAGTCAAGTCAAGTCAATCCATCTCAAGTCAAGACAAGTCAATCAAGTCAATCCATTTTCAGTCAAGTCAAGTCAAGTCAATCCATTTCAAGTCAAGTCAATCCATTTCAAGTCAAGTCAATTGACTTGAAGTCAAGTCAATCCATTTCAAGCCAAGTCAAGTCAAGTCAAATCATTTCAAGTCAAGTCAATTGACTTGAAGTCAAGTCAATCCATTTCAAGCCAAGTCAAGTCAAGTCAAATCATTTCAAGTCAAGTCAATCTATTTCAAGTCAAGTCAATTCAAGTCAATCTATTTCAAGTCAAGTCAATCTATTTCAAGTCAAGTCAATTCAAGTCAATCCATTTCAAGTCAAGTAATCCATTTCAAGTCAAGTCAATCCATTTCAAGTCAATTCAGGTCAATCCATTTCAAGTCAAGTCAAGTCAAGTCAATCCATTTCAAGTCAAGTCAATCCATTTCATGTCAAGTCAAGTCAGGTCAATCCATTTCAAGTTAAGTCAAGTCAATCCATTTCAAGGCAAGTCAATCCATTTCAAGCACAGGGCAGGCCAAATAACTCATTGCATTGTCATTTCATTTCCATTTTGCATTGCAGTTTCAAGTACGGGCAGGGCAGGCCAAACAACTCATTGCATTGTCATTTCATTTTCAATTTTGCATTGCAGTTTCAAGCACAGGCAGGGCAGGCCAAACAACTCATTGCATTGTCATTTCGACAGGTCAGTCAAGTCGACAAGTCAGTCAAGTCAATCCATTTCAAGTCAAGTCAATCCATTTCAAGTCAAGTCAAGTCAAAATCCATTTCAAGTCAAGTCAAGTCAATCCATTTCAAGTCAAGACAAGTCACCCCTGCTATTTGCCCTTATGATAGAACCTATGGCTGAAAGTATAAGAAGCCATCCGAATATTCAGGGTTATAATACTAGGGACTCAAATATTAAAATGTCATTGTATGCAGACAATATTTTGTTATATATAACAAATTCACAAAGGAGCATACCAAATTTATTAAATTTAATAGAGGAATTTGGGTCCTTTTCTGGATATAGAATAAACTGGAACAAAAGTGAAATCATGACGTTAAAACCTCAAGAATCCACACACTTATTGAAATTCCCCTTTAAAATAGCAACAGAAAAATTCAAATATTTGGGTATTCAGATTACTAGAAAACATAAAGCTTTATTCAATGCCAATTTTATACCCTTAATAAATAAACTTAATATAATGATAAAATTTTGGAAAACACTCCCTTTATCATTAATAGGCAGAATAAATGCTATTAAAATGAGCTTCCTACCACAGTTATTATACCTATTTCAATCTATACCAGTATATGTACCAAAATATTTTTTTTCTAAACTGAACGCTAATATTACTAATTTTGTTTGGGATTATAAATCACATAGAATTAAAAAAGAACACTTATGTAAACCAAAAGATGTCGGGGGACTTTCACTCCCTAATTTTTTGTATTACTATTGGGCAATACATATTAAGAATATAATTTACTGGTTGGATAGTTCAACTCCACAGACAGAATGGATAAAAATGGAGAAAGAGGATTGTTATCCTTGTAATATAGGAACAATCCTCTTCTCCCCGAAAAAAATGAACAATACAATATATAAGAAAAACCCAATTATACAAGATACAATAAGAATATGGAAACAAATAAAATTATCCTTAAAATTAAGAAACCTATCATTGTTAACACCGATAGCGAATAATCCTTTATTTAAACCATCTATGATGGATAAAATATATAATCAATGGGAAAGTTTAGGAATTAAAAGGATCGGGGATATGTATGAAATGGGAGATTTATTATCATTTCAACAATTACAATTAAAATTTAAACTGAAAAACACTCATTATTTTAAATATTTTCAGATTTGTAATTTTTTGAAGACATACATACAGGGATATCAAAAAATAACTCCTGATTTACTAGAAGAAGTAATGAATATAAAAGCTGATACACAAAAATTAATATCATATTTATATAATAGTATCTTAAATATAGATTTACCTGTGACCGAGGTAATTAGAGAAGAGTGGGAACGGGAATTATTGATAAAAATTACGAAGGCTACATGGGAAAAGTATTTGACATACATTCACAAGTGTTCGATTAACGCAAGACATAACCTAATCCAATTTAAAATTTTACATAGATTATATTACTCAAAAACAAGATTAAATAAATTTTATCCAAATATATCGCCCATTTGCGATAAATGTTTAACCCAAGACGCAACTATAACACACTCTTTTGTTTCTTGTATAAAACTTCATGGATTTTGGAGTGATATTTTCAAAATATTTACAAAACTATTTAAGACAAAAATGGAACCCAATAATGAATTGATTATATTTGGGGTAATGGAAGACGGGAACAAATTGAGCTCATCTCAAAAGTCAATTTTTAATTATGGTTTAATAATAGCAAAAAAATAAATATTGAAATTTTGGAAAAATACACCAATACCAACGCTCAAAATGTGGATTGCAAGTATGTTGGATACCGCACATCTTGAGGAAATGCGATTCCTCCTAATTGATAAATTTGACCAATTCATAACGAGTTGGTCTCCATTTGTCGTCTTTTTGGAAACATATGGTGCAAAACAGGTGTAAAAGCTAATCCATGCTGCGGATGGTCAAGATTATAAATGATCTCCTTCTATTTTCTTTTCTTCTCTTCTCTTCTTTTATTCTCATTCTTCTATTTTCTATGTCTCAACTTTCTTTTTTCATTCCTTATTTTTCTTTTTCACACACTATATATCTCACATTTTTCTATTTTTCATTATCTAACTTTTTTCTTTTTCTTCTTTATTTCAAAAAAAAAATTAAATAAGAAGCTGTACATAAAAGGTATTATGAAAATATGATTGTATACAATTGTACTTCTAATAAAATAAAAATATTAAAAAAAAAAAAAAAAAAGTCAGGTCAATCCATTTCAAGTTAAGTCAAGTCAATCCATTTCAAGGCAAGTCAATCCATTTCAAGCACAGGGCAGGCCAAATAACTCATTGCATTGTCATTTCATTTCCATTTTGCATTGCAGTTTCAAGTACGGGCAGGGCAGGCCAAACAACTCATTGCATTGTCATTTCATTTTCAATTTTGCATTGCAGTTTCAAGCACAGGCAGGGCAGGCCAAACAACTCATTGCATTGTCATTTCATTTTCAATTTTGCATTGCAGTTTCAAGCACAGGCAGGGCGGGCCAAACAACTCATTGCATTGTCATTTCATTTCCAAATTTGCATTGCAGTTTCAAGCACAGGCAGGGCAGGCCAAACAACCCATTGCAATGTCATTAAAGACTAACAATTCATTTATTGCAAGTACATTGCAGACTCACAGTTCAGTTGATTCACAGCTTAGAATCACAGTTGTGGACTCTCCCTCGCGATCTTCCAGAGTGACTGACTGATGTGCAGGCATCCGGGGTTTTATACTCCTGCCCCCCCGCCACCCCCCGCAAAGGCCGTTACCTTCATCATGGTGATTTTTTTTTTTTTTTTTTTTTTTTTTTTTTTTAAATTTTTATTTATTAGAAGTACATTACATCACAGCCACATACATTAATACTCGTCATTTATATCTTCTTACAATTAATGTACTCCCTTTATTTATTTTTTTACACTAAAGAAAGAAAAGATTGAAAGAGAGAAGAAAGTGAAGGAAAAAGTGCAAGTGTAGAAAAGTGTAGAAAATGTAACAACAAAAAAGGACGAAGACTCTATGAGAGCGAAATTAAAAACAAAAAGAAAAAGAGTTAAGAAATAGGCCCTAAGAAAAGAAAAGAGAGAGAGAAAAAAAAGAAAAACAAATGTTTTTTTTTTTTTTTTGAGCATCACGTAAATAGGACATACCAACTCTTCAACTATCATCCCCCCTCATCATGGTGATTGACAGGCGAGAGGACCAATCAGCTGATCTCAAGATTTTAAAAACATTCATAACTTTTTTATTTTTCATCGATCGGACAAATCCTCGGGGCTGCCGCAGCAGAGGAGGACTGTGATTAAGATGGCCAAAAATCATAGTGATATAGGGTCATGTTTTTTCTAAAAAACAGCACAGACAGGAAGTGGTCAAGATGAGACTTTTAGTTATATAGATAATCTCATTAATGGTAATACAACACTACCTGAAATAGACTAGGATTATTATCCTTTAAATGCAGTTGTCATTAAAATAGTACAATCTCATTAACGATAATGTAACATTGCCTGAAATAGATTCTGATTAGTATCCTTGTATGATTATCAGTTTTATAAATAAACAAATTTTAATTGTGACACTCCTTTTCCACCCCTTTAATGCACTAAAGCTAATTGTTCGCCAAATCTGGACATTAGTAGAGTGAGTGATTAAGAATGACAACTTACTCTTAACATGAATTACTCAGAGGTTTACACAATAGCACTGAGAGAGATGGGGATCTGTACAAGTGTGCAGCGTAGAATGAACTAAGACTTCTGTTTTGAGAAGCATTGTTGTTACTACTGAAGTATTGGATTACTGTAAAAGAGGTGTGCAGATCACTTGATTTATTGTACACAATATTTGTGTGAAGTACAGGGGACATGAGGAACTGCTGATGCTGGTTTATAAAAAAAGAGACTCAAAGTGCTGCAGAGGTCAGGCAGCATCTCTGGAGAACATGGATAGGTGATGTTTCAGGTTGGGTCGGGAGTCTGAAGGGTCTCGACCCGAAATGTCAGCTGTCCATGTTCTCCCGAGATGCTCCCTGACTCACTGAGTTACTTCAGCACTTTTTATCTTTTTTTTGTGTGAAATGCTGATGGATTCATAGTAACATGTCTTTGTAGGTATGGTGTTTGTAATTATAATTTCAGGAAAAAAAAGCTTTTTTATATTAAAAAATAGCATTTTGTAATTTACATTTAATATTAATAAACATGGAGGATCAAGTTAGTTTTGAAAAAATAAGTTGAAGCAATAGCATTTTTATGAAGTTTGCCATGTAACCAATTATTTAATTTTGGTTTATATTGCATTGGCAATTGGAGGCTGTAAATGCAAACAGCAGCATAAATACTGTAAATACTGTAAATACTTCACTGTAAATGGCATGCAGAGAAAGCAAACTTTCATCTGAAAACATTTGGTTAAGTTAATTTATTTGAAGAAGATTCCAAAATAGTATTTGGTAGAATAATTATTTATTTCTAACTTTATCATCAAAAAATACTTCTAATAAATAAGGAATGCCAAAGTTTAAGAAAGTTTCAGATAACTGCGAAGAATAAATTACTACAATGCTCTAAAATTAAAGTATTGAAAGGACCAACCCAAAATGACGATGAAAACTTGATGAATCTTTCAATCCTTTGAGCAGGATTAATTTTTTGCAGTTGGTGCATACTTATATTTACCACTGATGTTAACAGAAATGATTGCCTGTCCACCTTCACTATGAATGCAAAGTTAGAAGTAGATAGAAACGTCTGAAATCATTAAACATTTTCATTAATTGAAGTTTTCACCCTTTAAATTTCCAGATCAAAAGCTTAAATTATGTCAATCTCTGTACTATGAAGATATTAAAATGTAATTATTTATCACATGCATTCCCAGCCCTCTTCCTTGGAAGAACAATAGTCTTGTAATAATGAAAGCAGTTTCTTACAAAAACCTCATTATGTTGGTATACCACAAAACAACAGGCCATTATTTGAGAAACTATACGGTGATATTTTAAATGAAATTTACTTTCAATGATAAAAATGGTAAAAAAATTGATCTATAATCTGACTATCATCCATGAGTAATGGATGATTATTGAATTGATCTGAAATTTCCACTTTTTGTGTGATTCCTTTGTATCCCAAGAGGCGCCTACATACAAAGTCATTCTCTCCTCGAACAAAAGTAGATTTTGAGGATTTTAATCATTGGTTTGAGGACAGAATGGTGAGGGGGTAGAAAGGTCATCCAAATCTTCCATTTCAATCCACCATTTACAGCCAACAGCCTCAAGGCAAAAATCTTTCACTTATTACACACTCAATTAAGCACATTGCTTCCTCACTCCTGTGGGAATAATAATTGCCAGGCAGTAGCGAATGTAACAGAAGCTCGATTTGTAACTTTAAATTAAGTGACTAACCATTTTACCCAATGAACAATTAACTCGCTCGTCTAAAAGGTTGAAATAAACATACTGATTTGGCTTGCCATTTTCCAGTGTTCGCATTCACATTGTACTGTTATGGTAACTCAAATCCAATGATCTGACATTTTTCAGTTGCTCCCTTCAGTATTTCTGCACTCTTTCTCGTTCCCACTTGGCTGCACAACAATACCATGGGTACAGGAGAAAATATGAGACGGATATATGAGAAACCAATTGGAAGAAGCAAGCTCCTTACTGTTTGAGGAGGGTCTGAATATACAGTTTGAGTCTGAAGAAGGGTCCCGACCCGAAACATCACGTATCCATGTTCCCCATGGATGCTGCCTGACCCGCTGAGTTACTCCAGCACTTTGTGTCTTTTATTGTAAACCAGCATCTGCTGTTCCTTGTTTTTTACTCCTTACAGTTCCTTATATGGGAGAAGCATGTTTTTTTTCTACGGAGGGTGGTGGGTGCCTGGAACATGCTTGCAGGGGTAGTGGTGGAGGCAGATGGATATGCAGTGAACGGAGGGATATGGATCATAGGTTAGGTTTATTATTGTCACGTGTACCGAGGTACAGTGAAATGCTTTGTTTTGCATACTATCCAATCAAATCTGATAATACTGTACATAAATACAATCAAGCCAATAGGTAGAGCAAAGGGGAAGATACAAATGGAGAATATAGTTCTCAGCATTGTAGTGCACTTGTTCCATAGATAAAGTCCAATGTCCGCAATGGGATAGAGGTGTATCGGACAGTATCCCAACTTATGGAAGGACTGTTCAAAAGCCTGATAACAGAGCTGTTTCTGAGACTGGTGCACACATTCAAGCTTCGGTATCTTCTGCCAGACCGGACCAGGGAGAAGAAGGAATGACTGAGGTGGGATAAGTCTTTGATTATGTTGGCTGCTTTTCCAATGGTGCATCTGTAGAAGTTATTGGAGATATGTACGGTGTCGGTGTGTCATCTTGGCTGTCACTTCAATGTGGCTCATGACAAATCATTGGTAATATTAACACAAAGGAACTTAAAGCTCTCAAACATTTCCACTTGGGAACTATTGATGCTGATTGGGGCAGGTACTCCTTCTTGAAGTCGATCACTAGCTCCTTCAACTTGCTATCTCCTTCCACCACTCCATCTTGTCATTGTTCATGATCCGGTCCACATGTACAAGCAGATGGCATTTTAGTTTATCTTGGCATCATGTTCGTCACCGAAGCGCCTGTCACATTGCTGTATTCCTCTATGTTCTAACCAGCTGATGTACTGAGGTTTAGTGAAACACTCTCTTTCTCCCTGTCATGTAATCTCCTGGCAGGACCACAAAGGCAGAGAAGACACTTTGTATATTTTGGAACATGCTCTTCTTATAACCTCTGAAGCAACAAGCAAACTCCAGGAGAGCATTCCTCTCAGTTGCACAGCTGTAGAGTTGCTGCCTTCGCAGTTGCGGTTTGATCCTGACTACGGGTGCCGTATGTACGAAGCTTGTACGTTCTCCCCGTGACTGCATGGGTTTTCCCCGGGTGCTCTGGTTTCCTCCCACACCAAAGACGTACAGGTTTGTGGGTTATTTGACCGATAAAGAATGTATATTGTCCTTAGTGTGTAGGATAGTGCTAGTGAGCGTGGATCGCTGGTCAGCGAGGACTCGGTGGGCCAAAGGACCTGTTTCCGCGCTGTATCTCTAAACTAAACTAAACTACACTAAACTGACAATCCATTCTACCTATACAAGAACATATCCAGGTCCCCTTTGAAAGGATATGGTAAATTCACACAGTGCACATTCTGACACTTAATTCCAACATTTCATTGATTCAATTATGGCATCCCCTTACAGAATGCCCAACCGACGGTGAACAAGAGTGTACATGTGCCAATAGAAATTAGATCTGGCATTGATGTGCAGTAATTAATGTGGAGTACCGTCAATGGATTTTACCTGCGTAAAAATGTGTGTGATAACATGTTCAGAATAGATAATATGGAAAATGTATTGGACTCAAAGCATGTTGGAGTAACATGGAACAAGTTCCATTCTGAGCATAATATTTATGATTACTATGAGGGCATCTGTCCCTGAAAGTGCACATTGATATCCCTGATTTTGAACAAACCAATAGAAACATAGAAATATAGAAAATAGGTACAGGAGTAGGCCATTCGGCCCTTCGAGCCTGCACCGCCATTCAATATGATCATGGCTGATCATCCAACTCAGTATCCTGTACCTGCCTTCTCTCTATACCCCCTTATCCCTTTAGCCACAAGGGCCACATCTAACTCCCTCTTAAATATAGCCAATGAACTGGCCTCAACTACCTCTGTGGCAGAGAATTCCACAGATTCACCACTCTCTGTGTAAAAAATTATTTTCTCATCTCGGTCCTAAAAGACTTCCCCCTTATCCTTAAACTGTGACCCCTTGTTCTGGATTTCACCAACATCGGGAATAATCTTCCTGCATCTAGCCTGTCCAACCCCTTAAGAATTTTGTAAGTTTCTATAAGATCACCCCTCAATCTTCTAAATTCTAGCGAGTACAAGCCGAGTCTATCCAGTCTTTCTTCATATGAAAGTCCTGCCATCCCAGGAATCAGTCTCGTGAACCTTCTCTGTACTCCCTCTATGGCAAGAATGTCTTTCCTCAGATTAGGAGACCAAAACTGTACGCAATACTCCAGTTGTGGTCTCACCAAGACCCTGTACAACTGCAGTAGAACCTCCCTGCTCTTATACTCAAATCCTTTTGCTATGAATGCTAACATACCATTCGCTTTCTTCACTGCCTGCTGGACCTGCAAGCCTACTTTCAATGACTGGTGTACCATGACACCCAGGTCTCGTTGCAACTCCCCTTTTCCTAATCGGCCACCATTCAGATAATAGTCTACTTTCCTGTTTTTGCCACCAAAGTGGATAACCTCACATTTATCCACATTATACTGCATCTGCCATGCATTTGCCCACTCACCCAGCCTATCCAAGTCACCTTGCAGCCTCCTAGCATCCTCCTCACAGCTAACACTGCCCCCCAGCTTTGTGTCATCCGCAAACGTGGAGATGTTGCATTCAATTCCCTCATCCAAATCATTAATATATATTGTAAATAGCTGGGATCCCAGCACTGAGCCTTGCAGTACCCCACTAGTCACTGCCTGCCATTCTGAAAAGGACCCGTTTACTCCTACTCTTTGCTTCCTGTCTGCCAGCCAGTTCTCTATCCACATCAATACTGAACCCCCAATACCGTGTGCTTTAAGTTTGCATACTAATCTCTTATGTGGGACCTTGTCAAAAGCCTTCTGAAAGTCCAGATATAACACATCCACTAGTTCTCCCTTATCCACTCTACTAGTTACATCCTCGAAAAATTATATAAGATTCGTCAGGCACACCAAAGAAAACTCCAAATGGTCATTTAAAATCATAGCGAAAATAAATCATTACACGTGTTAGAAAAAATTACATGTGTATTTTAGAAACATAAAAACATAGAAAATAGGTGTAGGAGTAGGCCATTCGGCCCTTTGAGCCAGCTGACTGATCATCCAAAATCAGTACCCCATTCCTGCTTTTTCCCCATATCCCTTGATTCCGTTAATCCCTTAAGAATTTTATATGTTTCTATAAGATTACCTCTCATCCTTCTAAATTCCAGTCAATACAAGCCCAGTCGACCCATTCTTTCATCATATGTTAGTCCCACCATCCCGAGAATTAACCTGGTGATCCAACACTGCACTCCCTCTATATCGAGAATGTCCTTCCTCAAATTAGGAGATGAACAATGCACACAATATTCCAGGTGCGGTCTCACCAGGGCCCTGTACAACTGCAGTTGGACCTCCTTACTCCAAAACTCAAATCCTCTTGCAATGAAGGCCGACATGCATTAGATTTCTTCACTGCCTGCTATACCTGCACGTTTACTTTCAGTGACCGATGTACAAGGACACCCAGGTTTCGTTGCATCTTCCCTTTTCCTAATCTGACACCATTCAGATAATAATCTGTGTTCCTGTTCTTGCCACCAAAGTTGATAACCTCACATTTATCCACATTGCACTGCATCTGCCCACTCACCCAGCTTTCTGTCATCCGCAAACTTTCCCTTGTCTAAATCAATTTATATTGTAAATAACTGGGGTCCTAGCACCGAGCCTTGCAGCACCCCACTAGTTCCTGCCTACCATTTTGAAAAGGACCTGTTAATTCCTACTCTTTGCTTCTTGTCTGCCAACCAGATCTCTATCCATGTCAATACCCTACACCCAATACCATGTGCTCTAATTTTGCACACTAATCTCTTGTGTGGGACCTTGTCAAAGGGTTTTAGAAAGACCAGATACACCACATCCACTGGCTCTCCCTTATCCATTCTACTTGTTACATCCTCAAAAGATTCCAGAAGATCAGTCAAGCATGATTTCCCCTTCATAAACCAATGCTGACTTTGACCGATCCTGTCACTGCTTTCCAAATGCGCTGCTATTACATCTTTAATATGCGACTCAAGCATGTTTCCCACAACCGCTGTCAGGCTAACTGGTTTATAATTCCCCGTTTTCTCTCTCCCTCCTTTCTTAAAAAGTGGGGTTACATTGACTACCCTGCAGTCCACAGGAACTGATCCAGAGTCTATAGAACATTGGAAAATGATCAACAATGCATCCACAATTTCTAGGGCCACCTCCTTGAATACTCTGGGATGCAGACCATCAGGCCCTGGGGATTTATCTGCCTTCAGTGCCACTAGTTTACCCAACATCATTTCCTGCCTAATGTGGATTCCCTTCAATTCCTCCCTCCACCTAGATCCTCGGCCCACTAGTATTTCTGGGAGATTGTTTGTGTCTTCCTAGTGAAGACAGAACCAAAGTACACGTTTAACTGGCCTGCCATTTCCTTGTTTACCATTATAAATTCACTTGTTTCTGACAGTAAGGGACCTACATTTGTCTTCACTGATCTTTTCCTCCACATATCTAAAGAAGCTTTTACAGTCAATTTTTATATTCCCCGCAAGCTTTCTTTCATGCTCTATTTTCCCCCTCTTAATTAATCCCTTTGTCCTCCTCCGTTGAATTATAAATTTCTCTCAGTCCTCCGGGTTGTTGCTTCCTCTGGCCAATTTCTATGCCTCTTCCTTGGATTTAACACTATCCTGCCGCATTCCTCGTTTTATTTTTTTGCCAGACAGGGATGAACAATTTTTGTAGTTCATCCATGCAGTTCATTAATCTTTGCCATTGCATCTCCATCGTCATCCCTTTAAGTACCATTTGCCAGTCTATCCTAGCCAATTCCTGTCGCATACCATCAAAGTCTCCTTTCTTTAAGATCAGGATAATTCCCAAATTATTTGCACTTCAGTGACACATTAGACATCCATCCTATGCTGACCCCTTCTGCTGTGAACAATTTAGTAGGATGGAGTAAGGGTTAGGGAGTGGTGTGATTATTGTAAAGCACTTACGTAATCTTCATTTGAAATGAACGGACAGAGTCTGATATCTGTTTTGACTTGTTCTTAATGACAGGAATTCCAATTAAACTCTTGTCACTTTAAATTTGCCGGAGTTGGTTCCATTTCGAAAGGAGCCATAAACTGTTCAATTCTCCTTGAGGAAACAGTTTCAGCAATCACAGTCAGTGGTGTTTGAAAATGAACTATCTCCTGACAGAGATAGACACAAAATACTGAAGTAACTCAGTGGATCAGGCAGTATCTCTGGAAAAAGATGGGTGACGTTTTGGGTCAGGACCTTTCTTCAGACTGAAGGTGGTGGTGTGGGGGGGGGGGGGGAGTTGAACAGCTGGAGGTGAGAAAATATCTCTTGATAGATCTTGCTGAATTAGAAGCATGGTGCTGTAGCTAACCTTGATCCCTAGAGCTGATTAATACTCTGTGGGTAGGTCAGTGCGCACAGTGCCATGTTGGAAGTTGAGCTTTTTATTTCATAATTCATAGGGGAGCTTGTCATTGGAAATAATTATCAGCAAAAAGTCAATTTATACTCATTGGATAGAATAATTATAATGAAGCAAAGTAATCCACTTTGATTAATCAGTTCAAAGAAAATCCTGTCTGAAGAAGGGTCCCAACCTGAAATGTCACCCATTCTTTTTCTCCAGAGATGCAGTCTGACCCATTGACTTTGTGTCCAGCACTTTGTGTCTATCTTCAGTATATACCAGCTTCTGCAGTCCCTTTCTATACACTCAAAGAGAATCCTACCTAAAAGATTAATTTGAATTAATTAACTTCTGTATTTTGGCATTAGTGTAGACTTTGTTTAGTAGCTTAGTTTAGTTTAGTTTATTGTCATGTGGGCCGAGGTGTATTAAAAGCTTTTCGTTGCGTGCTATCCAGTCAGCGCAAAGAATATACATGATTACAATCGAGCCATCCGCAGTGTAAAGTAAGAAATGCTGCTGTTGGAGTAGAGATTTAAAAGAGTAGAGCGACTGGAATGAGTGATTGCAGATTCATTTCTGGGACCAGCATGCAGAGAGTCAACTGGCTTGGACACCATCTACAAAGGGTACCTTGATTGGAAGTAGTTGTCATCAGTTGGAACGAGGTGGGAAATAGTAATCTGGAAGTCCTAAACTTCCTGGCAGGTCTCCAATGCAGGCTGGCATTGGATATAGTATGGAGTCCAACAGTGAAGAACAAAGAGGCTGCATGTACCAGGATTTATGCTGTGGATCTTCCCCCTTAACTAGAAGAAGGTTAGAATAGGGACAGGAACAGCAAGCTTCCTCATTCACACAAACAGTAAGGGATGTGAGAAAAACTGGTAAGAATATGGGCAGTATGCTTTATGGTTGTAATTATTTAAGTAAATTGAATGTCAGAGACATCTGGAAACAATCCGAAAACGTGTCCGTTTTGACAGCCAGCAAAGCTGGAGGCATGACTTTGACAATTGTCAGAGATTTTAAGCCGTTTCAGAGATGGAGTATGTTCTGGCCAATTGTTTGACAACATTTGGTCACACAAGTCCTTGTAATCATACCAACGTCATCAGTTTGGATTATGGCTGATTGAACAGCATGGGACATGTTTTAACATGCTAAAAGGTTGAACAGACTTGTAAACTTCATTCCAACATGAAATCCGCACTGCCTTAGTAAGGACCTGGACCCACTACAATTTTCCTACCACCACAATAGATTAATGGGGGATGCGATCTTTTGGTTCTCCACTCTGCACTGGACCTCTTGGACAACAAGAACGCATTTGTCAGGCTGTTGTTCCTTGACTACAGCCTGGCATTCAATACCACCAACCCCTCCAAACATCATTTAATTCAGAGGATTGCATCTCTGCTCAACCCAATATAATTGGTTTCTTGACTTCCTCATCGGCAGACCACTATCAGTGTGAATTGGTAACCTTGATAAGCTTCACTATGCAGAAGCATGTCATGGTTGTGTACTCAGCCCCCTGCTCTACTCTCTCAATGTCCATGACAGTGTAGCCATACACAACTCCAAAACCATCTTTAAATTCGCCGACAAAACCCAGTCATTGGACGAATAACAGGTAATGGTGGATAAGAGTACAGGAGAGAGATTGAAAATCTGATTGAATGATACCAGAACAACAATCTTGCACTCAACATTAGCAAGACCAAGGAGCCGATTGTTGACTTTGGGAGGGGAAAACATAGGATCCATTTTATTTTTGCATATATATTGCAAATATATATATATAAAATAAAAATTCTGTATATTTTATATAATATACAATATATAATATAATTATAATATATTCTTCTTAGGCCCACTTTGGTCATGGCTGACCATGGGTGTCTCCAGGGTACTTATTCCCTATATGGAGGCCGCCTGTGCGTGACTTTGTTAACGTGGGGAGACTGGTGCACAGACAGCTACCCCACGGTCCTTGACAGATCTGGGTCGGGATGCAGTGGCATGGAGTCTAAGACGACCGGAGACCCTTTGCTGCTGCAGCCTTCATCCGCCTTCCCAGCCGTTGTGACGCTCCACTAAGGTCAGCCATTGTCCTCCGCCTGTTCCACCATTGAGATCTTGGTTGGATTGCTCTTTGTCAGAGACCTCCCCCTCGACCTTACTGCCATGGGTGGCCCTACCAGGAGCATAGCTCCAGACGGCATCGCTCTCAGGATCTCAGGTCCACACAAGCTTCTCCAAGGTGACAATCCACGGAGAAGATAATATATTATACATAATGTATTATATATAATATATCATATATAATATATATTATATATAATATATGTTATATATGTGTATAATATGTGTGTTGTGTTTACAAGTCGGTTAAACTGTAGCAAGGGCTGTATAATGGTGCAGAGGTAGAGTTGCCGCCTTACAGCGCCAGTGATCTGAGTTGATCCTGACGACGGGTGCTGTCTGTACGGAGTTTGTACGTTCTCCCTGTGACCGTGTGGGTTTTCTCCGGGTGCTCCAGTTTCCCCCCACACTCCAAAGACATACAGGTTTGCAGGTTAATTGGCTTTGGAAAAAATGTAAATTGCCCCCAATGTGTAGGATAGTGCTAGTGTGGGGGGTGGATCAATGATCGGCCTGGACTCAGTAGGCCGAAGAGCCTGTTTCCGCTCTGTATGTCTAAAGTAAATTCTAAAATTAGTATTTCACTGTTCCGTTGTTGGTACATATGACAATTAAGCTCTCTTGACTGGAATGTGAGTGGCCCAGAAAGTGAAATTTATCAACAGGCTTCACTCATGTAGAAGACATTAGGCAATGAGGTCCATTGGCCTGCAATGCCTAGAAACAGGCTCTTCATCACACTATACCCCCACAAACCTTTTTGTTCATTATGTTTGTCAGTGTTGTGTCCACACTAGCATATGCATACATGTGGAAGAAACCCTGTGGCATTGACCACTTTGATTACTTAATTCAAAGATAACCTATCTTAAAGACAATTTGTTGATATTTGTGCATTTTGCCTGTATTAGTGTGGAGTACAAAGTGCCCCTTATTATTGGGGTGGTCTGAAGAAAGTCCGAACCTGAAAAGTCACTTCTCCATATTCTCCAGAGACGCTGCCTGGCCCGCTGAGTTACTCCAGCACTTTGTGTCTATCTTTATTATTGGGGTGGAACATGCCTGGGAATAGCAAACTAGAAATCCCAAACTTAAAGGCATTTTGTCTGCATTGATGAGGACAAGAAGCAGACCTAACAGGATTTAAAGAACTTTGATGTGATAGTTCCCACTACCAAAACCAGCCATAAAGATATATCCTTGGGACAAGATGTACCTGTACGTTCTTCCTCTTTCATTCAGTTGGTGGAATGCTTCACCAGGGTGTCCTTCTGCTCTTCCACAATGCTGTCATTTTTCAGATAAATTGAGTGTCCTCTTCCCTGTCTGTTCTGCCATCCCTGGCCATGTCCATAGTTTACACCTCACTGCTTGATGCTACAGTTTTTTGTTCATAACCATCACTACCAAGAGTTCTTGCCATTCTCTACACGTTCCCCTGGCATTGATTGACTGCTCCTTCTTTCAGGGAAATATGATCTTTAAAGGCATAACTGTTATATATTTTTTTAGCTTAGAGATACATCATAGGAACAGGCCCTTTGGCCCACTGAGTCCACGCACACCATTGATCACCCTGTCACAGTAGTATTGTTATCCCACTTTCTCATCAATTCCCTGCACACGAGGGGCAATAGACAATAGACAATAGGTGCAGGAGTAGGCCATTCGGCCCCTTCGAGCCAGCACCGCCATTCAATGTGATCATGGCTGATCATCCCCAATCAGTACCCTGTTCCTGCCTTCTCCCCATATCCCCTGACTCCGCTATTTTTAAGAGCCCTATCTAACTCTCTCATGAAAGCATCCAGAGAACCCGCCTCCACCTGAGGCAGAGAATTCCACAGACTCACAACTCTCTTGGAGAAAAAGTGTTTCCGCGTCTCCATTCTAAATGGCTTACTCCTTATTCTTAAACTGTGGTCCCTGATTCTGGACTCCCCCAACATCGGGAACATGTTTCCTGCCACTAGCATGTCCAACCCTTAACAATCTTATATGTTTCAATGAGATCCCCTCTCTTCCTTCTAAACTCCAGAGTGTACAAGCCCGGCCGCTCCATTCTCTCAGCATATGACAGTCCCACCATCCCAGGGATTAACCTTGTAAACCTACGCTGCACTCCCTCAATAGCAAGAATTTCCTTCCACAAATTAGGGGACCAAAACTGCACACAATACTCCAGGTGTGGGCAATTTACAGAGGTCAATTAACCTGCAAACCCGCATGTCTTTTGGATGTGGGATGGAACCAGGGCACCACTGTGCCTCCCTTTAATGCCGCCCTTATTCTTAAATACAATAAGGAATGCAGAAGAAAACCAGGGATGGTAACAATGCACAACTTGCTTCTACATAAACTAGATGAGGCTAATGGGCCTGTCCCATTTAGGCGATTTTCAGCAGACTGCCGGCGACTGTCAAGTTGCTGGCAGTCGCCTGAAAAAACGGCAACTGGAACGGCGACTGTCAGAGTGGAACACACACACACACAAACACATCGCTTCCTTCACCAGCCCGTTATGCAGGCAGGGGACAGGGCAAGCGGGGGAAGCGCTGTCTAAAAAATTCACATGGTGCAACGGTAAGTCCTTTAAAAGAGGGGGGTGGGGTGAGGGAGGAGAAGGGGGAGAAGGAGACAACTTTTAAGAGGCCACAGATACACGGCCTTGAAGCTCGGCAGACATTTAACATTACCAGTCGGTTATCCTTAGTTTTGAAAACTACTGCTTACCTTTTTTTCCCCATTGAGCCAATGAAATTCACTGGTCAGCACCGTCTACAACCTACGAGAACCTCCGAGAATCTTTGACCTCCTGGCAACCCATTAGGACCGCCTGGCGACCCACCTACGGCTCGAGAATTCTTGCTACTCTCCTTGGCGGCTTCATTCTAGTCGCCGCTAATTTTTCAACGTTGAAAAATTCATGGTGACCATAATGAGGCCGCGACTAGTTCCCAGAATGCAGGAGCCCCTCACGACCATGAAGGCGATTCCCCGGCAACCACCCGCGAACATGTGGTGACCATGTGGCAACTGCATAGTCTCCTGTAGTCGCCTAAAAAGTCGCCTAAGTGGGACAGGCCCATAATGATACAGATGCATTTAAAAACAAGCTACTTAAGAGCAAGAAATGAACAGAGCATTTAGTTATTTTCTTAGTTGAAAAGGAATAGAAGGCTGTTTGTGTGGATCCAGTTGGACTATTTCTGTGCTTTATTTCTATGTAAAGCTATGTGGTATAAATGTAGTACGTAGTATAAAGCTATGTAAAGCTACCTAATGACAGTCATTTTTTATCTAAATTATACGTATTGTTATATTTATGGTCGGGTCTGACTGTTTGTATTACCCACCTGACAAGTAACATAATTGAAATTCCTTTATATAGATTCAGTCAAGGTTAAATTGGAAATATGAAATTAAGACTTCCACTTGAACCATCCAATATCGATGTTAGGTTATAAATGTTCATAATAAAAGCAGAAGCTGTGGGAAATATTCAATATGTAAGCATGGCCGTCTTAACAGCATTATAGGCTCCCGGGCAAAGCAGTGCACTGGGGCCCCTACACTTCCCGTTTCTTTATGCCGAATCAAATATGCTGCCATGCACTTGCGATGTTCTTCTCCGTTTTCATGTTCTACAATAACATTCTACAATACATAGATCAGCATGGGGCCCCTATGCTCGTGGGGCCCTGGGCAACTGCCCAGCGTACCCATGCGTTAAGATGGCCCTGTATGTAAGGCAATGCCTATGAACTGCAAAACAGAGTTAAATTTTTTCGGCTTGATGATCTTTCATCAAAACCAGAGAAGTTTAGAGTTTAGTTAGAGATACAGAGTAGAAACAGGCTCTTCGGCGCAATGAGTCCGCGCCGACCAACGATCACCCCTACACTAGCTCTATGTTATGTCACTTTCGCATCATATGCACTAGGGGCAATTTACAGAAGCTAATTTATCTACAAACCTAAACGTATTTGGAATGTGGGAGAAAGCCGGAGCACCCGGAGAAAATTCACGCGGTCACAGACAGCGAATCGGACCTGGGGCTCTGACGCTGTAAAGGGCCTGTCCCACTTTCCCGAGTTACTCACGAATTCTCCCGAGTTTTCCCCTTGATTCAAACTCGGAGAATGTCCATAGCGAGTCCGTAGGAGGCCGTAGGAGTCCGTAGATATATCGTAGC
This sequence comes from Malacoraja senta, assembly GCA_038087875.1. NCBI lineage: Eukaryota > Metazoa > Chordata > Chondrichthyes > Rajiformes > Rajidae > Malacoraja > Malacoraja senta. Next base: position 39,997,581 of record CM075978.1, read on the forward strand.
GGCTCGTTATGCCAGCCGTAGGTACTTGGGGCATCAGGTAAGTCGGGACATTTTTTCCAGCATGACACGAGTAAAAAGATAGTCGGGAGGAGGAGTTCGTAGATATCAATTTAATGTCCTTTCAACTCGGCAGAGGACTCGGGAAAGTGGGACAGGCCCTTAAGGCAGCAAACGTGCTGCCCTCAAGTGGAGAATAAAAAATGGTTTAAGTTGCAAAAATTTGGAGAGATGGATAGAAAAAAATGGGATATGAGCAACAGAACGGCCACCAAGCAGAGAGTGAATGGCAACAACACTGACTGAGAAAGGCTGGTGAAAGCTTGTTCATTTCAGTTGATCCAACTGGAGGAGGTGTAAATAGAAGAAGATGAGTCTGAACAGAGAATAGAGAACTATAAATAAAACTGCAGAAGAGATACAACCACTGCAGTTACTGGAAATCTGAAATAAAAGAGTATTTGGAAACATTTAGATAGTCTAGTGACATCTATGTAGAGAGAAAAATTGAGTTAATGTTCAAGTTTGATGACTTATTATCAGTACTCATCATTTCAGATACAATTTGGAAAGACAGGTTAATTGAAATTGTTTGATTCAATATCATATCCAGAGGATTGTGATGCCCAGTCAGAAGATGAGATGCTATTTGTTGAGTTTACTCTGGGACAGTCACGTAATGAGTGGCCCTGCAGCAGCCTGGGACTTACCTGGACTTACTTGGAGCAGGGGCCCTTCAGTACATCCAGCATGTGGACTTTGGACTTTTTCTTTTTATAAATGGCGCCAAAATGTGGTGACCGTGCTTGTGTGAGCAATGCAAAAAAGAATTTCACTGAGTAATGCATACGTGACAATAAAGAACCATTGAACCATTAATGTTGCAGTCATCAAATAATCACACTGACGAATACTTGTCAACTTGAAATTCCATGAGAAGTACCACAGTAACAATGCTACACATGGCAAATGTTGTTCCTTTATCTGTGCCTGGTCATCTTTTCTTTGACAGGATAGCACGGCAACAAAAGCTTTTTACTGTACCTCAAATTGAAATTCCATGAGAAATGCTACAGTACCAATGCTACACATGGCAAATGTTGTACCCTTTATCGTTTATCTGTGCCTGTTCATCTTTTCTTTGACAGGATAGCACGGCAACAAAAGCTTTTTACTGTGCCTCAGCACACGTGACAATAATAAACTAAGCTAAACTAATTAAAATAACATGTATTTATTTATTTATTTATTTAATTAATTCTTTATTTGAAACAGAATAAAAGAATAAAAAGCAAGTGTGAAACAGCATACAAAAAACAAAAAAACAAAACAAGAATATTTATAGTGTCATAAACAATATCTATAAATAAATGAAATCATATGTGTCCGAAAAGGAGCAGGAAGAAGCCAAAGCTTGTTAATTCCCACCCCTTATTCAACTACTTAATTATCTTATACAAATTTAGCAGCTATATGTACACCATATGTACACCAAATTATTTACATTTATACACTAATCAAATATTTACAGCCATACAAAAAAAGAGAGAAAAAAAGAAAAAAGAAAAGAAAAAACCCTCATATACTATACAGTATATCTCAGTCATATATACAACCCATCACCCTATAATCACCCTTCCCAATACAATCAGTATAACAAATATCTCACTCACAATCACCTATCCTCTCATCCCAATATCCTTTAAAAAAAGTGTTTTTGTACATCTTTTTAAACTGAATTATGTTTGTGCTGAGTTTTATCTCCTGTTCCAGACCATTCCATATTCATTACTCAATTTGTTCACATAAGATGTTCCATATTAATTTTGAAAACTTTCAGCTGTATTTCCCATGCGTATGGAAAAGTTCAACATACCATAAGTGTTAATTCATTCATTTTTCTATAAAGAATTTTAGTTATACAGACCCATCAAATGTAGATTTTTTAAAATAAATTGCTTCTTCTAGGTGTTTTAATGTAATGTGTTTGGTCTCTAAGGTGGGTGATGCTGTTAGCGTATTTAAATTGTAAAATAGGACACACAAATGAAGCTGAAATCCACCAACTGTTCTGTAGATTTTTTCTTATTTTATTATTATCTAATTTCTTTATTCATCTCATCCTCCTTACTGAAATATTATCCATTCCTCTACTCCACTTCAATTAATTTCAACCCAGAGTGTAGTGTATCCCACCTGAGCAAAACATGTTCAGATTCCCTATTCTGTATCTTACTTTGAAAAAAAAAGAACTTCTGATAGTTTTGCTGATAATGGTCTTATTTGACCTTTTGATTTTAGCTTCTGCAATTATCAACCGGAATATATGTCCAGTGCATAATATAACACATATGCACATAGTTACTTACACACACAGGCACATACATACACACACACCGACAAACATACATGCACACATATGCACACACAGACGCACACACACACACACACACACACACACACACACACACACACACACACACACACACACACACACACACACACACACACACACACACACACACACACACACACACACACACACACACACACACACACACACACACACACACACAGTATGTCAGGTTTAAACATTCATTAATATTGCTCTGCCAGAAAGACTTTGTATTGATATGAGGTATTTGAATACTATTTACATTGCAAAGTAATTTTTAATGGAATTATTAATGAAGTTACAAACTGTAATCATGTTATATAATGACATGAATAGTACATTTGATGTTGTTTGGAAGGTGATATCAGCTTTCCACCTAATAGTAAACTGACAGTGTGAACCCAAAGTCATGTTTCAACCTAATTTTGAAGTGAAGGGGACTGGAACACTTAAGAAGGGACCCCACCCGAAACGTCACGTATCCATGTTCTCGAGACATTCTGCCTGACCCCCTGAGTTACTCCAGCACTTTGTGCCCTTTTGTGTATTAACCAGCATCTCCAGCTCCCTGTTTCTACAATATCCAAAAGGTTGTTAGCAGGTTATTAGAGTCTTATTCTGTTGGAGGAAAATGGTTTATTTGTACTCTGCTCCCATATTTACATTTTAAATTAGAAAATCAATCTGCATGCACAAATGCAAACTACAGAGGCTCAGTAGGCACAGGGTGCTCATCTCTGCAATGCAGCAGCATTTATTTTTTGTTCATAAGTAGGCATGTTCTGAATCTCAAAAGAATGATGTTTAAATCAATCCACGTGTGTTGTAAATTCTGGAGTAACAAGTATTATTTGTATTCCTTCTGAAACGTACTGTCAGTTTTAATAGACCAATAATTTTAGGCAGAGGTATTACTGTATATTTGCACAGATCTGTCATGAGCCACCCATGTCCAATGACATTTTATACAGAGAAATGTGAGGTATTGAATTTTGGGAGCACTAACAGGGACAGGTCCTACAGTACACAGTGAACAGTAGGGCTCTAGGGAGTGCGGTTGAGCAGGGGGATCTAGAAGTACAGGTACTTAGTTTGTTGAAAGTGGTAAGGCAGGTAGATAGGGTAGCCAAAAAATCTTTTGACACATTGGACTTCATCAGAGTATAGAGTCTTACAGTGTGAAAACAGGCCCTTCGTCCCAACTTGCCCACACTAGTCAACATGTCCCATTTACACTGATCCCACCTGCCTGCATTGGCTCATATCCCTCTTAACCTGTCCTATTCATGTACCTGTCTAAATGTTTCTTAAATGTTGTGATAGTACCTGCCTCATCTACCTCCTCCGGCAACTCGTTCCATACAACCACCACCCTTTGTGTGAAAAAGTAACTCCTCGGGTTCCTATTAAATCTTTCCCCCATCACCATAAACCAATGTCCTCTGGCTCTCGATTTCCCTACTCAGGGCAAGAGACTCTGTGCACCTACCCGATCTATTCCTCTCGTGATTTTGTGCACCTCTATAAGATCACCCCTCCTCTTCCTGCACTCTAAGAAATAGAGTACTCGCCTGCTCAATTGCACCAACTTCTTGAAGCACAGGGTAGATTTGGAGCTGAGCTGTAATTTGCATGAGGTGCTGGTGAAGCATCTCAAATCCTCTGGCACCCACTAGTAATTTGCAGTTCAAGGCAAATTTAAACATATTTTGGCATCAAATATCCATCCAGTGTTGTCTGAACATCAAGTACATGTACAAATTAACTGTGGTGATTTGTACATCACACATTGGGTCAACATAATATTGAGCTGCCAATTAATAGACTCAAAAAGCCAGTTGGGAAATGTGCGTTTGCTGATGTTGATCGTAAAGTGCTTAAGTGACTTAGCTTGCATTGGCCAATAGCTAAGATAGGCTTACGTGATCTGATCTGATGCCATAACCGCAAGTTGATGGTAGTCATGGAGATGCCTTTAACAAGTGACGTGACAAGGTGTTGTAAAGAAAGATTGTTGTAAATAAACATTGTTTGTAATTGTCTTGCCTAAGGCTGGGAGAGCTATGATGAATTGGTTTACAGTTTGCACTAACGTTTGAAATAGTTTAGTTTAGTTTTGAGATACAGCGTGGAAACAGACCCTTCTGTCCACCGAATCCACGCCGACCAGCAATCCCTGCACATTAACACTATCCTACACACGCTAGGGACAATTTACAATTTTACCAAGCCAATTAACCTACAAACCTGCACGTCTTTGGAGTGTGGGAAGAAACTGAAAAACTGAGCTTCCGGGGAAAACCCATGCAGATCAAGGGGAGAATGTACAAACTCCATACAGACAAGCACCTGCCGTCAGGATTGAACCCTGTCAGGCAACAACTCTACCACTGTACCACCTAATTTCATCACCTATTTCATCCATTTCTGCAGTTAATTAGTTACTAGGCAACAATTAATTCTAGTTTGCAAGAGTTTCATTCTTAAAAGTGGTACTTGAAAGTAGGAATTGTGTTGAACATAGGTATGAAATGTATTCTAATATATTTTAAAGAATTTAAAGACTTAAAGCAGATAATATGAATTCAATTGTTTCAATTGTCCAACTGATGGCTTGTTTGACATTATAAATATCTTCAGAAGTGATACGTGCTCAAACAAATGCAAGGTTGATAACACTTAAATCTCCACATATTTATTTCACCAGAAATTTTCAATTTTTTCCATTTTTAAAACTACACATCCACATAATTCTACTTAAATGCAAAATATATTAGCCAAATTACTGTAAAAGGTTAAGATTGAATCTCCAATGGATATGCTATGAAGTTGGGTGGGTGAATTGGAGTGAGGTGGTCGTGGCAGCTAAGAAAGGAAATTAATGAAATAAAAGTTGGACAAATTGTAAAGCATGGCGGATGCACAATGGCAGGCGCATGAACAGGCTGCCAAGTTGAAAATAACCTGCATACCTTTATGTAGGAACTATGGAGAATGGGTGTCAGGGGTTATGGGGAGAAGGCAGGAGAATGGGGTTAGGAGGGAGAGTTAGATCAGCCATGATTGAATGGCGGAGGAGACTTGATGGGCCAAATGGCCTAATTCTGCTCCTATCACTTATGACCTTATGCAATTTATATTTGTATATTTTGTTAGTATATCATCATAAAAGCTATTTTATTGTTTTTTTGTAATTAATTTATTAGCCAAGATTGTAAACATACAAGGAATTTTACCACTGATGTAAAGCTTATCAACAATACTGCTGTATTAAAATTGTTTATGCAAATCAAATATATAATTGTACATCTCACTCAAATTGTATTCTTCTACAATCATACTTTTTTTCAGTTAGTTATCTAAATTAAATTGAGAAAATTGACACTAGATGCCAAAAGATGATTCAGTGGCTTTATGTTTATAATTTGTATTTGTTCTTGTCATTGGAATTTGAAGCCAACAAACCCAAAGATGTATCTTAGAGGTTTGATTGTATTTAAGATGCCGACATGACTGGTAATAGCAAAAGGGACTTATAGTCAACCAATGAAGCTTTGATGATCTTGGTAGCTTGGAAGATTGGTTTGGATACCGTTAAAATATGAGTCTGCATTTTACCAAAATGACCCACTGCTAGGTCTCCAGATAATTGCATTTTAATATAAATTGCCTTCAATAATGGGAAAACAGATTAATGATTCCAATAATATGAAATGTATTTCTTTAAAATATTAGTTGCAATAATAGGACAGGTGCAATGTAAAGATAACAGTTGATCAGAGACACAGACATAGTTATTTTGGTATGTGAAATTAAGGCTGGAGGATATGTCCAGATTGAAAATAAAAGTCAGTTTCCTAGATTGACAAAGTGGAGCAGATGTCAATAGGAATGCACAAGACAAAGGCAGCATCTATTTGTTGCAGTAAATTCTCATTGGGTTGTTAACACTCCCCCCACCTACCCCCTTTTGTAATCAACCAAATTCAGTCACCATCACAGATGTAAGAGTGCCTTTCCTTTTTCCAATGAACAAGCAGGAAATTGTGGAGCTGCAGGTGGCTTGAAGGAGAGAAACAGAGGGAGAATATATTTCCATAAAACATTTTGCAGGCTATTTGCAAAATAGCAGGCACAACATTTTGTCACAAGTGCACCCATTGTTGGGATGTCGTCCTTATTCTGCAATTAGCAGTCGGGTAATAGACATCACAATTCATCGGACTCGCAGCTGCCCACAAAATATTTGTTGGCTATTGTGTACCATTTACTGTCATGGAGAGTCTGATGCAAGAGATTTTGAATCTTTACAGGGAATATAAAGATGACCTTCTCCAGTCAATCTTGGTGAATAATCCTTTTTTTCGGGCAATTGGAATCTAAACTGAGAAGGTTCAGTGAAATCTCAGCAAGACCGATGGAAGGAAAGATAGCATTTTTTTTTAAAGACACAAGAGACAACATAAATATAAAAAGCTTTGTTTTATCAAACGACAATAACCAAACACTAAAGGAATGCAACTATTCCGTGTTCAGGACCTGCGAAGTTGTTTGGTAGTAACTAAATCTCATCAAGCCCTTAAAATATTCACCTATACTTGAAGCACTAGTCTTTTCTGGTTGAATGTTCAGTCCTATATATGTTTAAATGCCACGCCTCCACCTTGAACTAACAGTGTGGGAGGCAGTAAAAAAAAAAATCAACTTCATGATTTATGTTAACGGTGCATGTGCAGGCAGAGGAAATGCAGTCCAATTTACTGTTTGATTATTTGTTTGCTGATGGTTTCATTAATATGCTCATAGCAAAATACTGCCTCGACAATTTTCCCATCCAATTCTGATAAGAATGTTGCCAGACGTGTCTTGTTTTTAAAGTAGATCACATGGCATTTTGGTGTCTGGTTGGCAAATATTATTTTAAATGTTGACTACTTCCTTTCCTCTTTTTTTAGTAACAATACCTAAAATTTAATTCACTGTTAAATTGGCAGTTTGTCCAAATATTTCACAGTAAACCATGCCTCAAAAGCTTCTTGCATAGCTAAATATAATGCAGGATTGGACACCCATCTGTATATCTTCTATATATCACAATTCTTTCAGCTGAGGCAGAGGTTCACTTGCACCCCCTACCCCCAATGTCATCTACTGGATCTGTTGTTCTCGGTGTGAACGAAATTTCATTATGTGTGTCACTTTCACTGATGGACTTACACCTCACAGTCTCTCTGTTCTTGAATGCTCCTTGGTTTGAATCTTACATGCCAACATTTTTATGGCTTTGTTGTGTTTCTGTGTGCATGTTCATGAGTACATGCCTGGAGATCTTGATCGTGCTTGTCTGTGCGTGCGCAAGTAAAATTGGTGTTTACACAGAAGAGACTGCAAAATCTTTCCAGAATAGGACCTGGGTGGCAGTAATAAGAAAATGTAAATACTGCCGTTGCGAGACCAAGCGCAGGCTGGACGATCATTTTGCTGAAAGCTTATGCTCAGTCCTCCTTGGCCTACGCGATTTCCCATTGTCAAACATTTCAACTCCCTTTCCCATTCCCACACCTTTCTGTCCTGGGACTCCTCCACTGTCAGAGTGAGGCCACATGCAAATTGGAGGAACAGCAACTCATATTTCATTTGGGCAGCTTACAATCCAGCGGGATGAATGTTGAAGGTAGACACAAAATGCTGGAGGAACTCAGCGGGTGGGACGATCCCTACTTTTGCATGGCTCTACTTATGTGGTGTTGTTGCTTCTTGTGCAAAACATTCCAGACTGACATCTCATAAGCATACGTATATAATCAGTATTTTATGTGAATAGACGGAGTAGTGGTTTTAAGAATAAAATGTACCTACACGATGGTGAAGTGAAGTGGAATAAAAAGCACAAAGACAGGCGTGACGGATAAAGAATTGCAGAGATGAAAATATTTTAGATTGGGATAACTGAACCAAAGAGAAAGGATAATGATCAGCTAGAGAGGGTGTATTGTTGCATTTTTGGTTTGATCATGTCCAAACTGATTGTCTGAACGATTCATTACTTGTATACATTTACTGTCTCGCTTCTTCATTCAGTGCTTCAAAGTATATAGCTCAAATGAAAGCCAAGTAGATAAAATGAAAACTCTCTGCTGATTATTAATATTCTTACGTAATTAAATCAGTACAATTTGTCCACTTCCTGGTAGACAGAAGTTATTATAAGTTGCATTTAAGTTGATGATATTTTAATTTAGCAAGGCTATTCAACGAGGCCATTAGGCCAAAGTGCCATAGAAGCTAAAAATGTCTCCATAATGACATTTGGTATATGTTGCTGGGCAAAGCACCGGTAAGTCTTATACTTTTTTTTCCACACATGTCATGCACGATCTAGTTGGATGCAAAATGGAGGGAAGTATCACGTTTCAACACGTCTTCTTTCACCTCAATTAGTAAATAGACGTGGTGCTTTTGCAAACATTGACTGACAGCTGTACTGATGTTTGTGTTTTATTTGCAGGTAAAGATAATTGTCCCTAACAGCACCGCAGGGCTGATAATTGGGAAGGGAGGTGCAACAGTGAAGGCAGTCATGGAGCAGTCAGGA
>CM075978.1:40011567-40086324 GCA_038087875.1 Malacoraja senta
CATTTGACCGGTAAATACACCCCCCCCCCTCCATCTCCCATTGCAGCACTACACATACTTAACAAACGGCAGAGCAGAGAATCTGTCCGGCTTCGATAATCGCTAATAAAGTCTACTTATGTCACGCTTGCATTATTTGCTAATAAGGTGTTGGCTTTGGTGACTATCTTGGTGCTACGTATTCCGTAAGGAAAGACAACCTTGCATCATAAAAGCATCGACATGCGCAGCTAGCCGGATTAACAGGCGAATGACAGGATGGCAGAAACAAGGAACAGCAGGTGCGGGTTTACAACAAATAAAGGGCACTGAGTGCTGGAGTTTAACTCAGCGGGTCATGCAGCATCTCCGCTAAACATGGACAGGTGGGTGACGTTTCGGGTCGGGATTCTTCTCCAGACTCATTTCTCTGAACAATCGGGAAAAGGGGTCCCGACCCGGAAAATCACCTATTCATGTTTTGCGGAGATGCTGCATGACATGCTGAGTTACAACAGCACTGTGTCCTTTATAGAACGACGGGGTGCTTACAGCAGGGAAGGAGACCATTCGGCAGTCCAGACAGACTCCTACAAGAGCAATGCATTTGTCCCACATCCCCGCCCTCTCATACAACCACGGTGACTTCTGTCCTTGACAACGCATCCAGAGCCCAAACAGTCCCCGTGTATGTTTTTAATCATGCCACGCTGATTTATTGATCAATCACCTTCACTCTATGTCTCCAACTCGCCGATTCCGCCGCTAACAGGAACGGTCTCTATCCACCCAGTCTGTCCCGACATGATGTTAAGTACCTTTATCAAATCTTCTTGCCCCCTTTCCGCCCACAGATGCCGTTCCACCGGCTGAGTTCCTTCATGCAACCATCTCTGTTCCAATGAGAACGCCACCAATCTATCGACAAAACCAAACCTTCTCACCCTGGAATCATTTCGGTTAATTCATTCTGCACCCTCTCTGAATTAATTATACCTTTGAACACCTTTCCACCTTCCCTGCACTGTAGAGACACATTACTCAGGTTCTGACCTCGTTCAACACACTAACAACCTTCTTGTACTCCGTTGCTCCGTGTACAAAGCCGCGGATCCAGCACTGCATTATTGACTGACATGACCTTCCCAATGAATGCCGCACAAAGCTCCCAACCCATACACGTCATACATCTCCGTATTACATTCCATCCTCCACATGTTTACTCACTCCACCAGTCTCCCCATAGTTTATAATTTAGTGCCATCTAAAATTTGGATATTGCGGTCCACGCACCAATCTGAATCATTAAGATATATGAAGAATAATTGGGCTTACGATGAACCCCAAGGAACCCCACCGTGTATATCCCTTCTGTTACAACCCCAATTTCACACCCACGCCAACACATCGCATTTTATTCTTTGTCATGCAGTGAGATGATGTCGGTTTTGTGGCATTTTATTCAATGTCTTTTAGCAGTCCATATGTCAGATCAGCTTCACCTCCCTCATCAACGGTCTCTGTCATTTTGGCCAAACTGAACACTTATCCAATTGGTTGGACATCGTTTGCCTTTAACAAATCCATGCCGGCTTTCTCCAATCAGTCCACAGTTGCCTAAACGACTGCTAATAATGTACGGCCCCTGATTTTTGTTTCCAGAACTTTCCATACCACCCAAAGTTACACTGGCTTGTCTAAGGTAACTAGGTTTGTCCATGCAGTCTCTGTTTGGATGTGACATGTGTGATATTCCTGGATCTAAGTGTTTTCATGATTGTGGTACGAACCTCGGACATCATGGGACGCAGACTATGTGAAGTAGGCGACTTTACATTCAGCTGGTCTTTTCAGTTCTCTGTTCTAACGTTATAGCTCAGGCAGAATCTCATAAAATCTACCTCCGATGAGTGGCAATATTTTCTTCTTTGATGTAGACTAATGCCATTCCCTCGTTTAGTTAGTGCCTTCACCATTCCCTCTACCTCCATGAATAGATGTCCCTTTTGATTTCTGATCAGCCCACCTTCGCTCTTACAAATTGTTTCCTGTTCTCACGCTCATAGACAATTTTTGGATTCACTTTTATGTTGTTGCCAGTCTTCTGGTGCTCTCTTTGCATCTGTTATTTATTTATAAACCTCCTCTGAACTTTCTGTAATCAGCTTGGTTCTCAATTGTGTTAACAGGCCTGGCTGGCATCTGTCATTTGCTCACACACATCTACTGTTTTTTTACTGCCATCTTGTTTGATGATCCACGGAGCTCTGCATTTAACTTCCCCATCCTTTCCCCTTCTAGAGTGCGGCCGAAACGTCCCCGTTGCAAAGTTCAGCCTCTCTGTTCTGTCTCTCGTAGTGATTCCACTTAATCCTGGCTAAATCTATTCTCACCCCATTGAAAATCGCCCTTCTGCAGAAGAATGTTTTTTACCTTGGAGAAGTCTATATTCTTGTCCATTGTTGTCTTAAAACATATGATTTCAGGTTATCCTCCGAATTTCCAAAATCAGCTTTCCTGTGGTACCCTAAACATACTGACTAGAAACGTTTTCCCGATAGCCCTTCAAAGCCTTCTATCGCTAATCGCCTCTTAAAATAATTCGTCCATATTTGTATATCTGCAGTTTCCCTGAAAAATTTGCTTTCCATGTGTTGGCAATCAAAGTGCATGTAGTGCAGTTGTACTTCTTCCTTAAATCCAAACAGGGCTCCGCATTAACTTGATGATTCTTGCTGGCCTTGATTTGTTCTTTTCATACCTTTCATTCTTTTGTTCTTTGTACCACCTCATAACTCCAGTTTTCCTCTCCCTTGACTCTCGGTCTGAAGAAGGGCCTCGACCCAAAACGTCACCTATTCCTTTTCTCCAGAGATGCTGCCTGACCCGCTGAGTTACTCCAGTACGTTGTGTCTATCTTCAGGTTGTGATCTTGACGGTTGCAGGTCCAGCTCCCATCCCCCATCCCCATCCCCCTCTCGCTAGCACTGTAATATTCTCCTCAACGAATATTGCCGCTTTACCCTTTTGCTAATCATCCCAGGATTTCATGAACATTCGGGACCTAGGTCTAGGATCCAGACCTACCCATTTCCTTAAAGTCAGATCTCTGCAATTGCCCGATACCGTCAAATTACAGACATAATTATACTGAATAATCAATCCACAACCGGTTTTATTGACATCCCACAATGGAGTGAGGAAGAAGTTCTAGCAGATGTTTCAGCAACCCTGTTGAAGTCATGCAGGACCTTGAAGGGTTATTGTAAATAGATAGAATAACTCATCCGCGGCAAATCACAGACGTCAGATTTGCTTCATTTCTTTATCAATGGTGTTTACTTTCGCCACTCCAATTGAAACTGTATAAAATAGGTGAAGGGTTTCAACGATCCAAATCCAGCCCTTTATTGAAAACTGTTCACACGGGGTATTTTCTAATTTGGGTGGATTGTTACAGACATTTCATTTATCAATAATGTAATGGTTTGAAAATTTAGATCGAAGGGTGTCAACAATTTGGCGTGTTTCGTTCTTTCCGTTTTACTTTTGCAAACTAAAACTACCAATATTTATATATTTAGCTATTTTAATACTGCATCCTATTCAGCCGACTTTTGTATACATGATGGATGTTTTCAATTGTGTACAGCAATTAAAAGACATAGATCTCCAGAAAATATTTGTTTGAACTTCAAGTTACTGCATTTCTGTGTGTGTTCATAAGTTATAGGAGCAGAATTAGGCTATTCGGTCCTTAAAGTCTATTTCGCCATTCAATCGAGGCCGATCTATCTTTCCCTCTCAATCCCACACTTATGCCTTCTCACCATAACCCCTGACAACGTTATTAAAAATAATCTGAAAAATCTGTCAATCTCCCACTTAAAAATATCCATTGACTGCCTCAACAGCCGTCTGTGGCAATTAATTCCACAGATTCGCCAACTTTTGACTAAAGGAGTTCCTCCTCGTCTCCTTTCGAAAGGTAAGTCATTTTATTCTGAGGCTATAGCCTCTGGTTCTAGACTCTCCCAGTAGTGGAAACATCTTCTCCACATCCACTCTATCCAGGCTTTTCATTATTCGCTAAGTTTCAATGAGGTGCCCATTCATCCTTGTGCAAATAAGCGCCGCCCCAGATCATGATTAGAAACCGCCCCCAATCGAAAGATTTAATTTTAAATTAAAATAATAAATCATTGCACTCTTCACTGGAAACGTTAAAATAAACTGCATGCAGATGGTGGGAAATGAGCTCGTATCTGCGATGGGAGGAAACCTGCTGGGTTCTCCTATTCCAGAAAGTGAATGTAAATTATCAACCTGCTTTTTAATATTGGTTTTATGTTCATAAATTATAAGAGCAGGATTATGCTATTCGGCCCATCAAGTCTACTCCGCCATTCAATCATGGCCGACCTAACTTCCCCTCTTAATCCCATTCTCCTACCTTCTTCCCATTACCCCTGACACCCTTACTAATTAATCAAGAATCTATCATCTATCAATGGTGTCAAGTTGGGTTAAGGAGAAGTACAACGAGATCTGGGGGGTCCTTGTTCATCAGTCACTGAAAGTATGCATGCAGGTACAGCAGGCAGCGAAGAAAGGTAATGGCATGTTGGACTTCATAAAAAGAGTTGAGTATAAGAGAAAAGATGTCCTTCTGTATTTGTACAGTGCCCTAGGGAGTGCAGCGTAGGTTCACGAGGTTAATTCCCGGGATGGCGGGACAGTCATATGTTGATAGAATGGAGCGGCTGGGCTTGTATACTCTGGAATTTATAAGGATGAGAGGGATTGGAAACGCTAGAGGCAGGAAACATGTTTCCAATGCTAGGGGAATCCAGAACCAGGGGCCACAGTTTAAGAATAAGGGGTAGGCCATTTAGAACGGAGATGAGGGAAAACTTCTTCCTCAGAGAGTTGTGAATCTGTGGAATTCTCTGCCTCATAAGGCAGTGGAGGCCAATTCTCTGGATGCTTTTAAGAGAGAGTTAGATAGAGCTCTTAAAGATAGCGGAGTCAGGGGATATGGTGAGAAGGCAAGATCGGGGTACTGATTGGGGATGATCAGCCATGAACATATTGAATGGCGGTGCTGGCTCGAAGGGCCGAATGGCCTACTCTTGCACCTATTGTCACTTTTAAAATATTCATTGATTTTAGCCTCCACATAATTTCCACTTAACACACGGTGCCTACATTATGTCCCCTTACCTTGTCCTCCCCACCCTCCGCCACCTACGATGGAAGGAACGGTATCTCAGTTCATCACATTGGGTTTTACTTTTCCTCTCCCTTATCTAGCTCTGCTCCCACAATTACATGTTCGCACCGCGACCAAGGGTGATTGCACTGAAGCCGGTGAGGGCTCCGCATAAGTTCACCCATGAGATGCCGCCTTTTCTTGTTTCGGATTTGAAGTGTGAGAGGTGGTTCAGAGGTTTACAGCGTCCGGTCTAAAGTAAGCTCTTTCTTGAATGAACACGCAGCCGGCGGTACGGAGTTCGTTGCCATTTCGTGCCCCCGGCCGTTCCCCAGAATGCAAATACCGCAGAGATCTGTGAAATGGTGGTTACTCTAGCTTACTCTGTGAGTGAAGTAGTGGTAAGTGAACTAGATCCCCGGCGGTGTACTGATATGGGATTATGTAGCACACCCGATGCATTCCCTGATAGCGAGAAAAGATAGACATTGGCAACCACAATGGCAGCAACAAATCTGCGGCAGGAACTGAGTATCGCTGGCTGGCGTTGAAATGAATGATTGCACCCAACTGCGGCACATTGATATCTGATTCAAGGCACGCTGCTCTAACGCAGTCTAGCTCCCTGCTCATTCCCTCGCCGCGTTCTCATTTTCATTTCCACCTCTAATTCCAGTGGCTCCCAACACACCGGTTCCATTCCCTTCTTTTACACTACTGGGGTGATATTTCTCTTTCTTTCTTTCTTTCTTTCTTTCTTTCTTTCTTTCTTTCTTTCTTTCTTTCTTTCTTTCTTTCTTTCTTTCTTTCTTTCTCTTTTTCTTTCTCTCTCTCTCTCTCTCCCTCTCTCAAGAATACCGATTCAGTTTCAATATAGAAAGCCCATTTAATCGCGACGTTGTGATTAATAAAATGGCTGCAATATGTTTTGTTCCCTCTTCTATCTGAATAAAAATATAGCATGAGATCCTACAAGTACGCTTTCTCCATAGTCAAATGCTGCAATCTTGTCACAATTCACTGACACTTAACTGAGGAGGCCTTTTGGAAGGGAAAGGCATATCTCCAGGGCTGATCTTTCTCCTGACATTGAAGGGCGGCGTTGCACCTTCACAATGACTCGGTAATCGGTGCAATATTAACCTGCACTGTGTTTGTCTAAATAACGTTTAAAGATATCTGATCCATGTTCTGCGCAACACAGTCACTCAAGCATGTCACTCAACTCGACGTAGATTGAGCGAATCTACCTTGCAATCGCGATTTCTCTGATCGTCCCTTGTTTCATTTGGCGGTTGATAGCCATCTTTCATTGTAGGTAGAATGCAAGGTCAAAGCAAGAAGCGAGGAGCCGATAAGCAGACGGCAAATGAGAGGAAACCAGCTATCATTTTGGCAACGCTGGCTCCTTGCCCTGAATATGTTCTTCACGATTTGCCCAACTTAACCCAAGTTACACACTTTGGGAAAATCAACAAATGAAATAACATTTCCGCACCGTGGAGAGCGTATCACTGATTTAAAATATGCAATTTATTTACTAATCGACCTGGCATCTGAGGCTGTGTTTGTTTGTGTGTCTGCACCGTAGTTACAGATTTCCAGGCCCATAAACTCTGGTTTAATTCCACACTGGGAATAACCTATTCCCACTACCTGGCTCTCTGTCCATTTTTTCTCGGCTGAGTGATTAGATACATTATCCCACAAACACATTTTACACACGGTTGTTGGAAAGATAATGTTTTACACATTTTCACAGTCTATAGTTGTGCACGCCAAAAAGCATTTTTAAAGCACATCGCACAAACTATACGCGTTCTCCCAGTTTGTGTCCAACTGTTAGTGAGGTTAAGACTAAACAGTAATTTCTCGTACGCCCCTCGAGTGCGGCCTGCCGCCGCTCCTTCATCTTGGACTGCAACTAGTTGGCGAGTGCAATGACGGAACAGCAGGTTTCGCGATCCGTTTTGGATCTCTAGTGGCCGTGAGAACTCCCCTTGCTCTCTAAAACATGTAACTTTAATACGGGTTTGTGAAGAGGGGGAGATAGAGAGACTTGGACCAGGGACAGAGCTCGGTGAGCGTGGAGAAAGGCAAATCTCGGCGCAGTAGCAGTACTAAAGTGCAGGCATAAATAAACTCTTCCAAGCATCTGCTTGGGTCTCAGTAGTTAATGCTTTCAGATCGCCCAGAGGGACGACGCGTTTATAAATCAACCACACACTGTTAACGCTTGTACGGTTTGTGCGTTGGTGGTCAATTTATGATTGCACAGCACACTAATCTTTAATTAAAGTTGCCGGTTGTTTTTTGCCAGAATCCCGCAGGTCAGTCTGCAGTGGGATATCTCTGGCATTGACGTGGTGACGTCCAATGCAGGAATGTGATGTGCACAACATACCAATGTTCTGAATGATTCCGCCTTATGAAGAATGCAGTAAAAGCAATTCGTTTCCCCTTTCTTCCCCACTTCCTCTCCCTTGCCCCACATATTCCCCCCCGTCCCCCGTCCCCCTCTCCCCGCTTCACAATTCGCAACCCTTCAAACCTGTCGAACACATTCTGCTCTTATTTCTGGTCTTTGTTCCAACCACAGATAGACACAAAAAAATGCTGGAGTAACTCAACGGGTCAGGCGCCATCTGTGGAGAAAAGGAATTGGTGACGTTTCGGGTCGAGACCTTTCCTCAGACTGAGAGGTCACTACAGTGTAAACAAGCATCTGCCTACCCCCGTCACCACCCCCTCGCCCATGTCCACATATCACCTGCTACGCTTTTTCCTGCCCCCCCCCCTTCCAGGTTTCTTCTATCCCTATCCTTGTTCTCCAGAGATGTTTAGTTTAGTTTATTATCACGTGTAGCGAGGTAGTCAAACGCTTTTGTTGCGTGCTAACCAGCCAGCGGAAAAGACAATACATGATTACAATCGAGCCATTCACAGTGTACAGATACTTGATAAGGGAATAACGTTTAGGGCAAGAATAAGCCAGTGAGGTTCGATTAAAGATAGTTCGAGGGTCTCCAAATGAAGTGGCTAGTAGTTCAGGACTGCTCTCTAGTTGTGGTAGGATGCTTCAGTTGTCTGGTAACAGCTGGGAAGACATTGTCCCTGAATCTGGAAGTGTGCGTTTTCTGATGCTGCATGTGCCGCTGAGTTACTCCAGCACTTTGTGTCCTTTTGTGTGTTAATCAGCACCTGCAATTCTTTGTTTCCACAAGTTTGGGCCGGGAATCAGCCACTTGTTAGCCACCTGTCGTTATTCCGGGACTCGAGCGACCGAGATTCACCTGTCGCTTGTAGCCCGAGGAAGGAGCTGAACTTGAAGGCGGGAAGCGGTCGACACTGATGCACCCTAAAGGTTAGGTTCAATGACAATTTTATTTTTTTTTGCATCGAGGTAAAGCAAAAAGAAATTGCGTTTTTGCATCGCCCCAAATAAGTCAGTCCCAAATAGACACCGTAA
The DNA here is from genome assembly GCA_038087875.1 of Malacoraja senta. NCBI lineage: Eukaryota > Metazoa > Chordata > Chondrichthyes > Rajiformes > Rajidae > Malacoraja > Malacoraja senta. The sequence goes on from CM075978.1 coordinate 40,020,228, forward strand.
TTAATTTACTGCAGCACTTTATGGGGGGGTTTTGTAAACCATTATCCTTGTTCCTTGTTTCTACCCTAATTAATTTAGTCCGCAAGACAGCGTTTAAAAGCAATGTGCAAATGTTGTACTGTTTGAGACTGGTTGGAGTCACCCCCGAAATGACCTTATAGCTGGTGGAAAAGACCTGGGTGTGAAGCGAGCATCGAGACTGATGTTTCAGCCTTCACACAGCTGCTGAATGATTGAAACAGAGTTGAAGGGACGGTGGTAGCAACAAGGTGCTAAAAGCCACAAAAAAGTAGCGGGTTCATCAATCTGTAGCATACAAATTCAGAGATAGGGAAGGGTGGATGGCGCTTGGGAATGCAGTGCCTGAGTTAGAAAGTGAAGGAATGCAGTTCGCACGATTGAACGGGGGCATATTGTGCGCTGTGGCCTTTTCCTACAATCCTTAGCCACAGGTTAACGCTGAGAACGTGGCGGTAGGATAGCCCCCCCCCCTCCCCCCCCCTTCCTTTACTGTCAGGTTGATTCACTCGAGGACTAGGGGCAAAAGCGTGTACAGAATGCCAACACGCTTAACGCACCCTTCACAGCAATATCCAACACTAGAGGGCATAGCTGTAAGGTGAGAGGGAACAGTGAAGTGGGGACGTGCGGGGCAAGTTTTTGTTTGACACTGAGTGGTAGGGGGCTGGGGCTGGGGCTGGGGGTGGGGCTGGGGGTGGTGGTGGAAGTAGATATGGTTTAGTTTAGTTTAATTTATTATTATCACGTGTTCCGAGGTGCAATGGAAAACATTTTGATGCGTGTTGTCCAGTCAACCAAAAGACAATATATAATTGTGACGTTTAAGAGGCTTTTGGACAGGCACGTTGACGTGCAGGGAATAAAGGGATGTGGATCATGTACAGGTCGAAGAGGTCAAGCTAACTTGGCATCATGTTCGGCACAAACATTGTGGGCCGAAGGACCCGTTCCTGTGCTTCTCTGTTCTAATCGGGAGCAAGATTGAGGCGTTCCAGCGATGGTTTTTTTTCTCACCTCGCATTTGCGGTGATTTGTGCGGAAAGTGTGCGGGACTTGGACTGCGGCGGATGGCTGGGAGAGCAAGTCCGCAGTATCATCGTCTGCCCCCTGCCTCTGTTTACGTTGGGGGTCGTCAACAGTGGGTGAAGGCTTGAGCGTACAGAAGAACGATTTGTAACTTTAAAAAAAAATATTGCGTTGGAAGCTTTGCAGAGAAACCACTTTACACTGCGGTCTGAGAGTCTGAGGCCATTTGTTTGCAAGTGATGACATGCAAAAATGCGAGTTAATTGAAATAATCAACCCATTGCAATAACTTAGTGGGCCAGGCAGCATCCATCTGTGGGGGGGAATGGACCGACGACGTTTCAGGCCCTCCAGCACTTTGTGTTTTGGGCGGCACAGTCGGTTGGTGGCTGTGCTGCCTCACAGCGCTAGAGTCCCGGATTCGATCCTGACCTCGGACGCTGCCTGTGTGGAGTTTGCGCGTTCTCCCTGTGACTTTCCTCCGGGTGGTCCGGTTTTCTTCCACACCCCAAAGACGTGCTGGGTTGTAGATTAATAGTAATCTGTAAAATGAACCCTAGTGTGCAGGGAGTGGATGTGGAAGTGCGATACCATAGAACTAGTGTTAAGGAGTCAGAGAGGGTCAATCAATCAATCAATCAGTTTTATTCGGTGTGGACTCTGTGGAACAAGGGACTTAGGTTTCATGCTGTATCTTTCAATCAACCAATTCTAGTATCTGTAGTCTCTGGTCTGCAGTTACTCTAAAGCCCGGGTCCTCACCCAGACTCCACCTCGCTGGCGAGCGGCGGCATTTTCTAACCAGACCGAATGTGTGTACATTCACTTTCTGTGGCAGGCGGTTGCAGTGCCATTTCCTTTGCATGCACAGAATAGATGATAAGTAAAAGCAACCTCCCCACCCCATAGCCAATAAGACAGCATCCGAGTAAACATGAGTAAGCAGGTGCAGCAGGCAGTGAAGAAAGCGAATGGTATGTTAGCTTTCATAGCAAAAGGATTTGAGTATAGGAGCAGGGAGGTTCTACTGCAGTTGTACAGGGTCTTGGTGAGACCACACCTGGAGTATTGCGTACAGTTTTGGTCTCCAAATCTGAGGAAGGACATTATTGCCATAGAGGGAGTGCAGAGAAGGTTCAATTGACTGATTCCTGGGATGTCAGGACTGTCTTATGAAGAAAGACTGGATAGACTTGGTTTATACTCTCTAGAATTTAGGAGATTGAGAGGGGATCTTATAGAAACTTACAAAATTCTTAAGGGGTTGGACAGGCTAGATGCAGGAAGATTGCTCCCGATGTTGGGGAAGTCCAGGACAAGGGGTCACAGCTTAAGGATAAGGGGGAAATCCTTTAAAACCGAGATGAGAGGAACTTTTTTCACACAGAGAGTGGTGAATCTCTGGAACTCTCTGCCACAGAGGGTAGTCGAGGCCAGTTCATTGGCTATATTTAAGAGGGAGCTAGATGTGGCCCTTGTGGCTAAAGGGATCAGAGGGTATGGAGAGAAGGCAGGTACGGGATACTGAGTTGGATGATCAGCCATGATCATATTGAATGGCGGTGCAGGCTCGAAGGGCCGAATGGCCTACTCCTGCACCTAATTTCTATGTTTCTATGTTTCTATGAGAGTCGGGATTTTTTCCGAGTGAAACCTCCCATTGGGCATGTTGATGCAGGTTGCAAGGAAACAGCCCACGGTCTAATTCTGCGTCGCTGGGGGATTAAAATTCGGAATATTAAATGGATCTGGAACGCAAGGTTCCAGTATTGGCGACTGCGAAACTAACTTCCAACAATGGATCATTGTGGGCTCCACCTTTCCTTGGTCATCGGTGCTAGCTCTGATTAGTTCTGAACCTTTTCACACCTCTAGTTTCCCTCTCCCCTGACTCTTAGTCTGAAGAAGGGTCTGGAACTATCCATTTTCACCAGAGATGCTGCCTGAGCCGCTGAGTTACTCCAGCACTGTATCTATCGTCCTGATTCCCTGCAGAAGGCAGGTGGGAGGAATGGAAGTAAAAAACAGTGCAAACTCTCCGAGGGTCAGGCAGCATCAGTGGGGAGCAAACAAAGTTAGCCTTGTAGATGTAGGAATCTCCATCTGAACAGAACAACGAAGAGTCCCGGGGCGGAAACATTAACCGTTGCTCTTTCAATAGATGTCGCCCAACCTTCTGAGGGTTTTCAACACTTCCTATTTTGAATTCAGATTTCCAGCATCTGCACTTTCTTAAAATTGTCATTTTCTGGTCTGGATCGAAATTCCGATTTTCACATTTTTCCCGGGGCACGAAAAAGCCCGAGAATGTTAATTTCATATCTCCTAAGTGTCCACGGAGAATAGCTAGGAATCAGACGGTCGCTTTGAAGGGAGGAGGGGGGTGGGGGATGAAATCGGCCACGTATTCAGCTATACACATTCTGGAGGAACTCACCGGGTCAGGCAGCAGCTGTGGAGGAAATGGCCCGATGATGTTCTTCAGATGAGTCTGAAGAAAGAGTAATCTGGCCATTTCACTCCACAGATGCTGCCCGACCCGCTGAGTTCCCTCAGCACTTTGTGCTTCGCTCAAAATTCCAGCATTTGCGGTCCTTGTGTCTCTACTCATATCAGTTACCTCGGTTAGATCCGAAGTCGAGCCTTGAGCTCCGTCTTCTCGCCCCCGCATTTCAGGCGACTAACTTGAAGGAGCCAATTTTGCTACTAAGCCCGGGTTTGTGTCTATCTTCGGAGTAAACACAGCATCTGCAGTTCCTTCCTACACGCTTCAAATATCGAGAACTTGTAACTCATACCATCGGTGGCATGTGGATAGTGTTTTTGACGGGTGGTTAAAATATAAAGTACTAACCCTGTCTCACAGAGTTAAGTTACTTCCCAATTCATCGCCTGGGTTGTTGGCATGAGCTGGCCACACCTTGGTGGTTTAAATATTCACTATCTTTGAGCTTCTTGCTGGTGATGGAAACTCCTACCCTTCATTGGCTGCAGCACAAATTAGCTGGCTAAACGTGAACCGAGCTTAGAGAAGTAAGAACGCCCGCCCCGTCCCAAATACAGCTTTCGTGACACTTTCCCCGCAGTGTTAGCGCAATGGAAAGCCGCTAACCGCCCGCCAGCCACGCACTTGCGCGCAAGCAGAGAGCGGTGTCTCTGTTTCAATCGCCCCCCTCGCTGTTGTGTTAGTTAAACTCAGTGTGAATAATTTAGATAATGTACAGCGTTCGGTTTCATCGTCCTTTGGCTTGGAAGGGAAAGAGCAGATGGCTTCAGTGATCCTCTGCTACAAGATCTATGCATTTGCAAGGAGCCACGCTAGCCCATGGTCGCTTGTTGCACTGACAAATCCAGTGAACATTGCATTGTTGGGGAGATGTTGAAGGGGATAATGTCATGTTAGACTGGGTACTTCCAATGAAAGGGGGGATGTGCGGAACAAAAAATCTAGAATGAATGATGCCACTAACAACCCACCGCCGCTCCTTCCCCGCTCCACAAGAACGTACTTTCTCTCTCTCTCTCTCTCTCTCTCTCTCTCACACACCCACACCCTCTCTCTCGCACAGACGCACACAACCTCTCACACGCACATGCATTCACACTCTCACATATACTCTCTCAGACATACAAACAATTTCACAAACACACACACACGGTTCATAAATTAATAAGTTATAGGAGCAGATTAGGCCATTCGGCCCATCAAGTCTACTCTGTCATTCAATCATGGCAGATCTATCTTTCCCTCTCAACCCCATTCTCCTGACTTCTCGCAATAATCCGGGGCACCCTTACTAACCAAAAATCTGTCAATCTCCATCTTAAAATATCCATTGATAGCCTCCACAGCCTTCTGTGCCAATGAATTCCACAAATTCACAAATTCACAAATTTTATTCTGAGGCTATGTCCTCTGGTCCTAGACTCTCCCACTAGTGGAAACATCCTCTCCGCGTCCACTCTATCCAGGCCTTTCACTATTCGGTAAGTTTCAATGTCCATCTTCATCCTTCCAAACTCCAGCGAGGACAGGCCCAGTGCCTTCAAATGCTCATCAAACGTCAATAGACAATAGGTGCAGGAGTAGGACATTCCGCCCTGCGAGGAATGTGATCATGGCTGATCATCCCCAATCAGTACCCCGTTCCTGCCTTCTCCCCATATCCCCATATCTTTAAGAGCCCTATCTAGCTCTCTCTTGAAAGTATCCAGAGAACCAGCCTCCACCGCCCTCTGAGGCAGAGAATTCCACAGACTCACAACTCTCTGTTAGAAAAAGTGTTTCCTCATCTCCGTTCTAAATGGCTTACCCCTTATTCTTAAACTGTGTCCCCTGGTTCTGGACTCCCCCAACATCGGGAACATGTTCCTGCCTCTAGCATGTCCAAACCCTTAATAATCTTATATGTTTCAATAAGATCCCTTCTCATCCTTCTAAACTCCAGAGGATACAAGCCCAGTCGCTCCATTCTCTCAGCATATGACAGTCCCGCCATCCCGGGAATTAATCTTGTAAACCTACGCTGCACTCCCTCAATAGCAAGAATGTCGTTCCTCAAATTAGGGGACCAAAATGCACACAATACTCCAGGTGTAGTCTCACTAGGGCCCTATACAACTGCAGAAGGACCTCTTTGCTCCTATACTCAATTCCTCTTGTTATAAATGCCAACATGCCATTAGCTTTCTTCACTGCCTGCTGTACCTGCATGCTTACTTTCATTGACTGATGAACAAGGACTCCCAGATCCCATTGTACTTCCCCTTTTCCCAACGACACCATTTAGATAGTAATCTGCCTGTTTTTGCTACCAAAGTGGATAACCTCACATTTATCCGTCCAATCATTCCCTTGGTGTTCTGCAAGGGTCAGAGCCAAAAGGCCTACGCCTGCATCTATTGTCTATTGCCTATCATTCCCGTAAAATTCCTCTGGACCCTCTCCAACGTCCTTCCTCGGGTATGGGGCCCAGAACTGTTCACAATGTTTTGAGATTTGATGTTGCCCACCACACCACCCTGATTCAAACATTGGTGTTCAATACAACAATGGCCCTCTTTCTGATGTCTTTCAGTTTTAGTCTGGGCTTTTTGTTACCTCACCATGGATTTTGTTTTACAATTCTTAAGGCCTCTGCTGCATGAGAACAAAGACCTCAGCGACTGTACACAAGTGCTGTAACCCACCATAATCACCAGCGAACCTTTATCACTAGCCAACATCCCTACCCTGTCAGTGATATGACATCAGGACATGGCGGGACTCTGAAAATTGTCCTTTCTGCACCACGAACATGCACCTTACTGCATGCAACCTAGTCTGGCATGCATTGCCTTCAATATGCTCCACCCTAATTCATTGGTTGTTGCAGGTGAGCAACAACTTGACACGCTACTCCATGGCTCCACTGGAAATATGTAATAATATGTGTGTTCATGGTGCTCATTCATTAAGCTTCATGTAGCAGGGAACAAGAACAGTCATCATGCACTTGTTAGAGAATGTCAGATGTGGGTAAAGATTCCTTGAAACAATAAGGTGCATAGTTTGGAAATACACATCGGCAAACAATTTAACAAGGTATCAGGTGGGAGACTGGTAAAAATCAAAAAGATACAGGTGGAAATGTCAAATTGGCTACAAATTTGGGTTCAGTGGCAGGAAAGGAGGGGCAATGTTTTTCAGGAGCTTTAGTAACTGGAAGGCTGTTGGCTGTGGAGTTCCACGGGATTCAATCTAGTTTAATTTAGTTTAGTTCAGAGATACAGCGTGGAAACAAGTTCTTTGGCCCACCGGGTCTGCCCTGACCAGCGATTCCCTGCACACTAACACTACCCCAGACAGGTGATTCAGAAGAACAGATTGCATGGGATTCACAGTGAGTTGGTTGTTGGATTCAGAACAGCTTTAACCATAGAAGATGGAGGGTATTTGTGGGAGGGTATTGTTCTGGCTGGAGGTCCCGGACCTGTGGTGTTCTGCAAGGGTCAGTGCTGGGTTCCTAGAAACATAGAAACATAGAAAATAGGTGCAGGAGTAGGCCATTCGACCCTTCGAGCCTGCACCACCATTCAATATGATCATGGCTGATCATCCAACTCAGTATCCTATATCTGCCTTCTCTCCATATCCTCTGATCCCTTTAGCCACAAGGGCCACATCTAACTCCCTCTTAAATATAGCCAATGAACTGGCCTCAACTACCTTCTGTGGCAGAGAATTCCACAGATTCACCACTCTCTGTGTAAAAAATGATTTTCTCATCTCGGTCCTAAAAGACTTCCCCCTTATCCTTAAACTGTGACCCCTTGTTCTGGACTTCCCCAACATCGGGAATAATCTTCCTGCATCTAGCCTGTCCAACCCCCTTAAGAATTTTGTAAGTTTCTATAAGATCCCCCCTCAATCTTCTAAATTCTAGCGAGTACAAGCCGAGTCTATCCAGTCTTTCTTCATATGAAAGTCCTGCCATCCCAGGAATCAGTCTGGTGAACCTTCTCTGTACTCCCTCTATGGCAAGAATGTCTTTCCTCAGATCATGAGACCAAAACTGTACGCAATACTCCAGGTGTGGTCTCACCAAGACCCTGTACAACTGCAGTAGAACCTCCCTGCTCTTATACTCAATTAGTGATATGGAAGGCTGTTATTCTGGCTGGAGGTGCATAACCAGTCGTGTTCCACAGGAATCAGTGCTGGGAGCTCTGTTGTTTGTGATACATATGATGCAGATGACACTAAAGTTGGAGGAGTTGCAGACGGTGAACAATGCCATCAAAGGATACAACAGGATATAGATTAGTTACTGATATGGCCGGAGAAACGGCAGATGGAGTTTAATCTGAGCAAGTGTGTGGTGTTGCACATTGGAAGTCAAAAGCAAAGGGAAAATTTACAGTTAATGGCAGGGCTCTTAACAGCATTAATATACAGAGAGATCTTGGGGGTCCAAGTCCACAGCTCCCTGAAAGTGGCAACACCTGTAGAAAGAATGGTAAAGGAGATGTATTGTATTTGCCTTTTTTTTGTAGTTGTCAGTGCGTCATCAAGTCATGAGTGAGTCATAATGCAGCTTTGTAAAATTTTGGTAAGGCCCCATTGGGAGAATTGTGTGCGATTCTTGTAGTCCCACTACAGGAAGGATTTGGAGGCAATGGGTAGGGTGCTGAAAATGCTTTTCAAGGATGCTGCATGAATTAGAGGTTATTAATGATAAGTATGTCCCAACCCGATATGTCACCTATTTAAGCAGAACATCGAGATTTTAGTGTTAATTACAATTTTATGTTTGGATCTCTATTAATCGGAGCTATGAACGACCGTGGCTGCCCAAGTTGACCCACAGTTTGCCGTATAGGAAAGGAACTGCAGATGCTGGTTCACACCGAAGATAGACACAGAATGCTGAAGTAACTCAGCGGGTCAGGCAGCATCTCTGGCGAAAAGGAATAGGGTATGTTTTGGGTTTCCAGAGATACTGCCTGACCTGTTGAGTTACTCCAGCATTTTGTGTCGATTTACAATTTGTTGTGGTGTCCTGACTCTGTCTGGTATTTTTGTCTGATAGCAATGGGGATAGGAGCCATTCCCATGGGCCATCCAACACCCAGTGAGAGCAGGTCACACTGGCCCTCGAGGCCAGAGCGATGGCGCTGGGAAGGGAAGGGGTCCTATTTTCCTGCTCGACCAAAATCAAGCGGTGAATTAGTTTCACTGGTGGTGGGAGCCTGCAGCAATTCGTCCGGTGACTGATGCAAACCTCACCGATCTGATCATTACCCCATCCCCTGCAGCAATGTAACCAGAGTGCATGTTCATTCAGAACAACTATCCAGTGTCACTGCCCAGCAGTTAGAGACAGACAGACAGACAGACAGACAGACAGACAGACAGACAGACAGACAGACAGACAGACAGACAGACAGACAGACAGACAGACAGACAGACAGACAGACAGACAGACAGACAGACAGACAGACAGACAGACAGACACCACAGTATACAGTCCAACACACACACACACACACACCACAGTATACAGTCCAACACACACTGCAGTATACAGTCCCACACACATACATTGTAGTATTTAGTCACACACACCTCAGTACATAGTCCCACACATACACCACAGTATACAATCACACACACGCACAGACACAGCAGTATATTGTCCCACACACAAACACACACACAGCAGTATACGGTCCCACCCCACACTGCAGTATATAGCCCCACACACACACGTTGCAGTATAGTCACACACACACGCACACACACACGCACACGCACACGCACACGCGCACACTGCAGTATAAAGTCACACACACACTGCAGTATACAGTCACACACACACACTGCAGTATACAGTCACACACACACACACACACACACACACTGCAGTATAGTCACACACACACACACACTGCAGTATACAGTCACACACACACACTGCAGCATAGTCACACACACACACACACACACACACACACACACACACACACACACACACACACACACACACACACACACACACACACACACACACACACACACACACACACACACACACACACACACACACACACACACACACACACTGCAGTATACAGTCACACGCACACATTGCAGTATAGTCACACACACCAACTAAACGAGAGTAAGTCTGAGGTACACAAAAATGCTGGAGAAACTCAGCCGGTGCAGCAGCATCTATGGAGCGAAGGAAATAGGCAACGTTTCGGGCCGAAACCCTTCTTCAGACCTTCAGAGAGTAAGTCTGAGGTCATCCTTATCGGCCCCTCGGACTCAATCAAAATGATAGCAGGCAGCCTTGGAAGCCTTACCCCACTACTCAACCCTCACATCAAAAACCTTGGCGTGATATTTGACTCAGCACTGAAATTTGACAAACAAGTCAATGCCGTGGTAAAAACTAGCTTCTTTCAGCTTCGGACGATAGCTAAAATAAAACAATTCCTCCACTTTGATGACCTCGAAAAGATCATCCACACATTTATCTCCTCCTAGATTACTGCAACTCCCTTTACACTGGCATCAGCCAATCTTCCCTGTCCTGCCTGCACCTGGTCCAAAACGCCGCAGCGAGACTCCTGACGGGCACCCGAAAAAGGGACCACATCACCCCGATCCTGGCCTCTCTCCACTGGCTCCCTGTGCGGTTCCGTATACATTTCAAGATCCTCCTCTATGTCTACAAAGCCCTCAATGGGCTTGCCCCCACCTACATCAAAAGTATTTTTACCCACCACTCCACCTCCAGGTCCCTCAGATCGGCCGACTTGGGGATGCTGAAAATCCCGTGGTCCAGGCATAAGCTCAGGGGCGACCACGCCTTTGCGGTTGCAGCTCCTAGACTGTGGAACAGCATTCCCTTTCCCATCAGAACACACACACACACACCACAGCACACAGCCACACACACACGTACGCACCACATTATACAGTCCCACGTACACATACATCACAGTATACAGCCCCACACACATATACACAACACGTTTGCATGTTCTCCTTGTGACCGCGTGGGTTTCCTCCGGGTGCTCTGGTTCCCTCCCACATCCCAAACACGTGAGGGGTTTGTAGGTTAATTGGACCTCTGTAAATTGCCCCTAGTGTACATACGAAAGTGGGATAACTTAGGTCTGGTGTGAACGGGTCGGTGTGGACTCTGTGGGCTAAAGGGCCTGTTTCCATGCTGTATCTCTTAGTTAAACTAAACAAGTGATAATTGGTTAAGAAGGAACTGCAGATGCTGGAAAAATCGAAGGTAGATACAAAATGCTGGAGTAACTCAGCGGGTGAGGCAGCATCTATGGAGCGAAGGACTAGGTGACGTTTCGGGTCGAGACCCTTCTTCAGTCTGAAGAAGGGTCTCGACCCGACACGTCACCTATTCCTTCCCTCCATAGATGCTGCCTCACGCGCTGAGTTTCTCCAGCATTTTTATCTACCAAGTGATAATTGGAGGAAGTTGAGTTGTTAGAATCATATTTTGTATCTGCTTTCAATCAATGTATGGGAATCTAAAAAGCTTTCCCATCTGCTTTGGTTTCGGTGTCAATCAACTGGAACCTATGCCTCTGATTACCCTCCAGAAACAGTTTCTCCTTATAAACCCCCCAGTCGAAGAGATAAGACTCCTCCTGGCAGGTAAACCAGATCACTTCCACCTGACGTGGTCTGCATTTATAGAATTATTACAAGTATAGGGTGCAAAAGTACTTAAAAAAAAACTGAGGTCAGGTAAAGGGGGATAACAAAGAGAATAAGTAAAGAACAGTAAAGAGAATAACAAAGTATTTGTTTTTCTCTTTTTTCCTCTTTCTCTTTTTTTTTCTTCTTTAGGGTCTATCTCTTAATCCTTTCTTTTTAATTTCTTTTCTACAGGGTCTCTGTTCTTTCTTGTTGTCACGTTTTTACACCTTCACTATTTTCCTTCATTTTCTCTTTTTTCTTAATCTCAACCTTTCCTTTTTATCAGTGTAAAAAATGACGGAGTACATTAATTGTAATAAGATATACATGATGAGTACTAATGTAATTGGTTGTAATGTAATGTACTTCTAATAAATAAAAATTAAAATTAAAAAATATATTTAAAAAATAAACCCCCCCCAGTCACAGTTGTATAACAGCGTTAACATATTGCAGCTCTCAGGGAACAACATTTTAATGGGCCATTATGGACTCCACTCTTCCTAAAGTAACAACGGGCCTTTATGAACTCCACCCTTCCTGAGGTCATCTGTTGCTGGCCCTGTTTTCTTCTAGCTTTCCCTATATTTTGGACTGGAAAATGGTTCCAATCTGAAATGTCACCTATTCTGTTTCTCCAAAAATGCTTGTCCAACCTGCTGAGTTACACCAGCATTTTATGTCTATCTTTGGTATAAACCAGCCAAAAGTTTTCAGGAGCATCTCCAAGGATAAAAGTGGTAGATGACAAGGTGATTTGGAGAGATGGAAGCACCGACCATGATTTTGAACATCTATCAAATCTTCATCGACACTACTGTGTACCATGTAATTGAAGCCCTGCATCCCTGGGTATCATTCTAATAAATGCCTCACCACGAGCTTGACAACCTTTCAACAATATTAAATAGTTTAGTTTAGAGATACAGCAAGGAAATGACCACAGAGTCCATGTTGACCAGCAATCACCCATATGAGAGTTCAATCCTAGATTAGTTTAGTTTATTGTCATGTATACTGAGATACAGTGAGAAGTTCTTGTTGCGTGCTAACCTGTCAGCAGAAAGATAATACATTATTACAATCGAGCCATCTACAATGCACAGATACATGATAAAGGGAATAACGTTTAGTGCAAGATAAAGTTCAGTAAAGTTAAATTAAATAGAGTCCGAGGGCCTCCAATGAGGTAGGTAGTAGCTCAGGACTGCTCTCCAGTTGTTCTCAGAATGTTCAGTTGGCTGGTAACAGCTGGGAAGAAACTGTCTTTGAATCTTTGGACACTTCTATACCTCTTGCCTGATGGGAGAGGGGAGAAGAGAGAGTAACCAGGGTGTGACTTGTCCTTGATACAAACTAGGGGAAATTTACAGAAGCCAATTAACCTACAAAGCTGTGCGTCTTTGGAGTGTGGGAGGAAACCAGAGCACCCGGAGAAAACACATGCGGTCACAAGGAGAACATACAAACTCCATAGAGACAGGACTCGTAGTCATGATCGAACCTGGTTCCCTGGCGCTATGAGGCAACAACTCTAATGGTGTGCCACTCACTGTGAATTGGACAGTCTTTAGCTTAGCTTCCTTACTTCTATACCCTTTGTAAATTCGGTATTCTATGGCTGCCACATGGTTTTTTTAATGTCCTATTAACGTCCTCCCTTCTTCAAAATATATCTACGTCCTTCCACAAATCCTTCTGTTCCTGAGGGTCCCTATGAAACAGGCCCTCAGCTTTGATTTAGTGCACTACAGGCTTGGATTGTTCACTAGAGACAGTCGTGTTTTATTGTCACCAGTATTACAAACAATATCACAAATGTTGCGTGAGCATTCCTCACAAAAGAAACAAAGGATCATAGTTGTGGGAGCAATTTGAGATGAATTATGAATGTCATGCTTAAGAATTTGAACATTAAACCACATTGATTTGTTTGGCTTTCTCTGCTTTTCTTAACCAATTTATAACAGCAACTGACAAGATCTTCTAAGACCACAGACATGCTGTTCACAAGCATTACTTCTTATTGTCATGTTATCTGGTAAACTTTACCAACAAAACCCATACCAACATTTCACATTTAGTTACCAGGCATCTCTGTGAGAACATTTTCAAAGTCCAAAACATCAGTCTGAAGAAGTGTCCCGACCCGAAATGTTCCCTATCCACGTTCTTCAGAGATGCTGCCAGACCCGCTGAGTTGCTCTGGCACTTTATGGAAACTGGCCCATTGGTCCAACTTGCCCACACTGGCCAACATGTACTGCATAATCTACACTAGTCCCACCTGCCTGCGTTTGGACCATTTCCCTCTAAACCTATCCTATCCATATACCTGTCTAAATGTTTCTTAAACATTGTGATAATACCTGACTCAACTACCTCCTCCAACAGCTTGTTCCATACACCCACCACCTTTTCTGTAAAAAAAAGTTACCCCTCAGGTTCCTATTAAGTCTATTCCTCTTCAACTTAAACCCATGTCCTCTAGTTCTTGATTCCTCTATTCTGGGCAAGTGACTGTATTTAGACGATCTATTCCTCTCATGATTATGCATACCATTCTCTGATCACCCCTCATCCTCGTGCGCTCCAAGGTATAGAGTCATAACCTGCTCAACTGCTCCCTATAGCTCAAGCCCTCGATTCCTGACAACGTTCTCATAAAGTGTGTCCTATTTTCCCCAATGTCCCTCTCAGTCGAGATCATATGTCCCCCAAAATATCCTATTTATAGAATAATAATCATGGGCAACTTACTAATTTCATTGAGAATGGAAAAACCTATTGAATCAGAATCTTGTAACACAGCGACGCTTTGAGAACAACACAGTTACGATTGGGCAACATTGATCGTTGATTCAGAGACTCACACATTACCAGTTACTTGAGGAAACAAATAGTCAGAAAAGCAGTCAGAATGGTGGAGCTATGTGTTCTTAAATAAAAAAGAATAGAAAGTTCTGGACGCACTTAGCAGGCCAGGAGGCATGTATGGAAAGAAAAACAGTAAACATATAGGAAGGAACTGCGGATGCTGGTTTATACTGAAGATAGACATAAAGTGCTGGAGTAACTCAGCGGGTCAGGCAGCATCTCTGGTGAAAGAGGATGGGTGGCCTTCCTTGACATTTCGGCTTGCAACTCTTCTTCAGACTGAAGACAGTGTGGGGGGAAAACATTTTCTTAAAGCATTAACGTTTCAGGTGGAAACTCTAGATCAGATCAAGTTCTGTTCTGATGAAGGGTTTTTGACCTGAAACATTACTCTGCTTCTGCCCCCACAGATGCTCCCTGTCCTATGAGTATTGGCAGCATTTGCTTTTTTTATTTCCAGCATCTGCAGTTTTTGTTTTCATTTTCAATGTGAATTTCCATGTGGGTTGCAGAACTGGAGTACCCTGAGATCAGGAATGTAAGGCCACAGAGTCATTTAAAACAGGATGAAAATTTGAAAATCTAGGAGTTTGGCAGCCAGAAGAAAATGGAGCTCAGGAAGAACAAATGTGATGGTTCAATGGGATTTGATAGGAGTGGGATCTGCAGTGAGACCAAGTTATTTAGTTATTACTTTTAGTTTAGAGAAACAATGTGGAAACAGGACAGGCCATTCGGCCCACCGAGACCATGCTGACCAGCAAACATCCATATACGAATTCGATCCTACACACTAGGGACAATTTACAGAAGCCAATTAACCGACAAACCTGCACGTCTAAAGAATTTGTGAGGAAACCGGAGCACCCAGAGAAAACCCGGCAGTAGCAGGGAGAACATACAATCTCCGTACAGACAGCACCCGTAGTCAGGATCGAACCAGGTTTTCTGGTACTCTAAGGCAGCAATTCTACCGCTGTATCACTGTCCCGCCCTTGGCAGAGCAGGAATAATATTACAAAGGACATTTGGAAAGCAGAGGAGTCTGATGTACATAAGTTAGTAAGAGCAAGGAAAATTCAAAGTTCGTTTATGAATATTTGGTATAGGAGCCATTTATGCTTAGGCTAGGTGGCATATTATATTATTTTGTCTAGATATTTCTAGCAGTATTATTTTGAACACTTGGGGGCGTTACATATATCATATTGAACAGGGAGTGACCAGATCAGCCTGGCACAGGGGTGGAGAGACAGTTCTCACTAGAGCGAGAGAACGGAAAGCTACAACTTGTATGAGAATAAGGAGGACCTGGTATGTTCATCTCTTTGTTTGTACAACTACTTCAATAAAGAATCAATGAAACTGGTAATAACTACTGGAAGATCTGTTCTTTTTATCTGCGTAAGATCACTCCTACCTACCTGTGTAGTAATGGGAACGGAAAGTGGGACATTAGAAAAGGAAGAAATTGCCATTACATTTAAGTGAGAACTAGTCTCCATGAGTGAAACTGGAGCTTGTGAATACCTGGGAACAAAGGATTGTTTTATTTCACAAGCCTGACACCGTCATTCACGATCAATTGGACAAGGTCGCCACCTGCGCTAAGCTGAAGAACGAAGATTGGAAACTTTGAAAGCCAATGCGCAGGGAATGAGTGAGTACGTACTGTATAAAGCTTTATTGGAAAAGCTAAAAGTACAGCTGAACGTACTGCATTAAGCTGTATTGGAAAACGCCTGCTAAAATAGAGAATTGAGAAGTGACCTTGAGAATCACAGCTAGACAAAAATGTTGGAGAAACTCAGCGGGTGAGGCAGCATCTATGGAGCGAAGGAAATAGGCAACGTTTCGGGTTGAGATGCTGCCTCACCCGCTGAGTTTCTCCAGCATTTTTGTCTGCCTTCGATTTT
Source organism: Malacoraja senta (assembly GCA_038087875.1). Classification (NCBI taxonomy): domain Eukaryota; kingdom Metazoa; phylum Chordata; class Chondrichthyes; order Rajiformes; family Rajidae; genus Malacoraja; species Malacoraja senta. The sequence goes on from CM075978.1 coordinate 40,036,290, forward strand.
CCAGCATCTGCAGTTCCATCTTAAACATTGAGAATCACAGCGATATCTGTTGTTTTGAAATACCAGTCAGTTGTTTTGAATTCCAGCCAGCAGGCATACAGCTTTATGTCAATGCATCTTAAACGGATAGTGAGCCAGTATGTCTAAAGCTCAGCCACAAGCGGGCGAAGTGGAACAGGACTCTGGAAAAGAAAGAAGAATCATTAAGCACATGGACAAAACTGGGAATTGTTCATGGAAAAGTGGCAGAAGTCAAGAAACATGATATGTAAACGAGCTAACTAATTGAAAAGCTGAAGGAGCTCATGAAATCAGATGAAAATGTAAAGTAAGTACATTCTAACCTGGTTCAATTAATTATGCTCTGTAATGAAGTCAGAGAAAACCGCGAGTCATTGTTGAAAGTACTAAAACTTGAAAACCAGCATTTGAAAAGAGAGACTGAGCTGGCAGCCTTGAATGCCAAGCATGAGCATGAAAGACAAGAAGAACAGCTGAAAAGAGATATGGAACAGCTGGAATTAGAGACGGAGCTGGCAGCAGTCAATGCAAGGATCAATGTACTTGAGGCCAGGAGATCAAGAAGAAGTGGTCACACATTGGGGCAGTGTCCACAGATCAAGAACAAGGAGCACAGAGAAAGGATAGACTTCTTAAGGGAGAAAGGAGTCTGTTTTGAATGTTTGTAGGACACACAGGCAAAGACTGCAAGAGTCGTATGACTTGTGATGTGTGCAACCAAGATCATCCTGAAATACTTCACATTGACCAGAAGAAGAAGACGAAGCCGGAGCATGCAGATCAGAATGAGAAGCCAATTGTGAGAAATGCTGTTTCTTCACCTCACATGTGTGTGCATATTGGGGCCGGTGAAGAAACCTGCATCTTCTCCATAGTACAGGTAAAGAGCCACAAGGGGTGGACACAATTTTGCAAACATACGCATTTTTGGATCATGGAAGTTCATCTACCTTTTGCACAGAAAGCTTGATGAGAAGGCTGAACATTACAGAACAAAAGACTAGTATTCTCTTGCGTACCATGAACCAAATGAGGTCTGTGAGCAATCATCATATCTCAGGTTTGGAAATATCCAGTCTGGAAAAGGACGATTTTATACAACTATCTGATGTGTTCACATATAAGACCATAGGTAGACAAAAGTGCTTTAGAAACTCAGCGGGTGCAGCAGCATCTATGGAGCAAAGGAAATAGGCAACGTTTCGGTTCGAAACCCTTCTTCAAACTGATGTGGGGGGGGGGGGAGGGATGGGGGGGTGGGGAGAAGAAAGGAGAAAGGAAGAGGAGGAGCCAGAGGGCTGAGGGAGAGCTGAGAAGAGGAGGAGACAGCAAGGGCTACAGGAAATTGGAGGTCAATGTTTATGGCGCTAGGGTGCAAACTGCCCAAGCGGAATATGAGGTGCGGCTCCTCCAATTTCCGGTGGTGCTCACTCTGGTCATGGAGGAGGCCCAGGACAGAGAGGTCAGATTTGGAATGGGAGGGGGAGTTGAAGTGCTGAGCCACAGGGAGATCAGGTTGATTAATGCAGACCGAGTGGAGGTGTTCGGCGAAACGATCGGCAAGCCTACGCTTGGTCTCACTGATGTAGATCAGCTGACATCTAGAGCAGTGGATGCAATAGATGAGGTTGGAGGAGATGCAGGTGAACCTCTGTCGCACCTGGAAAGACTGCTTGGGTCCTTGAATGGAGTCGAGGGGGGAGGTAGAGCGACAAGTGTAGCACCTCCATGGCCAGAGTAAGCACCACCGGAAATTGGAGGAGCAGCACCTCATATTCTGCTTGGGCAGTCTGCACCCTAGCGGCATAAACATCGACCTCCAATTTCCGGTAGCCCTTGCTGTCTCCTCCCCTTCTCAGCTCTCCCTCAGCCCTCTGGCTCCTCCTCTTCCTTTCTCCTTTCTTCTCCCCACCCCCCACTCTACATCAGTCTGAAAAAGGGTTTCTTCCCGAAACGTTGCCTATTTCCTTTGCTCAATAGATGCTGCTGCACCCGCTGAGTTTCTCCAGCACTTTTGTTTACCTTTGATTTTCCAGCATCTGCAGTTCCTTCTTAAACACATATCAGAACATGCCTGTTTCTCATCTAAACATTCCCAGACAGGAAGACCTGAAGCAATGGCCTTACTTGAAGGATATCCTGTAATAGACTCTGGCATTGACCTACTCATCGGATCAAATGCTTCAAAGGCATTGCAAACTTGGGAGCTGGTCAACAGCCAAGGGGATGCACCAATTGCCGTGAGGATCCTACTGGGGTGGGTCATCCATGATCCCCTGGGAAGAGACAATGACAGCAGGGATGAAAATGGCTGCCCTGCTGCTGCTGTTAATTGAATATCCATTGTAAACTTAGAGGAGCTACTGGTCAAGCAATACAATCACATCTTCAGTGAAAGAACCAGCAAGGAAACAGAGGACATGTCCAGAGAAGAGGTAAAGTTCTTGGAGTTATGAATCACAGTAAAGATGATAGATGGACATTATTATCTTGACTTATCTTTCAAACAAGAAAGCGTCAGTTTGTCGAATAACCGTTGCATTGCAGTGCAGCACATCCAGAACCTGAAACGCAGGTTTGGCAAGAATAAGACATTTCATGATGAATATACATCTTTCCTCACAGAAATGGTTGACAATGGTTATGCTGAAATGGTACCAGTGGACCAGCTGAATCGAAGTGATGGAGAGCTCTAGTACATCCCACACCATGGGGTGTATCACTCAAGGAAAGAAACCTTGATGGTGGTCTTTGACTGTGCAGTCTTCAAAGGAGCATCACTTAACGGCCAACTGCTGCAGGTTCCAGACCTTACCAACTCACTCATTGGAGTTCTCTTCAGATTCAGACAAGAACCGGTTGCTTTGATGGCTGATATCAAAGCAATGTTTCATCAGGTCAAGGCATCAGAAAAGCATATTGACTATTTGTGATTCCTGTGGTGGCCTGAGGGTGATGTGCAGCAAGATCTTGTTGAATACTGGATGAAGGTACATCTTTGTGGAGCAGTCATCACCAAGTTGTGCAAACTTTGCATTAAGGAAGACTGTTGAAGATAACGAAGCTTACTTTCCAGCAGAGGTGATAAACACAGCAAAGAACAACTTCTATGTAGATGATTGTTTAAAATCCATGCCTTCAGAACAGGAAGCAGTTCGAATGGCAAAAGACCTGACTTCCCTCTGCCAAATGGAAGGATTCATGCTGTCAAAGTGGATCAGCAACAACCGTGCTGTACTGCAACCATTCCACATGAAAACAGAGCCAAGGAAACCAGGGAGTTGGACTTGGACAAAAACAATCTGCCTATGGAAAGAGCACTGAGATTGCACTGGTGCATTGAAACAGATGTGTTCAAGTTCAGGATTGCGGCACAGGAACGACCATACACAAGATGGGGCATTTTGTCCATGGGTTGGCTTTATATACGACCCTTTAGGATTTCTAGCACCATTTACTCTGCCAGCCAAGCTGATTATGCAGGAGCTCTGTAAGGAAAGACTTGGTTGGAATGGGAAAATATCCCAAACCTTCTCTCAGCGATGGACAGGATGGTTAGCAGATCTCAACAAGATGTCGGAATTTAAAGTGGACTGGTGCATGAAGCCCGCAAACTTTGGTCAAATCAGATATGTACAGCTGCACCACTTTTGGCTACGGTACTCGTGGGCGGAAATCCTGGAGGGATGGGGGACACACGTCCCTCCCATGTTTTGAGAGGTGTGGACAATCCCCCCCCCCCCCCCCATGATTTGTAATCCGGATTTAGAAATTCGGTGCCAAAAAAATCTATTAAAATCGCCGCTTTCTGCGAGACAGTGGGGGTGTCACTGTTAAGCTCTTGTTAAATGTATCTATTAACATTGTATTAACACGATGTGTCACCAATTGTGTTTTGACCTTCGTATTACTGAAGGTATTCATGGAGAATTTTTTAAAGCTGTCTGATGCGGGTACAATTACCATTTGAACTAATTGGATGTATTGGTGGGAAAGATTTAAAAGGGTATCGGATTTAAATGGGTCAGGTCATTAAGGGCTCTGGTCGAACGGGTTTCCTGGCTGGCTTGCATGTAATGAATGAATGATTAAGTTTATTCATTCATGGTCATTTATTCAAATTATGATTAGCTTTAATCTGCAATTTGAGAAGGAGAACATTAAATCGGAAGTGACAGTGATGCAGTTGAACAAAGGGGACTATGAAGGCATGAGAGGGGAGCTGGCCAAAGTAGACTGGAAAGGGATCCTAGCAGGAATGATGGTGGAACAGCAATGGCAGGAATTTCTGGGCATAATCCGGGAGACGCAGGATCATTTCATTCCAAAAAGGAAGAAAGATTCTAGGGGGAGTAGGAAGCAACCATGGCTGACAAGAGAAGTTAAGGATAGAATAAAACTAAAAGAAAAGATGTATAACACAGCAAAGAGTAGCCGGAAGCCAGAGGATTGGGAAACTTTCATAGGACAACAGAAGGAAACAAAACAGGCAATACGGGCTAAAAAGGTGAAGTGCGAGGGGAAGCTGGCCAGGAATATAAAGACGGACAGTAAAAGCTTCTTTAGATATGTTAAGGGAAAAAGAGTAGCAAAGTCAAATGTGGGTCCCTTGAAGGCAGACACGGGTGAAATTATTATCGGCAACAAGGAAATGGCAGAAGAGTTGAATAGGTACTTCGGATCTGTCTTCACTAAGGAAGACACAAACAATCTCCCAGATGTACTGGAGGACAGAGGATCTGAGGGGATAGAGGAACTGAAAGAAATTTTCATTAGGCGAGAAATAGTATTGGGTAGGCTAATGGGACTGAAGGATAATAAATCCCCTGGGCCTGATGGTCTGCATCCCAGGGTCCTCAGGGAGGTGGCTCTAGAAATAGTGGACGCATTGGTGATCATTTTCCAATGTTCAATAGATTCAGGATCAGTTCCTGTGGATTGGAGGATAGCTATTGTTATCCCACTTTTCAAGAAAGGAGCGAGAGAGAAAACGGGGAATTACAGACCAGTTAGCCTGACTTCGGTGGTGGGAAAGATGCTGGAGTCAATTATTAAAGAGGTAATAATGGGGCATTTGGATAGCAGTAAAAGGATTAGCCCAAGTCAACATGGGTTTATGAAAGGGAAATCATGCTTGACTATTCATCTGGAATTTTTTGAGGATGTGACAAGTAAAATGGATGAAGGGGTGCCAGTGGATGTAGTGTATCTAGACTTTCAGAAAGCCTTTGATAAGGTCCCGCACGGGAGACTGGTGACTAAAATTAGAGCACATGGTATTGGGAATAGGGTGTTGACATGGATAGAAAATTGGTTGGCAGACTGGAAACAAAGAGTAGGAGTGAACGGGTCCTTTTCAGAATGGCAGGCAGTGGCGAGTGGAGTGCCGCAAGTCTCGGTGTTGGGGCCGCAACTGTTTACCATATATATTAATGATTTGGAAGAGGGAATTAGGAGCAACACTAGCAAGTTTGCGGATGACACAAAGCTGGGTGGCAGTGTGAACTGTGGAGAGGATGTTAGGAGGTTGCAGGGTGACCTGGACAGGTTGAGTGAGTGGGCAGATGTGTGGCAGATGCAGTATAATATAGATAAACGTGAGGTTATCCACTTTGGCGGCAAAAACTAGGGGGCAGATTATTATCTCAATGGGGTTAGGTTAGGTAAGGGGGAGGTACAGCGAGACCTGGGTGTCCTTGTACACCGGTCACTGAAAGTTGGTGTGCAGGTACAGCAGGCAGTGAAGAAAGCTAATGGAATGTTGGCCTTCATAACAAGAGGATTTCAGTATAGGAGTAAAGAGATACTTCTGCAGTGTATAGGGCTCTGGTGAGACCACATCTGGAATACAGTTTTGGTCTCCTAATTTGAGGAAGGACATCCTTGTGATTGAGGCAGTGCAGGGTAGGTTCACGAGATTGATCCCTGGGATGGCGGGACTGTCATATGAGGAAAGATTGAAAAGACTAGGCTTGTATTCACTGGAGTTTAGAAGGATGAGAGGGTATCTTATAGAAACATATAAAATTATAAAAGGACTGGACAAGCTAGATGCAGGAAAATTTTTCCCAATGTTAGGCGAGTCCAGAACCAGGGGCCACAGTCTTTGAATAAAGGGGAGGTCATTTAAGACTGAGGTGAGAAAAAACGTTTTCACCCAGAGAGTTGTGAATTTGTGGAATTCCCTGCCACAGAGGGCAGTGGAGGCCAAATCACTGGATGGATTTAAGAGAGAGTTAGATAGAGCTCTAGGGGCTAGTGGAACAAGGGATATGGGGAGAAGGCAGGCATGGGCTATTGATAGGGGACGATCAGCCATGATCACAATGAATGGCGGTGCTGGCACGAAGGTGCGAATGGCCTCCTCCTGCACCTATTTTCTATGTCTATGTCTATGTCTAAGTGTTATTTATCGGGGCAATAGACAGGGATGTGCTTTATCACCACTTCTATTTGCCCTGGCGATAGAGCCCTTAGCAGAAAACATAAGAATGCACCCTAATATTCATGGTTATAACACTAAAAACTCTAATAATAAAATATCATTATATGCAGACGGTATTATTATACATTAGAAAATCACACATTTGTATACCAAATTTGTTAAACTTAATAGAAGAATTTTGTTCCTTTTCAGGATACAGAATAAATTGGAATAAAAGCGAAATAATGGCGATAAAACCTCGAGTCAACACATCTTTTAAAATACCCCTTTAGAATTACTACAGAGAGATTTAAATATTTGGGTATTCAAATTACTAGAAAACATAAATCCCTATTTAACGCAAACTACCTGCCCTTACTTACTAAATTACAATCGTCGATCCAATTTTGGAAAACACTACCGATGTCCTTAATAGGCAGAATAAATGCCATTAAAATGATTTTTCTTCCACAAATACTATATTTATTCCAATCAATACCTACATACATACCTAAAAACTTCTTTAAAAAAATTGACTCATACATTTCAAATGTCATATGGGACAATAAATGCCATAGAATTCAAAGAAGACATTTATGTAAACCCAAAGAATGCGGTGGATTTGCACTTCCCAATTTTATGTACTACCATTGGGCAGTGAACATTAAAAATATAATGTATTGGTTAGAAAGTTCAACACAACAGTTAGAATGGACAATAATGGAGAAGGAGGATTGCACTCCTTTTAATATAGGAGCGATCCTTTTCTCACCAATAAAACTGAAGAACACAAAATATAATAGAAACCCGATGATTCACAGCACAATACGAATTTGGAGACAAATAAAATCCTCTCTTAAATTAAGAAATCTTTTGCTTCTTTCACCGATAGCTAACAACCCCGCGTTTAAGCCATCGACTATTGACAAAACATTTACTCTCTGGGAACGATTAGGAATTAAGACTTGGGAAGATTTGTATGAAGCGGGAAATTTTTTACCATTCCAAGATTTACAGCTTAAATACAACTTAGAAAGTAACCAATATTTTAGATATTTACAAACTTGAGATTATTTGAAAAAGCATTCAAAAGATTATCAAAATTTGAAGCTGGACCCTTTAGAACAAAGCATGAATAGACAGGCAGAATTGGATCACTTAACATCGTATTTTTATAATACTATTTTAAATATAGACATACCTTCGACAGAAGGTATAAGGAAAGAATGGGAACAAGAATTATCTATAGAAATCTCCAAGGACAGATGGGAAGATTATTTGTTATATATACATAAATGTTCGATCAACGTTAGACACATATTGATCCAATTTAAAATTGTACACAGATTTTATTACTCAAACAAAATTAAATATTTTTTTTCTTAATGTCTCTCCCATCTGTGATAAGTGCCTAACTAAAGAGGCAACAATAGCACATTCATTTGTTTCCTGTGCAAAACTTCAGAAATTTTGGAAGGAAATTTTTGAAAGTTTTTCAAAAATATTTAAATTAAGACTGGACCCAAATACAGAATTGATTATTTTCAGAACAATGAAAGCCTGTTCCGAACTCACTACATTTCAAAGATGTTTATTAAACTACGGTTTGATAACGGCAAAAAAACATACTTAAATTCTGGAAAGATGCTCCTATCCCAACGTTTAAAATGTGGATTACAAATATGTCGGAAATACTATATCTTGAGGAAATGAGACTTGTTCTAGCAGGAAAACAAGAGCAATTCTTAAGAATATGGTCACCTTTCATTGATTTGTTACAGGTGTAATATGGTGCAACACAACCATGGAAAATAATTCTTTTAGAACTAGGTGATGGGTGTGAATCATCAGGAATTAGACACATTCCCTTTCCTTCTTGCTTAGCCTTACCTTTTTTAGATTCCTTACTTATTTTCTTTTTCTTTTCTTAAGGCCCCCCTTTTCTGTGGGGCCTTTTTTTTCTTCTTTTCTTTTCATATTTTCAAACACGCAGTCTACTTAACCATTATCATTCACTTAACACCAACTACTGCGGACTACACTTCACTACTATCCTCACTCTTTTCTTCTTTCTCTTTTTTCTTTTCTATTTATCTATTATAGGTTAAAGTTTAAAAAAAAAGAAAAAAAAGTTGTACAAGAAATGTAATATGTTGCATATTATGATTAAGATGTATGTACATCGCTTCTAATAAAATTTAAAAAAAGAAAAAAAATTGTTATTTATCACATTGTAGCTTTTGAAAGATTCAAGCGGGTTTAAAATCAAACTGCTGCAGATGTTGAAACCCCCGCCAGCCGACTTTCAGCCACGCCGGGCGATGAAAGGCCCCGCGAATGGGCCGATTCAAGCCCCACAATTCAGAGCAGATGAAGCTGCTGTTACTGGAGTTTTGAGTCGGTCACTAACCAGGTCAGCTCCCGATGTTACCGTCCACAGGGCCCACGACTGAAGCCTCCAAAGCCTCGCGTGTGTGTGTGTGCGCGTGTGTGTGTGTGCGTGCATGTCAGTCCGAGGAGGCCTCCAGCTCCATCGACGACAGGCCGCAAAGCAACTGGAGACGCGACCCGGAAACATCACATCTCCGGCAAGGTAAGAAACTGAAAAAAAATGTTTCCCCCGAACTCCCCCCCCCCCCCCCCCCCACTGTTGGCAGGGCTGCCAATCGTTTGGCACCCCTGGTGGATCTAACAAAGATGATAACAAAGATTGGGAAAATCCAGAGTGGCACCATTAAAGCAAATGACGATTCCCAGAATGGAGCTTACAGCTGCAGTCCTAGCTGTCAGAGTTAACATAATACTGCGAAAAGAATTACAGCTTCAACTGGACCAATCCATCTTCTGGACTGATAGCACAACAGTGCTTAAGTACATCAACAATAAAACCAAACGCTTCCAAAAATTTGTAGCAAACAGGATCTCTTTTGTAAGGGATGCTACTGATATATCACAATGGAGATATGTTGGCACAAAGAAAAATCCTGCAGATGAAGCCTCTAGAGGACTAACAGCAGACTGCTTCTTAAGCAGTTATAGATGACTAAGGGTAAGGAGAAGCTTTGTTCCAGGTGACATTGTGGTGGTGGCTGATTCCACTGGACCACGAGGCTCCTGGTTAATGGGCAGAATATTGGAGATCATACCAGATGCACAGGGTCTTGTGCGTATAGTTCAACCAGACTAAGAGCAACATCTTGGTAAGACTGATAACTAAGATATGTCTACTCCAAGAAGCCAAAGAAGAAGGAAGAGAAGAAGATTGAAGAATCACTAAAGAAGATTAAATGGCAACACATGGTCCATACCTTTGGTTTTGATAACAGCTCCTTTTAATGTTTATTGGTAATTGTTTCGTTAAATACATAGAACAATTAGGGGCCGATGTGTAGGAGCCATTTATGCTTAGGCTAGCTACTGGTGGCATATTATATTTTGACTAGATATTTCTAGCAGTATTATTTTGAACACTTGTGGGTGGGCATTTCATGCATAGATGGACGTTACATATATCATATTGGACAGGGAGTAACCAGATCAACCAGGGGTGGTGAGACACAGTGAGACCTGGGTGTCCTTGTCACTGAAAGTTGGCATGCAGGTACAGCAGGCAGTGAAGAAAGCTAATGGAATGTTGGTCTTCATAACAAGAGGATTTCATTATAGGAATAAAGAGGTTCTTCTGCAGTTAGAAGCTTAGAAACGTAGAAAATTGTTGCAGGAGGAGGCCATTCGGCCCTTCGAGCCAGCACCGTCATTCATTGCGATCATGGCTGATCATCCCCAATCAATAACCCGTGCCTGCCTTCTCCCCATATACCTTGATTCCACTAGCCCCTAGAGCTCTATCTAACTCTCTTAAATCCATCCAGTGATTTGGCCTCCACTGCCCTCTATGGCAGGGAATTCCACAAATTCACAACTCTCTGGGTGAAAACGTTTTTTCTCACCTCAGTCTTAAATGGCCTCCCCTTTATTCTAAGACTGTGGCCCCTGGTTCTGGACTCGACCAACATTGGGAAATTTTTTCCTGCATCTAGCTTGTCCAGTCGTTTTATAATTTTATATGTTTCTATAAGATCTCCCCTCATCCTTCTAAACTGCAGTGAATACAAGCCTAGTCTTTTCAATCTTTCCTCATATGACAGTCCCGCCATCCCAGGGATCAATCTCGTGAACCTACGCTGCACTGCCTCAATCACAAGGATGTCCTTCCTCAAATTAGGAGACCAAAACTGTACGCAATACTCCAGATGTGGTCTTACCAGAGCCCTATACAACTGCAGAAGGGTATTGTAGTAAAGGAAGGGTGTGTGAGCTATGTTAAATGAGGTAAACCTAGTGATAGAAAATGACTGAGGGGTTTAGAGTCTTTGAACGTGGAACATCCCTCAGGCTTGGACCAAATGTGAACAAGCATCATTTCACAAACTACAGACCTGTTTCTTTACTCCCTCAATTCTCCAAAATACTAGAAAAAATGTTCAACAATAGACTAGACATATTTGTAGAAAAGCATAAACTAATCACTGAAAGTCAATATGGATTCAGATCAAACAGATCAACATCACTTGCAATAATAGAATCAATTGAAGATATCACAAACGCTATTGACAATAAACTATATGCAGCTGGGATATTTATTGATATAAAGAAAGCATTTGATACAATCAATCATGATATTTTATTAAAAAAATTAGAAAGGTATGGCATCAGAGGTCTAGTACTGGATTGGATAAAAAGCTATTTAAGTAACAGGCAACAGTTTGTGAAGCTGGGCAGCTACAGTTCTACATGTTTGGACATTGCTTGTGGTGTCCCCCAGGGGTCAGTGTTGGGTCCAAAACTATTCATCATGTATATAAACGACATTTGTAATGTGTCCAATGCCTTGAGGTGGTCTTGTTTGCAGACGACACAAATATTTTTTGTTCTGGGGAGAATTTAAAACAACTACTGGACAAAATAACAAAAGAAATGGGCAAACTGAAAACATGGTTTGACAGGAACAAAATATCATTAAACTTGAGCAAAACCAAAATAATGTTATTTGGTAATTGCAGAACAAATACACAAGCAAATATAAAGATAAATGGGGTTGAAATTGAACGAGTTCATGAAAATAAATTTCTTGGGGTTATAATGGATGATAGAATCAGCTGGAAATCACACATTAAACATGTACAATCCAAACTGTCAAAAAGCATTTCTGTATTACACAAAGTTAAGCAGGTTCTGGATCACAAATCACTCCGCATTCTCTACTGTTCACTAATCTTACCCTATTTAAATTACTGTGCAGAAGTCTGGGGCAATAACTATAAAAGTTCACTACATTCATTAACTATTCTGCAAAAAAGAGCAATATGTATTATTCACAATGTCAGGTATCTGGGTCACACTAATCCATTATTCTTACAGTCAAAATTATTAAAATTAGAAGATTTGGTTGCATTTAAAACAGCACAGATAATGTTTAGGGCCAAAAATAAAAAACTTACCTGGAAATATACAAAAATTAGTCAATGTGCGAGTGGGGGGTTATAATTTAAGAAGAATATTTAATTTTAAGGTACAAAGAGTCCGCACGACCAGAAAAACTTTTTGTATTTCGGTCTGTGGAGTAGGATTGTGGAACAGTTTAAATGTGGAGTTAAAGCAATGTCCAAACATGAACCAGTTCAAAATGACATACAAAAAACTTTTTTACACAAGATACAGGGATGAAGGGAATGGTTGACAAACAGGGGTTAATGTTTATTTATTATTTTATTTATTATTTATTTATGTTTTTTGGTTACTTCATACATATTACTTGTATGTGTATACCAGTTATATGTATATATATGTCTGTATGCATCTCTAAAAATTGTCTGGGGTATTATTATTATTAATTAATTAATTATTAAATATGGAAGAAGGGTTTAGGGAGAAGGGGTGAGATTAAATAAGTTATTCTTCTTCTCACTCCTTTTCGAGCTTGTAAAGAAAAAGTGTTGGACATTTAAATTTTGCTTTATGCTTTTCATTGCTTTGCAAATATTGCCTGGAATGTCCAATTGTTTGACTATTTCGATTTTGTTGTTATTTATTCCTATTTATGTCTTTACTTGTTCGGAACAAATAAACAAATCAAATCAAATCAAAATCAAATCAAATGTGGGCACAAGGAACAGCGGATGCTCGTTTACACAAACAGATAAAAAGTGCTAGAGTTACTCAGCGGGTCAGGCAGCATCCCTGGAGAACATGGATGGGTGACAATTCAGGCTGGGACCAACCTGAAACATCACCCATCCATGTTCTCCAGAAATGCTGCCTGACGCATAGAGTTACTCCAGATAAAATGTATCCCAGATTTTTAAAGGGACTAAGGGTGGAAATGGCTTTATTTCTTTTTTAAAAAATCATTATTTTGATAATTATTTTGCAATCATTAGCTGAAGGCATGTTGCCAGAAGACAGGGCGGATGGTACAAAGGTAAAGTTGTTAAGAAAGATAGTAAAATATTTATTGGGACCTTAAATGCAGAGCTGATGAATTTCAGTGGTAGACATATTGCCAGACAAAGAAAAGTCTGTTAATCTTCGTGCAGCAGGGAACAAATACAGTCATCATGTGTTTGTAAGAGAATACTCATACTCATAATCACATACTCGTATGTGAGTAAACTTTCCTTCCTTGAAACAATAAGGAAGATGAATAAAGAGAGGAGATTTGAAATACACATCAGCAAACAATTTAACAGGGTATCAGACAGGAGACTGGTTAAAAATCAAAAAGATACAGGAGGAAATGTCAAATTGGCTACTAATTTGGGTTCAATGGCAGGAAACAAGGGGCGATGTTTTTCAGGAGCTCCGGTAACTGGAAGGCTGTTGGCTGTGGGGTTACACAGGATTCCACGGAGTTTAGTTTAGTTTAGAGATACAGCTTGAAAACAGGCCCTTCGGTCCACTGAGTCCATGCCGGCCCGTGATCATCTGTTTGCTAGTTCTATCCTGCATACTAGGGACAGTTTTACAGAAGCCAATTATCCAACAAACCTGCACACCTTTGGAGAATGGAGGGAAACGGAACACCCGGAGAAAACCAATGCAGTCATAGGGAGAACATACAAACTCCATACAGGCAGCACCCGTAGTCAGGATCGAACCAGGGTCTCAGGTGCTATAAGGCAGCAACTCTGCTATCGCCCTATTGTGCTGCCCTTTGCTTTTCATAGATAATAATAACTGCTTGAGGGTTAATTGCTGGAGCCACATTGAGGGAGTTTATAGCTGTTATGAAAATTAGTCAAATTATTAATAGTGAGAAAAATGTTGTAATTTGCTGGGGGGGAAAATGGGCGTAAATAGGCAGGAAAGTGGTGAATGCAATGCAACCCAAGGATATGTAAGATGGTGTACTTTGGCAGTGCAATCTAGGAAAGAATGGCCTGCAGAAATCTGAGAACTAGAGGGGAAAAAGAGTCTGTAAGACTGTAACAGAAGAAAAAAATGCATCTGCTTCAAATTTGGGAGAGAAACAGAAACTGCTGAAAATACTGGACAGATTGGGCAACAGCAGTGGTTAGAGAGTTAATGTTTCAGATGTGATGTGCATGTTCTCATATCCCTGAAGGTAGCAGTAGTATAGGAAGATCATACCAATTAGGTCACAGAGTACTGTTTACAATTCTAGTCACAACATTACAGGAAGGATATGGAGGTGAATTACAGGGACATTTTCAGGCTGGAGAATTATAATCGTGGAGAGGGATTAGCTATGCTGTTGTTGTTTACTTTGGAGCAATGGGACCTGCAGGGATATGAATTGCGATGTATATACATATGAGATGCCTCGAGAGGAAGGACATGATTCTCTTATGAAGGTCAATAAGCAGGGGATGCAGATTTAATGTACAAAAGCAGAAAACACTTGAAAGACAGCGCAGCAAGCATTCATGGGCAGAGAAAATACATTGATGTTTTGGGTCAAGGACCTTTCATCTGATAAGGAAAACGAGGAGACCAGTTGTAAGACAATGTTTTAATTGCAAGGGAAGGCTGGTAAGAACAGAGGGAATGGTTGCAGTCTCAAGTTCTCCAGGAAACATTTACTTTAAAACCTATTACTTGGAGACATAAGACAGGATGAAAACATTAAAACAGAAATGTGGAGCCACTCTGTAGAAAGAGGGAAAAAAATCCCAGGGGTTTCAATGCACCCAGATGGAAGATAAAGAGTTTGTTGGAGCAATTAGAGTCATAGCGTTTAGGTAGACAAAAACGCTGGAGAAACTCAGCGGGTGAGGCAGCATCTATGGAGCGAAGGAAATAGGCAACGTTTTGGGTCGAGACCCTTCTTTAGACTGATGTGAGGGTGGGGGGCCGGGAAGAGGTGGAGCCAGTGGGCTGATGGAGAGCTGAGAAGGGGAGGAGAAAGTAGGGACTACCTGAAATTAGTGAAGTCAATGTTCATACTGCTGGGGTGCAAACTGCCCAAGCAAAATATGAGGTGCTGCTCCTCCAATTCCAGTGGTCCTCACTCTGGCAATGGAGGAGGCCCAGGACAGAAAGGTCGGATTCGGAATGGGAAGGGGAGTTGAAGTGCTGAGCCACCGGGAGATCAGATTGGTTATTGCAAACCGAGCGTAGGTGTTCGGCGAAGCGATCGCCAAGCCTACGCTTGGTCTCACCGATGTAGAGCAACTAACATCTAGAGCAGCAGATGCAATAGATGAGGTTGGAGGAGGTGCACATGAACCTCTGCCGCACCTGGAAAGACTGCATCCCCTACTCCCAATTCTCTAAGCCGCATCTGCACCCAGGATGAGGTGTTCCACACCAGGGCTTCGGAGATGTCCTCATTCTTCAGGGAACGGGGGTTGCCCTATTCTACTATAGATGAGGCTCTCACCAGGGTCTCTTCTATACCCCGTGACTCTGCTCTCACGCCCCTCCCCCCCACTTGTAACAAGGGCAGAGTCCCCCTTGTCCTCACCTTCCACCCCCTACCAGCCGTCACATACAACAAATAATCCTCCGACATTTTCGCCACCTCCAACGTGATCCTACCACTTGCCACATCTTCCCATCTCCTCCAATGTCTGCTTTCCTCAGAGACTGCTCCCTCTGTAACTCCCTGGTCAATTCGTCCCTTCTTACACCAACCACCCCCTCTCCGGGCACTTTCCCTTGCAACCACAGAAAATGCTGCACTTGTCCCTTTACCTCCCCCCTTGACTCCATCCAAGCAGTCTTTCCAGGTGCGGCAAAGGTTCACCTGCACCTCCTCCAACCTCATCTATTGCATCTATTACGCTTGAGAAACATCACAGAAACTGGCCCTTCGGCCCATCGAGTCCGTGCCGATCAGCGGTCCCCGTATACTACACACCAGGAAATAACTTACAATCTTCACCGAAGCCAATTAACCTACTAACCTGTGCGTCTTGTGAGTGTGGGAGGAAACCGAAGCACCCGGGGAAAACCCATGCAGTCAAGAAGGGAACGTACAAACTCCGTACAGACAGCACCCATAGTCAGGATCGAACCCGGGTCTTTGTTTCTGTAAGGCATCAACTCTATCACCGCGCCACTGTGCCATTCCCATTCTGTACTCACAAATTTTAATACTCACCAGATTTTTGATTTGGTAAGAGTTGATTGCATTGATATTTACAGCTTATGAGAGAGATGTGAGAAGGTCTGCTGAGAAGTGTAGAGTCATGAGGTTGGGCTATCATCTCAGAATAAGGCATCGGACCTTGAGCATAACACTATTCAGACCTACAACTTAAGATGTAAATCTTTGGAATTCTCTTTCTCTGTGGGCAGTGGATAGTCTGTCTTTAAGTATAATTTAAGCTGAGATTGATAGATTTTTGGTCAGAAAAGGAATCCGGGAATATGGGATGGGTAGGAATATGGATCATGTTCAGACAGATGAGATCAATTTAGCTTGGCACCTGGTTTGGCACAAACATTATGGGCCAAAGGGCCTGTTGTTGTGCTGTACTATTCTAGGCTCTATGTTCCATGAAGCAAAATGAGGAACCAACTATTTATGATTTTAATGCTGGAAACCTGAATTATAATCAGAAAATGCTGGTTATACACAGGTCAGGAAGCATCTATGAAGAGGGACAATTTAGGTTTCAGGTTGACATCTTTTTATCAAAGTGGGGAAAGTGAGAAATGAGATCAGTTTCAAGTTGCGGAGAAATGCGGAAGAGCATGGTGATAAGCTAGAATCCAGACAGTTTCACCCACACTGCGTGAAGGATTGGAAGGCATATCAGGAGGAGGTGTAAAATGAATGAGATGAATAAAATCCGAAATACTAGAAAGAACACCAATCACAATCACAATATTTTTGAATGGTGGAGCAGCTCAAAGCACCACATGCCTCGTTCTTAATTCTATTTCTAATGTGCATACTTATTTTATGAAATTGAATGTTCTCAGCATGATTCCTCTTGTTGCATACAACTAATTGGGTAGATCTTGTTGAAACTAGTGAAAGTGGGTGTCTGAATGAACCATTGGTCCAGGTACTGCAGCAAAGTAACAATGACAAGATGCCCAATGGATAGTGAGCCACTGCATGTCCATGGTCTATTTATGCAGCTCTGCCATTAGCTGTGCAAAGATGGCATTGTATATTCAGCCCTAATATTCCTGGCCTTTCTGTATTTGCAATTAGTCCAGTAAATTTAGTTCAGTTTAGTTTAGTTTATTATCCTGTGTACCGAAGTACAGTGAAAAGCTTTTGTTGCGTGCTAACCAGTCAGTGGAAAGACTATACATGATTACAATTGAGCCATCCATAATGTGCAGATAAATGATAAAGGGAATAACATTTAGTGCAAGATAAAGTCAGTAAAGTTTGATTAAAGATAGTCCAATGATCTCCAGTGAGGTAGATAGTAGCTCAGGACCGCTCTCTGGTTGTTGATAGCATGATTCAGTTGCCTGATAACAGCTGGGAAGAAACTGTCTCTGAATCTGGAGGCGTGTTTTCACACTTCTGCACCTCTTGCCTGATGGGAGGGAGAAGAGGGAGTGAGACTCGTCCTTGATTATGCTGGTGGCCTTGCTGAGGCAGCATGAAGTGTAAATGGAGTTAATGGAAGGGAGGTTGGTTTGCCGTGATGGTCTGGGCTGCATCCATTTCTTGCTGTATTGGATGGAGCTGTTCCCAAACCAGTTGCCGTTAAAGTTGAATCCGGTAATTTGATGAAGAATTTCCCGTCAACGATAGTTATTGACTGATGATCAACCTCTCTTGCCCAGAAGGTAAAACATATAGAAGTGTCTTATATCTGCATGTTGCGATTCTATTTGGGATTTTAAATATGTCTTTCCTTTTGTCTTTAGCCTTTCTTTAGCCTATCTCTTTAGATTGATACACTGTGGCATTGATACACTCCCTTTGACCCAACTTGCCCACACCAACCAACATGTCCCAGCTGCCCACATTGGTCCATATCCCCTCCAAACCTGTCCTATCTGGTAGACCTGTCCTATCTGATAAACCATGTATCTGTCTAATTGTTTCTTCTTAAATGTGGGGATAGTCCCTGCCTCAACTACCTGCTCTGGCAGCTTGCTCCATACGCCCACCACCCTTTGTGTGAAAAATGTACCCCTCAGATTCCTATTAAATATTTTCCCCTTCACCTTAAACCTATGTCCTCTGGTCCTCGATTCACCTACTTTGTGCAAGAGACTCTGTGCATCTACCTGATCTATTCCTCTCATGATCTTATACACCTCTATAAGATCATCCTCATCCTCCTGCGCTCCAAGGAATAGAGTCCCAGCCTACTCAACCTCTCCCTATAGCGCAGACCCTCCAGTCCTGGCAACATCCATGTAAATCTTCTCTGTACTCTTTCCAGCTTGACACCATCTTTCCTATAACACGATACTCAGAACTGAACATGACACTCTAAATGCAGCCTCACCAATGTTTATACAACTGCAACATGACCTCCCAACTTCTATATTCAATACTCTGACTGATGAAGGCCAATGTGCCAAAAGCCTTTTTGACTACCCAATCTATCCGTGACTCCACCTTCAAAGAACCAGGCATCTGCACTCCTAGATCCCTCTGCTCTACAACATTACCCAGTGTCCCACCATTCACTGTGTAGGTCCTGCCCTTGTTAGACTTCCCAAAATGCAATATCTCACATTTCTCTGCATTAAATTCTATCAACCATTCCTCAGCCCACCAGGCCAATCGATCAAGATCCAAGTGCAATTTTATCAAAACCATCTTCACTATCTGCAAAACACCCGCTATTGTAATATCTGTAAATTTGCTAATCTTGCCATGTATGTTCTCATCCAAACCATTGATATAGATGACAAACAATAATGGGACCAGCACCAAACCTGACGCACACCACCAGTCACAGGCCTCCAGTCCGAGAATCAACCTTCCACCATCACCCTCTGCTTCCTTTCATGAAGCCAATTTTCGATCCATTCAGCTCCGTGTGATCTACCCTTCCAGAGCAGCCTACCATTCAGAACCTTGTTAAATGCTTTGCTGAAGTCCATATGTACATCTGCAGCTCTGCCCTCACCTTTTTGGTCACGTCTTCAAAAAACTCAATCAGATTTTTAAATATTTTCTTTCTGCATCTACTTTGACATTGAATTCACCCACTCTAATTCAGCCTCTTTCTTCGTCTTTCTCTTTAATTTTCCATCAATAAATCTGTTGGGTTGAGAAGATCTTGTTCACCGAATCCTTTTTGCCCTCAGTACCCCGTCATCAGTTCACCCTTCCGACAAGTTTGTCAGCAAACTTTTTCAAAAATGTCAAATCCCAAAATGGGGAAGTTACAGTGGCACAGCGGTAAAGTTGTTGCCTTACAGTGCCAGAGTCCCGGGTTCGATCCTGACTATGGGTGCTGTCTGTATGGAGTTTGTACATTCTCTTCATGACCGTGTGGATTTTCCTTGGGTGATCCCACAGTCTAATGATGTACAGGTTTGCAGGTTAATTGGCTTTGGTAAAATTGTGAATTGTCCCTAGTGTGTAGAATAGTGCTAGCACTATTTTCACGATTGATGGTCGACGTGGACAGTGGGCCGAAGGGTCAGTTTCTGCGCTGTATCTAAACATGCATTAACAAGGTTAACTAATTATTCCCCCAAGACAGCTAAACCCAACCTTCTATCTTCAAATGTTTATTTGGTAGAACACAGAGAAAACTGTAATAACCTGAAACATATTCAATGTGTTATGTTTTGAAGGTCACATCATTTATAGTGTCAAACAATAAAAATCTTCATGTACCATTAACATTTCCTATCTCATGATATTTGATATTTTTCATAATTAATAGGATATCAATTATGAATTGTTATATAGCAGGGAGAAAATTCAGGACTCATAGTGGTGGTAGTCTGCAACATTGTACGTTATTGAAATTATGAAAGTAATTAGGAATAAATAGTAATCAAAAAATGTGTTTGGTACAAAATAAGCTCTAATTCAATGTTGCCATTCTTGTCACGTTACAAGCTGAACATTTCCAAGCCGAAAAATGGCCTATCCATGCTATCCTGAGATGCTGCCTGACCCGTTGAGTTACTCCAGACCTGTGTCTTCTTTTAAACCACCATCTGCTATTCCTTGCTTCAACAGTTCCAATATCCTGTTACATAATTTCATATAATTTCTGTTCTGCTTATAAGGTTACCTCATTTGTTATTTTATTGATATTATTGGGGATAATTGGGTAGTGTGTGTGGTGGAGCTAGTAGAGCCTTTGCCTCACAGTGCCAAAGACTTGGCCTCTGGTCCTGTTAGTGTGGAGTTTGCACCTTCTTCCCGTGTCCGTGTGGGATTCCTCCGGGAGCTCCGGTTTCAGCTGCCTACTCAAAATTGCCCCCAGTGTGTAAGTGAGGGCAGCATCTGGTGGGGAGTAGGATGGGCAGGTGTTAGAGAGGGAAGACTAGTTGATGAGAACATGAAGGGAATAAAAAATTGAATTAATGGAAATTAATGTACACATGTGTTTTGTGGCCGGCAGTATATACTCAGTGGGCTGAAGGGTCTTTTTCCATGTCTGTGTGTCTCTAGGACTCCATGAAAATACAAAACACCCATTTTAGGAGGACTCTAGAAAGGTGCATTTATATTTTTCCTGTACAGAAAGTAATTGCTAAATAAATGGTTAAATTATTTATTGTGGTTTCCTGCACTGTTTATACTTTGTAGCTAAGGCCTTTTAAAAATTGGCATGGACTTAGAATTCATTACTGCTCTTTCTGTTTTGACATGGTAATTACTTTTAGCCTGTCGTAAATACATGAAACACTAATACACTAACATTCAGAATGCTCTTACCCCATTTATCTTCGTTTTACTTTTAATGTAAGTAAGGTAACAAGTAACAGAGGGATTGGGAACAGCTTCTGCGAGATTGATTAGCTGGAGGCCAGAATGAAGAGCAATACAGGGGAGATTGGTTTGGTTCATAGCATAGAATGACTCATCGCTAAATTGTGTGGAAAGGGACTCTATTGTATGGATCTAACTGAAATGCAAGGCAACTACTTATTTGGAACATTTCCAAAGACATGCGGGTTTGTAGGTTAATTGGCTTCTGTAGATTACCTGTACTGCGCAGGTTCTCGAAAGTGAAATAATATGGAATTGGAGGGCAGATGATCAATGGACGGCGTGAATTCAATGGGCTGAAGAGCCTGTTTCCACACTGCATCGCTAAACTAAACATAATAGCAAAAGGCCTGAATAGAGTGGATGTGCAGTATGAAGCATGAAAAATGCTTTCTTTGGTGCTATTCTTGCCTGCCAATGAACTGGATATTTCTTCCTATTCTCATCCTGAGAAGCACCTCATACCCACAAAGTGCTGGAGTAACTCAGCGGGTCAGGGAACATCTCTGGAGAAAATGGATAGGTGATGTTTTGGGTTGGGGCCTTTGAGTCTGAAAAAGGCTCAGCATTCGGCCCATCAAGTCTACTCTGCCATTTTCCTCTCAACCCCATTCTCCTGCCTTCTCCCCATAATCCCTGACACCCAATACTAATCATGAATCAATCAATCTCAGCCTTAAAAAATATCCATTGATTTGGCCTACACAGTCTTCTTTGGCAAATAATTCCACAGATTCTCCACCCTCTGATAAAAGAAATTCCTCCTCAACTTCTTTCTAAATGTACATCCTTTTATTCTGAGGCTATGGCCTCTGGTCCTAGATTCTCCCACTAATGGAAACATCTGCTCCACATCCATTCTATTCAGGCTTTTTGCTATTTGGTAAGTGTCAATGAGCTACCCCCTCATCATCCTTGTAAACTCCAGGGAGTACAGGCCCAGTGCCATCAAACACCACCGTACGCACGCACACACACACACCTTGATAGCCTACGGCAAACTGACGTCTACGTTCCCGCGCTATAACAGAAGCCGCTAAATAGCCCACTGCACGGAATGTGTTAAGAGCTTGCTGCGGGCCGGATGTGGCCCGCGGGCTATAGTTTGGAGCCCCCCGTGTAAACCCAATCATTCCTGGGATCACTCTGGTAAACCTCCTCTGGGCCCTCTCCAATGCCAGCACATTCTTCCTCGGATATGGGGCCCAAAACTGCTCACAATACTCCAAATGTGGTCTAACCAGCACCTCACAAACCCTCAGCATTATATCCCTGTTTTTATATTCTGATAGATATAGATATGCCTTTATTGTCATTCAGACCGAAGTCTGGACGAAATTGCAGCAGTCATACATATAATACAATAAAAACAACAATAAACACATATTAACATCCACCACAGTGAGTCCACCCAGGATCTCCTCACTGTGATGGAGGCAAAAGTCTTAGGTCTGCAGTCTCTTCCCTCCTCTTCTCCCTCTGCGCTGAGGCGATACCCCCCGGGCGATGTTATAAATCAGTCCCGCGGCTCAAACATCGCGGCCCGGGGTGGTCGAAGCTGCCGCCCACCAGTCCTGCAGACGCAGCCGCTGGCCCGCGGCAGAACCCCGGACTCAGGCCACCACCGCCAGAACACCATCCCAGCCACTCTCACGTGAGTACCGTGCCGTCTTCAGCCTCGGGCTGGGCCGCCCCGACATGGGCGTCGAACCTCCCCCGAGCCGGGCCGCCCCGACATGGGCGTCGCTTCTTCCCCGGGCCGGGCTGCCCCGACTTGGGCGTCGCTTCTCCCCCCGGCCGGGCCGCCCCGACTTGGGCGTCCCTTCTCCCTCCGGCCGGGCCGCCCCGACATGGGCGCCAAACCTCCCTCGGGCTGCGAGCGCCGCACCTACCCGAGCTCGGCCGCTCCAACGGGAGCCTCGTTCCACCCTTGGGCTGGCCGCCCTCACGAGAGCGCCACAACCTCTCACGGGAGCACTGTTCCAGCCCTGAGCCGGACCACCCTCACGGGAGCGAGCTCAGGGCGGGTCCTGACGGGCTCTGCCTCCGGAGCCTCGAGGTCATCAGCTCCATTAGGCCTCAGCGCAGACGGAGGCAGAGAAGGGGAATACAACACAAAAGTCGCATTCCCCCGCAGGGAGAGACTGCAAACCCCGTTTGACTGTGACTGAGAACACATTTGTTTACGCAAATATTGCCCACCCGTCAGAAAGCTATTGCACAGTTGGTTGAGATGTAGGAATAGGAAACTTTGGTGAATACCCAAGGAATAGCATAGCACATTCAAACATTTGTCATAAAAAATGTGATAGTTATGATTGGTTAGCCATTAGCGCAATGATACCGAGGGTGGTATTAAAGACAAGCACACTCATGCTCCACGAAAATTCATTTCACTTGCACTTTATGTGCAATGTGATGAATAAAACCGTATTGTATTGTATTGTAAGCAGTCAGAGAGACTGGGCTATTGTGCTCTATAGTTCCTTCTCCCTAAAGTGTGGTAATCAACAACATGTTATTTTATCCTTTTGCTTTCAGTGATTCTATGCATATATTTGGATTGACTTCTTCAATGTTCACAAGGCCTCTGTTGTGTCTGTGATTTAATAGTTTAGTGCTCTTGCCGGTAATGTTTTGAGTGACACAGTGACAACATTAAACAATAAGATTATAGCAACATTAACAGTAAATCAGAATGGCTCACAAATCACATATGCTCTTTGTGTTATTTTAATTGATTCCTTTCAGATCAACTCATTCACTGGCACTGTGTACTCTGTGCAAATGAAACACTTTGCAAAGAGCTTCAATCTTTTTCATTTTGAAATTTAACTGATTAAAATTTCATCTTTGTATAGAAGCTGACGCAATGACGAGACCCGTGCCGTTTTTAACTACTGCAGTCATTTTTGCAAAGATAAGTAGTTCAATTATTGACGGCATAGAGTGTGTGATGTCCCACTGCTGATGTAGTACGGGTCAGTTTATCAGGTGCCAGGCCATACAGCATGGGCGTACACAGTGGCGCAGCAGTAGTTTCTGCCTTACAGCGCCAGAGACCCGGGTTCGATCCTGACTACTGGTGCTGTCTGTACAGAGTATGTACATTCTCCTCGTACCATGTACATTTTCTCTGGGTGCTCCAGTTTCCTCCCCACGCTCCAAAGACGTGCAGGTTTGTAGGTTAATTGGCTTCTGTAAATTGTTCCCCGTGTGTAGGATATAACTAGAGTATGGGTCATTGCAGGTCAGCGCAGACTCGGTGGGCCAAAGGGCCTGTTTGCCCACTGTATCTCTAAACTAAACTAAACTGAACTAAACTATATGACTTCCCTGCCCAAAGTGATGTCAATACCCTTTCCCAACTTATAGCTCTCAGTCCTGACCTTAGCAGTCCCAAATCTTGAACCACATTGCCAGTTCACAGAGGCCACAACCATCCCCCTTCCACTTTCCCCACCAAATTCCTTGTTGACCCAAGCTCTCAAATCAGCAATTATCTGAGACTCCAAATTATCTGAGACTCCTGATATTCATTCCCCACAGCCGGACTACTTACTTGATCTGATCGTCAGTCACAGACCTTCCAGATGACAACACTCCACCTCTGTTCCCCCAGCATTGACCCCGTTTCTTCCATGACAACTCTAACGTTCTGACCCACCACCCTGATCCTTTGCAACCCCCATCCCCTCTCCTTGACTACCCCCTAAACCCTCCCCCATTCATCACGATCCTTGGGCTCATAACTCCAGGCTCAAATTCTTCCACTTAACCCCATCCTGACCTGTGAACCAGGATCCTATACTTCGAGGCAAAACAAGCCCCCTCTTCCCCCAATCATCCCCCACCCACCTACTTTCCATACCAACATGACCCCAGAATCTGATAATAGACACAAAAAGCTGGAGTAACTGAGTGGGACAGGCAGCATCTCTGGAGAAAAGGAATGGGTGACGTTTCGGCTCAAGACCATTCTTCAGACTGGATAGGGATAGGGAAACAAGGGATATAGGCGGTGATGTGGAGAGATAAAGAACAATGAATGAAAGATATGCAAAAAAGTAATGATGATAAACGAAACAGAATCTGAATCTGATACCCAGAATCTGATACCCATTCTCCAGCCCCATAAAACTCTACAAAAACAGTCCCATTATTAAGAATGTTAAACCGTTAAATAAAATCATATATGAAGAAATCAGTAGTTATGATGTTAAATCTTAAAAGAAAACAGTCGGCACAGTGGTGCATCAGTAAAGTTGTTGTCATAAAGCACCAGAGACCCAGGTTCGATTCTGACCACTGGTGCTGTCTGTACAGGGTTTGTACGTTCTCCCTGTGACCGCGTGGATTTTCTCTCGGTGCTCCAATTTCCTCCCACATCCCAAAGACATGCAGGATTATAGGTTAATTGGCTTCTGTAAATTGTCCCTAGAGTGTAAGATAGAAATAGTGTACAGGTGACTACTGGTCGGCGCAGACTCGGTGGACCGAAGGGCCTGTTTCCACACTGTATCTCTGAACTGAACTGAACTGATCTGAACTGATCCCCATCCTTTTTCTCCAGAGATGCTGCCTGACCCACTCAGTAACTCCAGCAATTTGTGTCTATCTTCTCTAAACTAAACTAAATTCAAATACACTTGGTGTGTGTAAAGTTCTCTCTAAATTCACAGGAATCGATTGTGCTTACAAATTAAAATGTTCCATGTATTCCAAATCTGTTCACCTGAACACAACTGCAAACCTTAAATTGCCATCAAGTTTTACAATGAATGGGTCTTTAATAATCTTGATCCTTTACACAGTATATCAGATTGACAGTAGGGCCACAGTTACACCCACACATAACTTGTAAGGACAATCAGCGTGGAATTAAGAAAAGACACGTTGCACCATTCCCCGCCAAGGCATATCTTACATTCTTTCAAACACTTATAAACTGTTGAGATATATTTTAATGCTTCATTCGAAAAGTTATCTGCTTGTGTGAAAATCTATGTGGTTGGAAAGATCGAGAAGATAAATCAATGTGGATTTGATGCTGGATGAAAGAGTGTGTCAAGCTTCAGTCCTCTTCAAACGATTGAGCTGTTCAGAATGACAGGGGAGCTATGAGTTGGAGGAAATCTCAAAGGAAAGCTATATGAAGAGAAGGACTATAATTAATCAAACTGCAAGAATGAGGAGGAGAACAATAGAGCAGAGGAAAATGGAGAGCTGGGGTAGAGGGATAGCTTACAATGCCAACAAATAGAAAATAAACTAGAAATGGCTTTGAAAAATGAAGACTATTCAGAGAAAATAATCACAAAGATTACCAAGGCATTTGTGTGATGGAAGTGGAGAGAGCATTTGAATAAGACCTTTCATGGTGCCAAAAAATAAATCTATCACAAAAAAGCAATATCTCTGCAGCTAAATGTTTTATATGAACATAGATTAAAGCAGACCCAGGGGTGATTACCAGCCAGTAATTCCACCGAGGCAATCAGAGGATGCAATAAACAAAGAGTGGAGAGCTTGTGTAGTTTACAATCATCATCTGGACCTCAAAATGGAATTACTGCCTGGAAATCACTCCCATGTGTCCGCTATTGGTGAGCAAGATTGTTTTGCATTCACTTTGTTTTATGCATTGCAGCAGATGTCATGCGGACCCTGGACAATGATACGCCTTGGTGCTGATAATTAAAATCCCACAGAAAGGTGAACTGCCCTGATAATCCGCTGATAATTTGCAAGTTCACAATGAAACAACTGTCATGAGATATTCAAAAAGAAAATATTCTTATCCTGTTTTCTTTACTCTTGCATTAATCTGTCATACTGAAGTTAAATACACGCAAATTCAAAGCATGACTTGGATGGCAATTACTGGAATAAATTAAAGATTTATCCCAAACATGTTTTGAATTCTATTTGTCCTCCGCCACTCTCCATTGCTGCTGTGTTGTACCCTTGGCTGTAGGTTTAGCCACAGTTGATGCTTTAGTCTCCAGCAGCTGCCTCCAGACTAACATTCATTCCCATAGGAGAAGACCCCATTAAATCCTTTAATTTAAAGGGTCTGAAGAAGGGTTCTGACCTGAAACGACTCCAATTCCTTTTCTCCAGAGATGCTGCCTGACCCGCTGAGTTACTCTAGCATTTTATGTCTATCGTCCCTTTAATTCTAACGCATTTAATACCTTCACAAGTGAATGATGTGAGCAAGCATTTTGTTCAGACTAAGATTATACCTCATCCTAATGATGATCCTATGTTTTGTTGCCCTATCCTTATAGTTTACAATTTTAGTTTAGAGATACAACATGGAAACATGCTTCTTCTTTCTCATCCACTCCCTACATTCTAGGGGCAATTTACAGAGGCTGATTGACCTACAAACCCGCACGTCTTTGGGATGTATGAGGAATCCAGAGCATCGGGTCACAGGGAGAACATGCAAACTCCACACAGACAGCACCCATAGTCAGGATCAAACCGGGGTTTCTGCTGCTGTGAGCCAGCAACTCTACCAGATGCGCCACTGTGCCACCCTTACCATGATGAACAAAAAAATAATAATGCGGTTGCAAACATAATAGTATTCATATTTCTATTTATTTAAATATTCTAAAAAAATTAATTCAACATTTGCACCTGATATGGAAATTATTTATAATTCACAAGTGTTTTTAAATGTAATATGTTTAAAAATATGAATTGGTAAAAATATTTCCAACTGATTGGCATAAATAACCTACAATCTACAATTGGGGTTGGTGGAGAGCTGAGTTTAGTTTAGTTTATTGTCACATGTACCAAGGTACAGTGAAAAGCTTTTGTTGCGTGCAATCCAGTCAGTGGAAAGACAATACATGATTACAATCGAGCCGTTCACAGTGTACAGATCCATGATAAAGGGAATAACATTTAGTGCAAGGTGAAGTCCAGTAAAATCTGATTAAAGATAGTTTGATCGACTCCAATAAGGTAGATAGTAGCTCGGGAGCGCTCTCGAGTTGGTGATAGAATGGTTCAGTTGCCTGATAACAGCTGGGAAGAAAATGTCCCTGAATTTGGAGGTGTGCGTTTTCACACTTGTTGGGAGAGGGGACAAGAGGGAATGACCGGGTGAGACCCGTCCTTGATTATGCTGGTGGGCTTGCCGAGGCAGCATGAAGTGTAAATGGAGTCAATGGAAGGGAGGTTGGCTTGTGTGATGGTCTGGGCTGCGCCCACATTTCTTTACAATTTCTTGTGGTCTTGGATGGAGCTGTTCCCAAAACCATGCTGTGATGCATCCTGATCAAATGCTTTCTACGCCTTATCTGTCGATGTTGGTGAGAGTTGTTGAGGAAATGCTGAACTTCCAAAGCTTTCTAAGGAGGTAGAGGCAGTGGTGCGCTTTCATGCCCATTACTTCGATGTGGGTGGTCCAGGACGTAGCCCTGGTGTGTGGGTAACTGCGGATTATGAGGAAAGTTGATGGGAGTGTATGGAGTATAAGACATGACCCGTGTAGCCTTAGTATAAATAGATGCTGGATGGTCAGCATGGTGAATTGACAGCCTTTCCATGCTGTATAATTCTGCGAGAAAGCTGGTCATTTCCGTTTGGATTATGATAATATCTTACCTTCCCATTTACATGAACCAGGCATATAAAGAAGGATAGTCTTGCAACACTACAATTTGCCTTTAATTAATCTCAAAACTTTCTTATTTGAGAGCATTTCCCTGCAGCAAGTAATTAAGTAATGACCTGAGGTGGTAAAATCTTATTAAATACAGAACCTCCTAACTGGTTAAATATTACCCAATACGGGCTACAGCGTCTAGTATCTGGTTGATCAGCTAACATTATTTATGGCTCAAAAATCTATTTAAACGTTATTATGATTTTGGCATGTATTGTTCTAATGATGAAAATAAAGATTTGCTTTGACAAGTTGAGGAGGTTAGGACTTTATTCCTTGGAGCGTAGCAGGATGAGGGGTGATCTTATGGAGGAGTATAAGATAATGAGGGGAATAGATAGAGTAGATGCACAGAGTCTTTTAGCCAGAGTGAGGGAATTAAGAACCAGGGGACATAGGTTTAAGGTGAGAGGGGGAAAGGTTTAATGGGAAACTGAGAGGCGACTTTTTCATACAGAGGGTGGTGGGTAAATGGAACGAGCTGTCAGAGGAGGTAGTTGCGGGAGATACTATAACAACATTTAAAAGACATTTGGACAGGGACATGAATGGGAAAGGCTTAGAGGGATATGGACCAAACATGGGCAGGTGGATTACTAGTGTAGATGGGGCAGCTTGGATGGCATGGGCAAGTTGGGACGAAGGACCTGTTTATGTGTTGTATAAGTTGATGAATCAGTTACAATAGTTCAGCAATAATAGCGACAATAGTTAGTATTTTTAGTAAAACCATACTAATTAGAAATTGTTCAGGGGGTGAGCTAAGTTTATTTTTGATCAATTTTAAAGGAAAGAGGAAATACTCTATGTAAAAATTCTAATTCAGCACTGTTTTTGGAAATGTTGTGAAATGAACGTAAGATCTCATAAATGCTGAATCAGTTCCACCATTGAGTAATATTCTTGGCAGAAAAGTGCTCAAATCATTTTAATGTGTGTTTGCAGGATTTGCATATGTACAAACAACATTGCCTTGGTCTAAGCATCATAAAATATGCATACATTAAAGACTGTTATTCATGGAACTGTATACCCGTCATAAATTATGTATCATAAAATATATAACCATTAAATATGTATATATCATAAAATATATATTTGTTTTTAAACTATCTACACATCATAAAATATATATTATAAAATATTACTCATCAACAAATAATACACATGTTAAATATGTACTGTAATATAAGGTATAATTCTAATAGTAAACTATAACTGCATAAGTTCCCGTTGTCATATCTCTGTCAAATGCCAATAATTCTGAATGGAGCTGGGGCTTTTTTTTAAATAACAGCTGATTCTGGATTTTGAAGCATGCCCTGTCATATGTGGAAGTCCCAGACTTACTGACTGATGGGTTCCCTCTGCCACTGGACTCCATAGCCCAAAGCTAGGAGGCCCAGACTTGTAGAGATGTGCCACAGTTAAGATGGGGATGGACAGTCACATCTCAGATGCAGCCAACTAATCCGATGGGGATGAACATCACGCAGAGAGTGAGCATCTCTGGAGAGAAAGAGTGGGTGACGTTTCGGGTCGAGATCCTTCTTCAGACGTCTGAAAAAAAGTCTCGACCCGAAACGTCACCCATTCCTTCTCTCCAGAGATGCTGCCTGTCCTGCTGAGTTACTTCAGCTTTTTGTGTCTATTTTCAGTTTAAACCAGCATCTGCAGTTCCTTCTTACACATCACACAGAAAGTGGTGGGTACATGGAACGAGGTGGCAGAGGAGAGAGTTGAGGCAGGTACATGTGGAGAGGATGTTTCCATTAGTGGGAGAGTCTAGAACCAGTGGGCATAGCGTCAAAATAAAATGACGTTTCTTTAGAGGAATTACTTTAGTCAGATGGTGGTGAATCTGCAGAATTCATTGCTATGTGGGCCTGTCCATCCTCAATCACCCTCCGCCAGCCCCTTCCTCTACCACCGGCCCCTTCCCCGACACCGGCCCTTTCCTTGATCGGCGGCCTATTCCTCAACCCCCGGCTCCCTTTCTCGACCGCTGGCCCCAACCTCGACCGCCGCCCCCTTCCACAACCGCTGCTGGGTCCTCTCCTGACTGCTCCGCAGTGTCAACCCTGTGTCCAGCTGCGGGGACCCACCACCCAGCCTCTCAAGTGCCGCGGCCTCCTGGGAGCATCGGCCGCATGTCTGATTAGTAAGGGTGTCAGGGGTCATGGAGAGAAGGCTAAAGAATGAGGTTGAGGGAGAGATAGATCAGCCATGATTGAATTGCAGAGCAGACTTGATGAGCCGAATGCCCTAATTCTGCTCCTAGAACATATGAACTATCTCATCACTTAAAAGACATTGGGACAGGTACATGGATAGCAAAGGTTTAGAGGGGTGTGGGCCAAACTCAGGTAGGTGGGACCAGTTTAGTTTAATTTAGGCTGAACTAGCTCCACTAAAACTAAAACTAAATTCTACTGGACTCCACTGGAGTGGACGTTGGGCTGAAGGGCCTCTTTCTATGCTGAAGGACTAGCGTCTATGAGTCTATAACATTTTCTAGTTTTCAATTTTAGTTTCAATTTTGGAGATACTGCGTGGAAACAGACTCTTTGGCCCACCAAGACCACGCTGATCAACGATCACCGATACACTAGTTCTACCCTTCTAGCTAACACACTGGGGTAATTTCCAAACGGCAAATTAACTTACAAAACTTGCACGTCTTTGGAATGTGGAAGGAGACTGTAGCACCCAGAGAAAACACATGCGGTCACAGGGAGAATGTACAAACTGTACAGACAGCACCCGTAGTCAGCAACTCTGTGGCTGCGCGATTATTTTTTATAGATCTTTGTAAAGTTATTTTGATCCTACTTAATGTAGCCAGATCATCTTGTTCATGCTAAGTCCCAGATATATATGAAGCTGCTGTAGTGAAACTCAGGTAGACGAAAATGCTGGAGAAACTCAGCGCGTGAGGCAGCATCTATGGAGCAAAGGAAATAGGCAACGTTTCGGGCCGAAACCCTACTTCAGACTGATTTGAGGGTGGGGGGAAGAAGAAAGGAAGAGGAGGAGCCAGTGGGCTGAGGGAGAGCTGAGAAGGGGAGGGGAAAGTAAGGACAACCTGAAATTAGAGGTCAATGTTCATACCACTGGGGTGAAAACTGCCCAAGCAAAATATGAGGTGCTGCTCCTCCAATTTATGATGGTCCTCACTCTGGCCATGGAGGAGGCCGAGGACAGAAAGGTCGGATTTGGAATGGGAGGGGTAGTTGAAGTGCTGAGCCACCGGGAGATCAGGTTGGTTATTTCGAACCGAGCGGAGGTGTTTGGCGAAGCAATCGCCAAGCCTACGCTTGGTCTCACCGATGTAGAGCAGCTGACATCTAGAGCAGTGGATGCAATAGATGAGGTTGGAGGAGGTGCAGGTGAACCTCTGCCGCACTTGGAAAGACTGCTTGGGTCCTTGAATGGAGTCAAGGGGGGAGGTAAAGCGACAAGTGTAGCATTTCTTGTGGTTGCAAGGGAAAGTGCCCGGAGAGGGGGTGGTTCGGGTGGGAAGGAACAAATTAACCAGGGAGTTACGGAGGGAGCAATCTCTGCGGAAAGCAGACAGGGGAGGAGATGGGAAGATGTGGCAAGTGGTGGGGTCACGTTGGAGGTGGCGAAAATGACGGAGGATTATTTATTGTATGTGATGGCTGGTAGGGTGGAAGGTGAGGACAAGGAGGACACTGCCCTTGTTACGAGTGGGGGGATGCGGAGTGAGAGTAGAGTCACGGGGTATAGAAGAGACCCTGGTGAGAGCCTCGTCTATGGTAGAAGAGGGGAACCCCCGTTCCTTGAAGAATGAGGACATCTCCGATGCCCTGGTGTGGAACACCTCATCCTGGGTGCAGATGCGGCGTAGACAGAGGAATTGGAAGAAGGGGATGGAGTTCTTACAGGAAGCAGGGTTGGAAGAAGTGTAGTCCAGATAGCCATGGGAGTCATTGGGTTTATAGTGGATGTCGGTCTGGAGTTTATCACCTGCGATGGAGATAATGAGGTCAAGAAATGGTAGGGAAATGTCCGAAATGGTCCAGGTGTATTTGAGTGCCGGATGGAAGTTAGTAGTGAAATGGATGAAGTCAGTGAGTTGTGTGTGTGTGCACACACAACTCACATTCTTTTCTATCAATGGCCACCAAACGGTGGACGCGACTTCACAGAGGGAAGTCCTATTATGTTTTTTTTTACTTTGGTTCAATGTTTTAAATGATTTGAAAATGTTTTAATGTATTCATAATTAAATGTATTTTAAACAAACTAGTATTCTAAAACTAGTGGTACCGATTCCACTGCTTTTGTAAAGGAGAGGAGGAATGCTTCCAGGCTCAAGGGTTGAATTGCAGGGAAAGCTCTGAGAGGTACAAGTAGTCAAGTCTGTAGAGAAGTATAAAAGGATAGACGAATGTAGGAACGAAGAACTGTAAATGCTGGTTTACAAAAAAAAGACAGTGCTGAAGTAACTCTAATGATATCATAGATACATAGATACATAGAAAATAGGTGCAGGAGTAGGCCATTCGGCCCTTCGAGCCTGCACCGCCATTCAATATGATCATGGCTGATCATCCAACTCAGTATCCCGTACCTGCCTTCTATCCATACCCCCTGATCCCTTTAGCCACAAGGGCCACATCTAACTCCCTCTTAAATATAGCCAATGAACTGGCTTCAACTACCCTCTGTGGCAGAGAGTTCCAGAGATTCACCACTCTCTGTGTGAAAAAGTTTTTCCTCATCTCGGTCTTAAAGGATTTCCCCCTTATCCTTAAGCTGTGACCCCTTGTCCTGGACTTCCCCAACATCGGGAACAATCTTCCTGCATCTAGCCTGTCCAACCCCATAAGAATTTTGTACGTTTCTATAAGATCCCCTCTCAATCTCCTAAATTCTAGCGAGTATAAGCCAAGTCTATCCAGTCTTTCTTCATACGAAAGTCCTGACATCCCAGGAATCAGTCTGGTGAACCTTCTCTTCACTCCCTCTATGGCTATAATGTCCTTCCTCAGATTTGGAGACCAAAACTGTACGCAATACTCCAGGTGTGGTCTCACCAAGACCCTGTATATCTGCAGTAGAACCTCCCTGCTCCTATACTCAAATCCTTTTGCTATGAAAGCTAACATACCATTCGCTTTCTTCACTGCCTGCTGCACCTGCATGCCTACTTTCAATGAGTGGTGTACCATGACACCCAGGTCTCGCTGCATCTCCCCATTTCCTAATCGGCCACCATTTAGATAATAGTCTGCTTTCCTGTTTTTGCCACCAAAGTGGATAACCTCACATTTATCCACATTATACTGCATCTGCCAAACATTTGCCCACTCACCCAGCCTATCCAAGTCACCTTGCAGTCTCCTAGCATCCTCCTCACAGCTAACACTGCCCCCCAGCTTAGTGTCATCCGCAAACTTGGAGATGTTGCCTTCAATTCCCTCATCCAGCTCATTAATATAAATTGTAAATAGCTGAGGTCCCAGCATGAGCCTTGCGGTACCCCACTAGTCACTGCCTGCCATTGTGAAAAGGACCCGTTTACTCCTACTCTTTGCTTCCTGTTTGCCAGCCAGTTCTCTATCCACATCAATACTGAACCCCCAATACCGTGTGCTTTAAGTTTGTATACTAATCTCTTATGTGGTACCTTGTCGAAAGCCTTCTGATAGTCCAGATACATCCACTGGTTCTCCCCTATCCACTCTACTAGTTACATCCTCGAAAAATTCTATAAGATTCGTCAGACACGATTTACCTTTCGTAAATCCATGCTGACTTTGTCCAATGATTTCACCACTTTCCAAATGTGCTGCTATCCCATCTTTAATAACTGACTCTAGCAGTTTCCCCACTACCGATGTTAGACTAACTGGTCTGTAATTCCCCATTTTCTCTCTCCCTCCCTTCTTAAAAAGTGGGGGTTCGTTCGCTACCCTCCAATCCTCAGGAACTACTCCAGAATCTAAAGAGTTTTGAAAAATTATC
The DNA here is from genome assembly GCA_038087875.1 of Malacoraja senta. Classification (NCBI taxonomy): domain Eukaryota; kingdom Metazoa; phylum Chordata; class Chondrichthyes; order Rajiformes; family Rajidae; genus Malacoraja; species Malacoraja senta. The sequence goes on from CM075978.1 coordinate 40,070,832, forward strand.
ACTAATGCTTCCACTATTTCTGGAGCTACTTCCTTAAGTACTCTGGGATGCAGCCTATCTGGCCCTGGTGATTTATCGGCCTTTAATCCATTCAATTTACCCAACACCACTTCCCGACTAACCTGGATTTCACTCAGTTCCTCCATCTCCTTTGACCCGCGGCCCCCTGCTATTTCCGGCAGATTATTTATGTCTTCCTTAGTGAAGACGGAACCAAAGTAGTTATTCAATTGGTCCGCCATATCCTTGTTCCCCATGATCAATTCACCTGTTTCTGACTGCAAGGGACCTACATTTGTTTTAACTAATCTCTTTCTCTTCACATATCTATAAAAACTTTTGCAGTCAGTTTTTATGTTCCCTGCCAGTTTTCTTTCATAATCTATTTTCCCTTTCCTAATTAAGCCCTTTGTCCTCCTCTGCTTGTCTCTGAATTTCTCCCAGTCCTCTGGTGTGCTGCTTTTTCTGGCTAATTTGTACGCATCATCTTTTGCTTTGATACTATCCCTGATTTACCTTGTTATCCACGGATGCACTACCTTCCCTGATTTATTCTTTTGCCAAACTGGGATGAACAATTTTTGTAGTTCATCCATGCAGTCTTTAAATGCCTTCCATTGCGTATCCACCGTCAACCCTTTTAGAACTAATTGCCAGTCAATCTTGGCCAATTCACGTCTCATACCCTCAAAGTTACCTTTCTTTAAGTTCAGAACCGTTGTTTCTGAATTAACAATGTCACTCTCCATCCTAATGAAGAACTCAACCATATTATGGTCACTCTTGCCCAAGGGGGCACGCACAACTAGACTGCTAACTAACCCTTCCTCATTACTCAATACCCAGTCTAGAATAGCCTGCTCTCTCGTTGGTTCCTCTACATGTTGGTTTAGATAACTATCCCGCATACATTCCAAGAAATCCTCTTCCTCAGCACCCCAGCCAATTTGATTCACCCAATCTATATGTAGATTGAAGTCACCCATTATAACTGTTTTGCCTTTGTTGCACGCATTTCTAATTTCCTGTTTGATGCCATCCCCAACTTCACTACTACTGCTAGGTGGCCTGTACACAACACCCACCAGCGTTTTCTGCCCCTTAGTGTTTCGCAACTCTACCCATACCGATTCCACATCCTCCAAGCTAATGTCCTTCCTTTCCACTGCGTTAATCTCCTCTCTAACCAGCAACGCTACCCCACCTCCTTTTCCTTTCTCTCTATCCCTCCTGAATATTGAATATCCCACAGATAACGGTTGACATATCATGAATTTGAACATTAGAATTTTCCTTATTGTTGTTATATGATTAATCATAGTTGCCAATTGTCACATCGTCATAGAGACATACAGCGTGGAAACGGGCTCTTCAGCCTAACTTGCCCACACCGACTAACATATCCCATCTACACTATTCCCATTCGTCTGCATTTGGCCCATATCCCTCTAAACCTGTCCTGTTTGTGTACCTGTCCAATTGCTTCTTAAATGTTGCGATAGTCCCTGCCTCAATTACATCCCCCGGCAGCTTGTTCCATACACCCACCATAAAAAATGTATATTCTTATAAAATCTTTCCCCCTTCACCTATGCCCCCTGGTTCTCGATTCCCCCACTCTAGGCAAGAGACTGTGCATCCATGCGATCTATTCTTCTCATGATTTTATACAACTCTATAAGATCACCCCTCATCCTCCTGAAAAATATTTTGCACACAGATAACGGTTGACATAACTACAGCTCTGATGGTCCAATGACCAAACCTATTTACCTGATGACAGCCGATCCAATGAGAGAGCACAGATTATAGTCTAATAGTTTAAAATTACACAAATATAACAAGAAATAACCAATGCACTTCAGCAGGCAGTGAAGAAAGCGAATGGTATGTTAGCATTCATAGCAAAAGGATTTGAGTATAGGAGCAGGGAGGTTCTACTGCAGTTGTACAGGGCCTTGGTGAGACCACACCTGGAGTATTGTGTCCAGTTTTGGTCTCCTAATCTGAGGAAAGACATTCTTGCCAGAGGGAGTACAGAGAAGGTTCACCAGACTGATTCCTGGGATGGCAGGACTTTCATATGAAGAAAGACTGGATAGACTCGGCTTGTACTCGCTAGAATTTAGAAGATTGAGGGGGGATCTTATAGAAACTTACAAACTTCTTAAGGGGTTGGACAGGCTAGATGCAGGAAGATTGTTCCCGATGTTGGGGCAGTCCAGAACAAGGGGTCACAGTTTAAGGATAAGGGGGAAGTCTTTTAGGACCGAGATGAGAAAAACATTTTTCACACAGAGAGTGGTGAATCTGTGGAATTCTCTGCCACAGAAAGTAGTTGAGGCCAGTTCATTGGCTATATTTAAGAGGGAGTTAGATGTGGCCCTTGTGACTAAAGGGATCAGGGGGTATGGAGAGAAGGCAGGTACAGGATACTGTGTTGGATGATCAGCCATGATCATATTGAATGGCGGTGCAGGCTCGAAGGGCCGAATGGCCTACTCCTGCACCTATTTTCTATGTTTCTATGTAACTAGAACCAAAACTGCAGATGCTGGCTAATACACAAAAGTGCTGGCATAACTCAACAGGTCAGGCAGCACCTCTGGAGAACATGGATAGGTAACATTTCAGTTTGGCACCTCTCCTCATCATTATTTGTTTATATTTTCAATAATTTAAATTTGTGCAGTATCCTTTGATTTCAATCTTTAATATTGAGGGGTAGTAAAACAGCTGTTAGATCTGGAGTAACTCAATGGATCCGGCAGCATCTCTGGAGAGCATGGATAGGTGGCGTTTCAGGTTGGGAACATCTTCAGACTGAGTGGAGGAGAACTTCTTCAAAGTAGGCACACCTTGAGAAGATTTTGCAGTGGAGCAGTCAAAATGTAGAACCAAAACACCACAGATGCTTGTATACAAAAAGCAAGACACAAAGTGCTGGAGTAACTCAGTGGATCAGTCAGCATCTCTGGAGAACATGGATGGGTGACGTTTCGTGTTTGGACACATAAAATGATGTTGAGCATTGAATATCAAGTTTAAGACAGGTGCAAATAAAATAACATTTTATAACTTGGCAATATTACATCAAGGTAAGAATAGTGGAATGAGAAAATATGAATGAAACAAAAGTTTAAAACAAGTCTTAAGAAGGACTCTCTAACTGTACTGGTAATGAACGATGGATGAGATCTGTTGTGCTGCAGCAAGCAAGAATTTCATTGTACTATCTGGGACCTATGACAATAAAACACTCTTGAATCTTGAAGAAAATGCCACAGCTCATTAAGCTGCTGTATCACAGGACCAGAAACATGGGTTGGATCCTGAACTCAAGTGCTATCTGTGTGGAGTTTGCACGTTTTTCCTGTGACCACATGGTTTTCCTCCGGATGCTCCGGTTACCTCCCACATCTCAACGATGTGCCAGTTTGTAGGGTAATTGGCCTCTGCAACCTGCCTCCAGTTTACAGGAGTGGATGTGGAAGTGGGATGACATTGAAAGTGTGAATTGGTGATCGATGGTCAGCGTGGACCAAAGGGACTGTTTGCATCTTTTATCTCTAAACTAAATAATGTTAATGGGGAGATTTACTGTGCACTTAATTCTAAATTAGATATAATCAAATACAGGTGTCTAGTACTCCAAAAACTGAAAATCTTTTCTCACCCAGACCATGCCTATTTGTTCTGATCACCCACAAAGCTAATGGCTTGTGACCCCATCAATGGATGAGCTAATCAGGCTCCTGGTCACAATCTAGCAGTGGCCATAATTGCAAGTTGATGTTGGCCAACATTGAACTTCTTGATACTCAATTCCTGCTTTGGTGAGTAAATGATTAAGTGTGATGTTTTAATTTGTTTTTCAGAATGCTGGCATTCTGTTAAAGGACAGCAGTTTGAATCTAAAGGTGTATAATATTGCAAATTGTTAGCATTGAATTTATTGCAGAAAGGGGGAAGAGTGATTGATTTTACTGGTCTGATTTACTTATTTCTTTTGATGAAACTGTTTTGACATCTGAGCTGATATCCTTTAATTAACCACACCACCATTTCAACAGCCCCAGGGTGATGGCAGCTTACAAGTATGGCACTAATAGTTAAGATGCTGAGATCTCTTCAGGCACTTGAAGCTTCATTTCACAGCCAAGATGCCAGAGGCGGGCTTTGTTTAATTGCAATTTGTTTTGAGGTTTTCAAACAAGATGAAAGTGACAAAATTTAAAATGTGAATAATTACAGTCCCTAACTGATTGCTTGGCGGTTTAAATTGTGGTTTAAAAAAAAAATTAAGTAACACGTTCTCTGATGTCTGGAGAAATGATGAAATGTTTTACAGTGAGTTCCTTAAATTGTGAGACAAAAATATTGCATGGTTCAGGTTAATTTAATTTTAGATTTTAGATTTGATGATTTGCAATGTAGAGAAGATATGCTTTCATTGACATGAACAGAAATTAAAATGTTGCATTTTAGTGTTACATATAATCTCTGTAAACCATAGGTGCCACCTAGTGGCTACTTGCTTTGGCCCCCACTCCCTCCTTGAATTTAATTTGGACAAGAATAGGGAATGCTATTAACATGAATATACATTTGGCTTCAGGGTGGGATTGCCTGCTGCTTAATGGTTAGGTTTTGGGAGAAGGTCTTACCAGGGGTTGTTTTGGAAGCAAATAAGTTGGATTGTTTTAAGATCTAATTAGTGGAAATTGGATTGAAACACATTATTGGTTGCAGCTGCACTAAAGACAGCTTGAATTTTGACCAAGTACCAACCCCATCACTGGCCACATCTTCCCATCACCTCCCCTGTCTGCTTTCTGCAGAGACCACTCCCTCCGTAATTCCCTGGTCAATTCGTCCCTTCCCACCTGAACTACCCCCTCTCCGGGCACTTTCCCTTGCAACCGCAAGAAATGCTACACTTGTCACTTTACCTCCCCCCTTGACTCCATTCAAGGACCCAAGCAGTCTTTCCAGGTGCGGCAGTGGTTCACCTGCATCTCCTCCAACCTCATCTATTGCATCCGCTGCTCTAGATGTCAGCTGCTCTACATCGGTGAGACCAAGCGTAGGCTTGGCGATCGCTTCGCTGAACACCTCCGCTCGGTTCGTAATAACCAACCTGAACTCCCGGTGGCTCGGCACTTCAACTCCCCCTCCCATTCCGAATCCGACCTTTCTGTCCTGGGCCTCCTCCACGGCCAGAGTGAAGACCACCGGAAATTGGAGGAGCAGCACCTCATATTCCGCTTGGGCAGTTTGTACCCTAGCGGTATGAACATTGACTTCTCTGATTTCAGGAAGTCCTTACTTTCTCCTCCCCTTCTCAGCTTTCCCTCAGCTCACTTGCTCCACCTCTTCCTTTCTTCCTCCCCCACCCTCACATCAGTCTGAAGAAGGGTTTCGGCCTGAAACGTTGCCCATTTCCTTCGCTCCATAGATGCTGCCTCACCCGCTGAGTTTCTCCGCATTTTTGTCTACCAAAGAATATTTGAAGTTTTGTCTTGTTTCTCCTATTGTGATTCACTGCTGTGACCCTAGGGAGCAATAAAAAAAAAACTTTTGCTGTATTTTTGCCAAATCTCAGATCTCATATAATGGCAGACATCTTGTGCTTGTTTAGGGCTTTGGGAATTTCTGGTAAGGAATTATTTTTGCAATAGTCAGGGTGAATCATTTGACCATCGTAGAATATACCCACTTTTACCTGCTGAATTGTTGAATAAAAAACAGCAGTTACTGTAATCTGGAATCAAAATACTAAACAAAATAAATTCTGGAGTATTGTATGCAGTTCTGGTCACCCATTACAAGAAGGACGTGGAGGCTTTGGAAAGGGCACAGAGGTTTACCGGAATGATGCCTGGACTAAAGTGTATTAGCTATAGGGAGAAGTTGCACAGACCTGGATTGTTTTCTTTTAAAATGCTGGCGGTTGAGAGGAAACCTGATAGAAGTGTATAAAATGATGAGAGGGGTAGATAGTCAGATTTTTTTTCACAGTATAGAAATATTAAATATTAGAGCGCATAGTTTTAAAGTGAGAGTTGCAAATTTGGAAGGAAATGTGTGCAGGCAACTTGTTTTACATGGGATGGTGGGTGCATGTAATACATGTTGGGGTGGTGGTGGAGGCAGATAAGATAGTGGCATTTAAGAGGCTTTTGAATAGGTACATGTATATACAGGGAATGGAGGGATATTGATTATGTGCAGACAAATAATAAGTTAGCTTGGCATCATGTTCGGCACAGATGTTGTGAGCTGAAGAACCTGCTCAGGTGCTGTAATGTTCCATGAAATACTCAGACGAGGTAGCATATGGGGAGAGGGAAACAAATAATGTTTTGAATTGATGGCTTTTGTTACAATGAGGAAACGTTTAAAAATAAATGGGCGTGATCCAAGTTGCAGCAAAGGGTAGGGGTGAAGAGCAAGAAAAAATGGATGATATGGGTTGGTGAGGCGTAAGAGCAAGGTGAATGCTTGTTAATGGAAAATCTATTTAGAGGAAGTGTTTTAAATAAAGGAGAACAAATAAGCTTGAGATGTAAAATATGGATACAAGAAACTGCAGATGCTGGGTTACAAAAATAGACACAATGTGTAACTCAGTGGGTCCGGCAGCATCTCTGGAGAACATGGGTAGGTGACGTTTTGGCTTGGGACCGTTCCTCATCATTATTTGTTTACATTTTTAATAATCTAAATTTGCACAGTATCTTTTTATTTCACTCTTTATTGAAGGGCATTAAAACAGTTATTAGATCATTATCTGCTAGATTTTAACTATTTGGTAGACTACTGAAAATACTTTGTATTCCTGATTTCAGACAGTTGTTGAGAGGGGGAGGGAGGGATGAGAGGTGGTGCAGGACAAAGCATGACAGGAAATAAGAGAGATCCATTTCACAGGAGTTGCTGGAAAGCTGAAATAAAGGTTGGGAAAGCCTTGTTGATCAGGCAGTATCCGTGGCGAGAGAACCTTGCATTATGTCAAATCTGGCAATGAATAGAAAAGCAAAATACTGCGGATGTTGCATATACAGAAACAAAAATAGCAAATGTTGGGCAATACTCGGCAAACAATGTGGTGTCCATGTGAAGAGAAAGACCTTGCTCGATGACTTCCCCTGCCCTGAAAGGTTGTCTCCCTGCCCCCGTCTGCACAGATGCCATCTGAACCACCCCTTGTTCCCAATGCTCTTCTCTGCTTGCATTAGAATTTGTCTGTTTTTACACTATTTGAAGTTGTTGAATTCAGTGTTAAGTCCTGAGGGCTGTAATGTACCAGATCAGAAGATGGGGACAAGCTACCAGCACCTGGCGGAGGTTAATGCTTTCCACAGGAACTGGGAACAAACCAAGTGAAGTGTGTAAACATATGATTTGGGAAGCAATGCGTTGGGCTTTGGGGAGTGTTGTAGAGCAGGTACATAGTTCCTTGAAATTGACATCACAGGCAGACAGAGTGGTCAAAAAGGCTTTTGGCACATTGGCTTTCCTCAGTCAGAGTATTGAGGAAAGAAGTTGGGAGGTCATGTATAAGAGTCAAGAATATTTTATTGTCATATGTCCCAGATAGAACAATGAACTTGCTGCACCACAATTGAATATGTAAACATAGTACACTGTAAATTTATATGATAAATTAGAGTACTCACAAGTACATACATATATAATTGATAAGGCCACATTTGGAGTATTTTGGTCACCATATTTCAGGAAAGATGTTGTCAAGTTGGAAAGGGTGCAGAAAAGATTTACAAAGTTGTTGCCAGGACGCGAGGGACTGAGTTATAGGGAGAGGTTGAGCAAGCTAGTACTTGTAGAGGTGTGCAAATTTATGAGAGGAATAGATTGGGTAAGCGCACAGCCTTTTGCCCAGAGTAGGGGAATTAAGAATCGGAGGACATAAGTTTAAGGTGAAGGGGGGCAAAAAGATTGAATAAGCCCCTAAGGGGTAATTTTTTTCTACCCAATGGCTGGTGGGTATATGGAATGAGCTGCTGGGGGAGGTAGTTGAGGCAGAAACTATCATAAAGTTTGGGACATTTGGACAGGTACATGGATAGGATAGGTTTAGAGGGATATGGGCCTAGTGTTGATGTGGGTGGGTGGGACTAGTAGTAGATGGGGCATGTTGGTCAGTATAGGCAAGTTAGGCCAAAGGACCTGTTTCCATGCTGTATGATTATATCTGTAGAGAGTACACCCCAGGAAGAGATTAACGCTTTCCATAGGCAACGGGAACAAACCGAGTGAGGAATGTTCTTGGAGCTATCGGAATAAATTTTTCCACATGTCTTTGCTAATTATTTCATCTTTGGTCTTAAAGTCTGGAATTTACATTTATAAGGAATTGACACGTCCAGTGATACTTTTGCTATGCAAAAACTCTGCTTCACACTAAACGTTAATAACAGTTGCTTGGAAAGATGATTGTTTCCTTTGAAAACAGAATGGGATTTATAATTGGATCTGAAATGCATTTTGAAACATTGCTGGTCCCTAGACCCTGCTTAGCCTTGTGTCCCAACAAACATTAGTTAAAGTACAATCAAGGCAAACTGTTCGATTTCTGTAATTATTGTAGAACAACATATAAATATGATTTATCTTTTCACTATTATACTTGGTTTATTTCTTTGGAATGTTCCTACCTTTTATGTTTAATCTTCTCATCCTATGTTGAAGTTATACACAAAACAGCTGCTGTGGTAAATTTTATGGCGTTGTGCAAGAGTTCTATAGTAGACTAAAGCGGATAAGATTCTGAAGGAAGCTCATTATTATTTCTTCAAAAGATTGTGATCACAGTTATGAGCAGTAATGTAGAAGTGCACATTACTACTTAATGCCATTCTTGAAATGTATTAACTCAACAGTGTGCATTTTGGTTGGAAAAATGCTGATGTGTTTAGTTTAGAGATACAGCATGGAAACGGGCCCATCGCGTCCACACCAACCAGTACACTAGTTCTATCCTACACAATTTACAGTAGCCAATTGACCTGCACTTTATAATGTGGGAGGAAACCAGAGCGCCCGGTGAAAACCCACACTGTCATAGGGAGAATGTGCAAACTCCGTACAGGCAACACCCATAGTCAGGATTGAACCTGGAACTCTGGCACTGTAAGGCAGCAGTTCTACTGCTGCACCATCATGCCACCCTGCTTAAAGCTTAGATTAATAATATTTAAAGGAGCATGTCCATTTAACATACCGTTATAAATAGTTTACTGCAGATATATCTGTAGGATCACTGACTTCTCAATGATCTGTGGACGTTAACATCGGGAGCTCGCAGGTCCCTGGGACCGATTTTCTGGAGCTCCTGCAACGGCAACTTCACCCGCCCCGAATCGTGGGGTTTGAATCGGCCCGTCGCAGGGCTTTTCATCGCTCGGTGCGGCTTAATCGGCCGCGGGACTTGCCATCGCCCGCCAGGGACTTTAACATCAAGAGCCTCGATCACCTCAACGCAGCAGTTTGACTGCCTGACCTCGGGAGAAGAACAGGGAAGAGATAAGATTTTTGCCTTCCATCACAGTGAGGAAGTGTTTGGAGATTCACTGTGATGGATGTTTGTGTGAAACTGTGTTAATTGGGTGGGTTTTTTTTGCTGTTACGACTGCAGAGAACAAAATTTTGTTCAAACTTTTGTTTGTTTGAATGACAATAAAAGGCATTCTATTTCTATTTGCCAAGTCTAGTCGTAGCAATTAACACTTTTTTATTAATGCACTATGATTATAGGGTGTTAGAGCAAAGCATTAAAATGTCTTGATAGAAAATCATATAGTATCCCCAGGACAAAAACTTAAGGCTGGGCTAGGACCCATTCTCCACATTAACACTTATGGATTATTCTCTATTCATTAGTCATGACTATGTGGTCAGATACAGTTCGAACTTCATCTTTAACTTGAGTTTGGAAGTTTAGACCTTACGTTACAATTGTATAAGATATTGGTGAAGCCGCATTCAGATTTGATCACCTTGCTATGCGAAAGATGGCATTAAGCTGGGAAGACTGCAGAGAGAATTTACAAAGATGTTGCAAGGACTCTATGGGTAGATGTTGGGCAGACTAGAACTTTATTCCTTGGAGTGCAGGAGGCTGAGTGATTATCTTGTAGAGGTGTATAAAATCATGAGGGCAATTGAATAGGTGAATGCAGTCTTTTTCTCCGTGTTGAGGAATCAAGAACTAGAGGGCATAGATTTAAGATGAGAGGGGAAAGATTTAACAGAAACCCGAGGGGTAATCTTTTCACACAAACGATGGTAGATGGGTAGATGGAATGAGCTGCCAGGAGGTAGTTGTAGCAGGTAAAGTAACAACATTTAAAAGACATTTGGACAGGTACATGAATAAGAAAGGATCAAAGGTACACGGGGACAGGTGCATGTGAATGGGACGAGCCTGGATGGGGCATCATGGTGGGATGTTTAGGCCGAACAGTCTTTTTTCCCTTTTGTATGGCTCTGATACTACTACATCTAACAATGATATTCCAGACCATGTCCACTCACAGTGTAAAACAAACCCTTTTCCTGATGCGGCCCTTGGTGGTTTTGTCAGTCGTTTTCAAGTTACCTTCCCTCTTTCTTGATGTTGCTACCAATTAAACTGTTTTCTTCCATTTACACCCGAACTCCCACAGTCTTCTCCAATGCAAGCAGAACAGGCATTGCCTCTCCAGTCTATCCACCTAACTGAAGTCCCTCTTCCAAAAAGGATGAACTTGAAGAAGTTTCTATTTGGTGGTGGGCAAGAAAGAAGAGGGGAAAACATTGCCTCAAAGGTTCTTGGAAAATCTAAACTGCTGGAAAGAAAATAACACTGGACCTGGCAGAATTGTCTCTCTTTGCCTTTCACCTGACCTGCTGTGTTCAAGGACAGATTTAACATGTTCATTCCTGGTGGAAAGCAGCAGTGCTTGCCTTCATTTAAAAATCTGTAACAGGATTAAATAATTGGGCTTGCACCCCAAATTTCCCAAAGTTCTATGTGGGTAAGTCTGGTAAACCTAAATCATAAAATGGCAGCTCTTGGCAAGCAAAAATGAGCAGAAATACATTCTCCATTCCAATCGGGTGGGTGCTGGATTGTAACATTTATGTAACAACAAGTTGTCACCTAGCGTGCAAAGATCTCCTTGATTCCTGGTGAATCTGTGTGTGCACAGGTCTAGTTGACAAGTTCACAAGTTATAGTAGAACTAGGCCATTCGATCCATCAAGTCTACTCCACCATTCAATCATGGCTGATCTAATCCCTTTTTCCTACCTTTTCCCCATAACCCTTGACACCCATTCTAATCAAGAATCTGTATCTCTGCCTTAAAAATATCCACTGACGTGGCCACCACAGCCCTCTGTGGCAGTGAGTTCCACAGATCAACTACCCTCTGACTACAGAAGTTCCTTCTCACCTCCTTTCTAAAAGAGCACCCTTTAAGTCTGAGGCTATGACCTCTGGTCCCAGACACTCCCACCAGTGGAAATATCCTTTCCACATCCACTCCATCTATGCCTTTCATTATTCTGTAAGTTTCAATGAGGTCCCCCCTCGACCTTCTAAACTCCAGCGAGTAGAGGCCCATTGCTATTAAACGCTCATATACTAACTCACTCATTCCTGGAATCATTCTTGTAAACCTCCTCTGGACCCTCTCCACAGCCAGCATATCCTTCCTCAGATATGGGGCCCAAATTTGCTCTCAGTACTCCAAATGCGGCCTGTCCAGCGCCTTATAGAGCCTCAGTATTACTTCTATCATTACAGGGCTTCACATAGCCTGACTTCATCGTGCCTCGCCTGTATCAGTTAGTGGGACATAATGGAGGCAAGATTGGTTTGAAATGATGTCTTGAACTTTTCATCTTATATTAGGAATATTTCAGTCTTTTTCAGGCTATTCCGAGGATCCTTAGCAAGACTGAGTACCGCATGAACATTGGAGGATTGCCTGTGAATCCTTTCAATCTTCGCAGAATATGTGACATGTGGTGACTTCAATTCATTATCCTGTCCCTTTGTTAAATTACTGAGGCCTGGGCATTAACACACAAAACCCCACTGTAATGTGAACATCGTTTTGCCAATTTTTGTCCTGTGATGAGTATTGTTAGTAAGAAGCTAATAACTTCAGCTGGAGAGGCTGGAAGAAAGCAAAGTCTTTTCAATATTTTCATCATTGTGGTCATGTGTTACCGTTTTGGTGGGTCTTTAGAGGAGAACAAATCCCGAGGGGTATATTTTCCCAGGTAAATATAAATGTTGGTGAGGCTTCCTCTTATGGAGGGAGCTGGAAGATAATTTACCTCCCATTTTCGAATCTGATCCAACAATTAAAAAGGTAGAGGTTTAGTTTATGCCACCACTTCCTTTAACAAAGCGAAACTCGAGCAAGAGGAAGATTTGCATCGGAGGATATTTATATAGTCCCTTCACTAGATTGTGACATTTGTGTGTTGGTATAGGCTCTTTGTAATGTGTACTGAAACTCATGGGCTCAAATTGCTAGGTTTTACAATTCACAGCAGTTGAGAATGAGACATTAACCTTCAGTGATTTATGATGTTGAGATATTGTTAATGCAGTGAGGTTGCTGTAAGGGCCACGGTGTCTCAATAGAGCATTCCAAACATTCTTATAATAGGATTACATAAATCTGAAGCCATGGTACGACAAAGCTTCTGGAATGCCCAAGAGTGCCTGAACTGGAATTATAACTGCTAATCTTTCCATTGGTAGTATATAAATTTAGACATTTTGTTGCCTTTACTGCTGTCCCTGAAGCATGATTAAGCCTGGATTTACTAGAACTGTCCAAATACATGTGAGGTTTGAAATTCATCTTGATTGGAATAGACTTCTACAACTGCACTTTGCCCAGACCAGGAGAATACACTGTAAGATGTCCCAGTGGCAAATAAGGAGTCTGTTTTTACTTTCCTCAGCATCGGTTCCTTCAAAGTAACTTTCCAAGGATCTAAAATGCAGGAATCTTTCATTAACTACCTTGCTATGGAGCATATAATTGAAGCTGTAAGTCTTCTGAGTCGGATATGGGATCAGGAGCAACCGAGCAGAGATTGCGTGTTTAAAAATATTAAATTTCTTGATTCAATGGTACTTTATTGTCGCATGGTTCTAGGTACAGTGGAATTCCTTCTTCCTGCAGTTCAGTAAAAATCTTGCTATACATAAGCGCAATCACACTTGAGTAAAGAATGTAAGAATAGTAGATTACACTGAGACGTTACACAAGAGTCACCACGTTTCCGGTGCCATTTGTGTGATTCAAGTCCAAAGTTGTTAAAAATGTAGAGTCTTAACTTTGCCGTAAATGTCCGTTGTCCTGACAGCGTTACTGGGTTGGAGTTACAAGTCGGCCTTGTATTTGTATGGTCAAATAGTACTAGCTTAAATGAACAAGAAGACTATCGTTTTTTAACATGATGCGCATGGGAGCCTCTTCTCACAGATTGTGGTGACACTAGAATCTTCACTCGCGAGGGCTGTGGACGAGGGATCACCAAGGATATTTAATGAGCTGAATACTTTGTAAGTAGAGTTGTACGGGGGTGTGACACAGGAGATGACACTTGGGCACATTAGCCATGACAATAGTGAATGGTGGGGCAGAATTGAGAATAGACACAAAGCTGGAGTAACTCAGCAGGACAGGCAGCATCTCCAGAGAGAATGGGTGACTTTCGGGTCGAGACCATTCTTCATACTGCCTGTTCCACTGAGTTACTCCAGCTTTTTGTGTCTATCTTCAGTTTAAACCAGCATCTGCAGTTCCTTCCAACATTGACTTGCAAGACTCAGGTGAATTTGCAAATAAGCTACATCGAAATCAAGCAGTGTTATTCAGTATCTAATAACAAGGGGATGCAGATGCCAGTTTACACCAAAGAAAGACACAAAGTGCTTGAGTAACTAGATTTAAAAGTCGAGGTGGTTGATCTCTCCATTTTAATAATAGTCCAGGGACAAAGCAAGTCAAGAGTAACAGGGGTATTCCTTTAGAATGCAGAAAAAAAACTGCGGGTCAGGCAGCATCCCTGGAGAACATGGATGTGACATTTTGGGTCAGGACCCTTCTTCAGACTGACTGCTGGGGGGCGGGAAAGAAAATGGGAGAGAGGAGGAGCAAGAAAGAGCATGGCCAGTAATAAGTGAGCACAGGCCAGGGTATTTTTTAATGGGCAGATTGTTGGACAGAGGCAGTGTGATTCAGTAATCTGGAAAATAGGTGCTCTAATAGACTCAAAATGGTTGGAGACCTTGCCCGATTTCAACCTCTCAATCTTGAAGGTGCTTGTTTAGACCAGTAATAATCCCACAAGGAATTTTAATGATGCCTGGTTTTAGTGACAGCAAGTCTATAATCAGCAATAATTCTTTTTTCCACATAGGCTTCAATTTAATTTTTCAAGAATCCTGTTTCAACATCCCAAAGAGTTGCACATTTATTTTCAGCACAATGTGACACTAATTTGTCACTTTCCATTCATTGACCATGAATAAATGATGAGTTCAGTGTTTCCAGTTCATCTTTTTGGGGATATGAGATTGATTAAGACAACTCGGATATTACATTTCAAGAGAGTTTGACCCAGGCTTTCTCATTAGTGTCATGATAATGCAAAAGTTCTTGGGAAATACAAATGTTTAGCATATTTAAATAACTGATGGGATCTATGAAAGGAGGGTATCGATAGTGAGTTAGGAAATGATGAATGGAAATTGGGAAGTATATTTAATCTGTATTTCACACTAATGTTCACAAAATATTGGCAAAAATTGTAAGGAAGATGGAGATGATGAGAATTTAATTTACTGGGCCAATTGCAGGGGGATGGGATGCACATTATTTCAATTTAGGTTGAGTTTATTGTCCTATGCACAAGTATGGTGAGGTACAGGTACAATAAAGTTAAGATGTTATTATTTACTCCCTTCTGCAAATTCACTCAACCAAGGTATTTCAGTGACAAACTATTTGCTCGATGTACATGGTACACAAATATAAAACTCACGGCAGTGGTTCCCTTTAATATTTTGCAATGTATGAATTAGCTGATTGTGTGATTCGGAAGCAGTCGGCAAGATATCCCGGTTTAGTAATTCTAGCACTATTAGGACAGGTAAAACAGCATCTGCTAGAGAAGTTGCTGAACTGAAGGAAGTCTTTCATTGGCCTTAGACAATTAAGGGGCAGCTGTTAAAGATTGAGACAAGTTACAATGTATTGACCCTTTTGCCATTGCCTGCTTGTTTTCAGACTTTTTATCTCCTTTTTGTCCAGAAAACAAAATTTCTAAGATTTAACATTGAAAACTAAAGAGTAAAGATATTCCAGTCTACATGTTTCATCCTTGATACATGAGACCTAAACTCTCAATTATGCTTAATACAATTGTTCTTGAACTCTGCAAGACTTAGAAG
>CM075978.1:40086524-40101524 GCA_038087875.1 Malacoraja senta
GAACAGGTCCTTCAGTGCCCAATGTTTGTACTGAACATGATGCCTGGCTGAACTGGTCTCACCTGCCTATACATGATCCATATCCCTCTATTCCCTGTACTTCTATCTGACTATCTAAAAGCCTCTTAAAAGCCACTATCATATCTGCCTCCACCACCACCCATGGCAATGCATTCCAGGCCCCCACCACCCTACGCATAAATTAAAACAAAAACCTGCCCCACACTTCTCCATTAAACTTTTCCTCTCTCACCTGGGAACAAGCTTCTGCCTGTCGATCCTCTATATTCCTCTCATGAACTTGTATACTTCTATCAAGTCTCCCCTCAGCCTCCAACCTTCCAGAGAAAACAATCCAAGTCTATCCAACCTCTCCCATGTAGTGAAACCCTCTAATCCAGGTAAAAGACGTCATATAATTCTTGCCACCTTTGAGCATTGCCAGTACTACTATGCTGGCATGATACAATGATGTGGGACAATGTTTGTCCTTGCTTTCAATGTTTATGCAGCACCAATTCATTATATAGCCAGCTGAAATTTGAGGTACACTATGGGCAGCGTGGTGGGTACACAGCAGTAGAGTTGCTGCCTTACAGCACCAGAGACCCAGGTTCGATCCTGACTATGGATGCTGTCTGCACGGAATTTGTACATTCTCCCTATGACCTGCATGGGTTTTCTCTGGGAGCTCCAATTTCCTACCACACTCCAAAGACATACAGGTTAGTAGGTTAATTGGTTTGTTTAGTGTGTGTAGGATAGTGTTAGTGTGTGGGGATTGCTGGTCGGCACGGACTCGGAGGGAGGAAGGGCTTGTTTCAGCTCTGTATCTATAAAACAAAATATGTAGAGTTGAAGATAACTTCGTGATTTATGCCATTGAGATAATTCAGAAAAGTCAATTGAATCATGAAACGCTGGTTATTTAATGTCCCATGAAGAAATGCATGACCTTAAAAAGAACAATTCCAAATAAATTGGCAATCATTTTGTCTTTAAATCTCTTCACCATTTTGCAGCAGCATCTGAACAATGATGTGAAATACCTACTCTGCAGATGAACAGTAACCATGGTAGTGAATAAGAAGCAAAGTGCCTGACACAAGATTCAACTGCTTAAAACTGTTCTCAAAGCAGTGGTAGCACTCTTGCCTCTGAATAAGAAGAATGTGGATTTAAGTCCCAATTCAGAGACTAGGATAGATTTATATAATGCACAAGGAGATTTTTATTCTTCTGGATGAAATTAAACTGAGATCAATGGCAATATTTTGACAGAGCAATGGAACTCCTTTACAATCTGAAGGAGGGCCCCAACTCGTTCATGTTCTCCAGAGATGCTGCCTGACCTGCTGAGTTGCTCCAGCACTTTGTCTTTCTTAGTAAACCAGCATCTGCAGTTCCTTGTTTCTACATTAGTCGGCGGCACAGTGGCTCAGCGGTGGAGTTGCTGCCTTACAGTGCCAGAGACCCAGGTGCGATCCTGACTACAGGTGCTGTCCGTGTGACGTTTCTACATTCTCCCTGTGACCGCATTGGTTTTCTCCGGATGCTCCAGTTTCCTCCCACACTCCAATGACATACAGGTTTTGTAGGCTAATTTGCTTTGATATAATTTTAAATTGTTCCTAGTGTGTAGGATAGTGCTAGTGTACAGGGTGCCTGGTGCGGTCTTGGTGGGTCAATGTTTCCATGCTGCATCTTTAAAGTCTACATTCGAAAGGAATTACCCTGTTCCCACTCTTGACTTGATTTCTCCTGGGACCTGTATCATTAAGTCTATTACTTTCTCCACAGATGCTGCCTGATTTGGTGCATATTTCAAGCATTCACCGTTTCTATTTTGCAATGAGTTTATTGGTAATAATCACACTATTGTATGTGGAAAATGTTGTACATGAATCTGCGTCACATTTACAACAATGATTAGAGTTTAAAACATGTGCTTCACTGGCTTCAAAACCCTTTGGGATGTTTGAAAGTTCAGTGGGAATAAACAAGAGTGCAATAATCCACAGCTGCACAGCAATTTGCAATAATAGCTGAGTATAATGTGCAAACACTTTCTCCCCAAGTACAGATGGCAATTAGATTTTTAGATTTATTTTGACTTTCTCAGAAATGTTGTTGCTGATTTTTTTTTCCAAGTTAAACATATTGAATATCATGTTCAGATAAACTGGTACAGCTTCAGGTTGGAAAAGCTGATCGTATAGATTGAGAATGAGATATCAAGGAGCACTGCAATTCAACAGATGAATGAAGGGGAACACTATCTTTATGATGTAGAAAAAGAACTGCAGATGCTGGTTTACGAAATGACACCAAGTGCTGGAGTAACTCAGTGGGTAGGTGACATTTTGGTCAGGACCCTTCAGATGTATTATGGGGGAAGTTGGGAAACAAAGCTGCGAGAGGCAGGACCAAGCGTGGCAGGGGATACTGTAAAGGGCCTGTCCCACGAGCATGCGACTGCATGCGGCAAGCGCGACCTAACGTGGTCGCTTGAGCCGTACGGCCTCGCGGGGCCGGTCCCACTTCGATCGCCGGATCCGTATGGAGTTGTGCGGAGCTGGTCTCGACATCACGCGGGGCTCCGAAAAACTGACACTGTTCAAAAATTCCGCGCGGCAATGGCCTGCCGGCCCGCAGCCGCCTCGACGGCGTACGCACCGCCTCGACGGGCGTGTGCAGCATCTTGACGCCGTACGTCACGCGTGAACTTCCCGCGGACTTCGCTCGAACTTCACATCACTCAATCGAACTCCGCGCGGTCCCCGCTTCCGGTTTGGTCGCGCTCGCCTCATGCAGTCGCATGCTGGTGGGACAGGCCCTGTACGGGGATCACTCGACCTCCGCGCGGCCCCCGCTTCCGGTTTGGTCGCGCTTGCCGCATGCAGTCGCATGCTCGTGGGACAGGCCCTTAAGTAGATGCAGGCAAGGGAAATATCTGATAGGCAGATGGTTGGAACAAAGCCCATAAATTAAAACTGATGGTGTGAGCCAAAAGGATTGAAGAGTTGCAAATTGTGAAGCCAGAGAAAGGAATGTTGGGGGAGGGAGGGTCATTGGGGGAATGTTGGAGAAATAGATGCGAGTCTGGGGAGGGGGGAAAGGGACATGTGGGGGAGGGAGGGTGGTTGTAGGGAGTTGCCTAAAATTAGTTGCCTAATTTTAAATTGCCCAATAATAAGGGTTACTGATATTTGGTGAAAGAGACATTATCCTGCAGTTTCTTGTGATTTGCCGGACAGGATGACTAACAAAGGAATTACCAACATGCATAAACAGACTGAATATTTTGGGTCGTACACACTTCATCAGACCCCTCTATTTCCACAGATGCTGTTCAACTGGCTTCCAGTTCTTCCAGCATTTCTGTGTTTGTTTTGAAATCTAGCATCTGCAGTTTTTCTTGCTTATCATTAGTGCAGATTAATTTACACATCTTACACTGTTGGTTCTTTTCTATACTGTTATCGGGCAATCGAGGCATCTTATCGACAGCTAGAAAGTGGTCCTGAGCTACTATCGCTCATTGGAGACCCTCAGACTTTAGTGGATTTTATCTTGCACTAATTGTTATTCCCTTTATCATGTATCTGTACACCGTGGATGGATCGTTTGTAATCATGTATAGTCTCACTGACTGGTTAGCACACAACAAAATGCATTTCACGGTACCTCGGTACATGTGACAATAAACTAAACTCTATAGGTTACAGAGAAGTGGCATTAGAGTTGATTCCTGAGGAATGCTATTGATTTAATACAGCATATTCACCAGTGTGGCTAACAACGTTTACTCCTAAAGAGCAGTCCTGGAGCAGAAATCCAACCAGTTTGCTCAGTGTGACAGGACTCCTGAATTTTAACATTAAGTTAGTGTGCCAGATAAATTTTTAAGAAGCTACCATTAGGTTGTGGAAAGTAACAACAGTTTTGGGTGGCATGGTGGAGCAGTGGTAGAATTGCTGCCTTACAGCGCCAGAGACCTGGGGTTCGATCGTGACTGTGGGTGTTGTCTGCATGGAGTTTGTATGTTCTCCCTATGGCTGCATTGACACTCCAAAGACGTACAGGGTTGTAGGTTAATTGACTTTGATAACGTGTAAATTGTCCCTATTGTGTAGGATAGTGCTGGTGTGTATGTAGTGATCGCTGGTTGGCATGGACTCAATGGGCCGAAGGGCCTGTTTCTATGCTGTATCACATCTAAAGTTTATCTGCAAGTCATTGGATGGCCTGAAAGGAGACACTATTGGAATGGGTTACTGTGCTAGCATTGGCTCATGTTAATATAAACCAGCATTTCGATCACACCTGTATCTTAAACCGGATCCACAGGAGAGAAATTGGTTAATAACTTTCTACTAACCAGGTTGTGGATTAGCATTAATTTGACAACAGGAAGTCAAGTGAAACAATTTGTGGGCAAGAACCTATTTTCCTCTGTTTTCAAAGTATAAATCTCCAGAAGCGTAGGATAAGGTAAACATATCTGCTGACTGCTAGATCACTGCAGGTCTCTAACCATTTTATGGCATTTCCATTATTAGCATTGTAAAGAATTGCACCTCGTGCTTAATCTCGCTGTGGCTTTCATAGAGTTGATGCATTAGTTGAATAATTATCCATCAAATGCATTGCATGAAGTTAAGTTTAATAATTAACAGTATTAGTCATCTTTAATGACATGTTATTGTTAAAATGACTGCCAAACAAAATTTTGTGCAAAAATAGAACACAAGTGTGAGCTTCCATATTTATCTGGCTATTGAATTGTGTTGGGAATTAAAAATTTAACAAAATATATTACATTTCATTTCTGTCCTTCCTCCTGGTAGTCAAATCTTTATTTCTTTTCTTCACAATATTTATTCAATTTGATGTTGAAATCACATGCATAACATGTATTAACTCATCTTCCATTCCCAAACGTATCTATTTTTTAAAAGACTTCCAAGATGCCGCCCAACACAGATGACTATTTGCCTGCAAGCCACAGAAGCAGATCCACGAACTTGTATTACAATCGCCCCACTCATAAATGTCTATTCCTACAGCAACATTTAGGCAATAGGTGCAGGAGTAGGCCATTTGGTCTTTGAGGCAGTACTGCCATTCAATGTGATCATGGCTGATCATCCACAATCAGTACCCTGTTCCTGCCTTCTCCCCACATCCCATGACTCCGCTATCTTTAAGAGCTCTATCTAACTCTCTCTTGAAAGCATCCAGAGAACCGGCCTCCACCGCCTTCTGAGGCAGAGAATTCCACAGGTTCACAACTCTCTGTGTGAAAAAGTATTTTCTCATCCCCGTTCTAAATTGCTTACCCCTTATTTTTAAACTGTGGCCCCTGGTTCTGGACTCCCCCAACATCGGGAACATGTTTCCTGCCTCTAGCGTGTCCAAACCCTTAATAATCTTATGTTTCAATAAGATCCCCCTCATCCTTCTAATTTCCAGAGTATACAAGCCCAGCTCCATTCTATCCACATATGATAGTCCCGCCATCCCAGGAATAAACTTGGTGAACCTACGCTGCACTCCCTCAATAGCAAGAATGTCCTTCCTCAAATTTGGAGACTAAAACTGTGCACAATACTCCAGGTGTGGTCTCACTAGGGCCCTGTACAACTGCAGAAGGACCTCTTTGCTCCTATACTCTTGTTATAAAGGCCAACATGCCATTCGCATTCTACACTGACTGCTGTACCTGCATGCTTACTTTCAGTGACTGATGAACAAGGATCTCCAGATCCCGTTGTATTTCCCCTTTTCGCAGCTTGACACCATTTAGATAATAATCTGCCTTCCTGCTTTTGCTACCAAAGTGCATAACCTCACATTTATCCACATTGAACTGCATCTGCCATGCATCTGCCCACTCACCCAACCTGTCGAAATCACCCTGTATTCTCATTGCATCCTCTTCACAGTTCACACTACCACCCAGCTTTGCGTCATCTGCAAATTTGCTAGTTATTTTTAATCCTTTCATCTAGATCATTAATGTATATTATAAATAGCTGCGGTCCCAGCACTGAGGCTTGCGGTGCCCCACTAGTCACTGCCTGCCATTCTGAAAGGGACCGTCAATCCTACTCTTTGTTTACTGTCTGCCAACCAATTTTCTATCCATGTCAGCACTCTACCCCCAATACCATGTGCCCTATGTGGGACCTTATCAAATGCTTTCTGAAAGTCCAGGTACACTACCTACACTGGCTCTCCCTTGTCAATTTTCCTAGTTACATCCTCAAAATTCCATAAGATTAGACGAGCATGATTTGCCCTTCATACATCCATGCTGACTCGGACCGATCCTGCTACTGCTATCCAAATGTGCCGCTATTTGACCAATGCATTGGAAAATGATGACCAATGCATCTTCGATTTCCAGCGCCACTTCCTTAAGTACCCTGGGATGCAGACCATCAGGCCCTGGGGATTTATCAGTCTTCAGTCCCATCAGTCTAGCCAACACCATTTCCTGCCAAATGCTCATTTCCTTCAGTTCCTCTCACCCTAGATCCTCTGGCCACTAGAAACTCCCTTTCTTGGGGTCCAGTACCAACCTGATTTTCTTGCTTTAACTATGATATACATTGTAAATGGATTGAATATAGTCATGTATTGTCTTTCTGCTGACTGGTTAGCTCACAATAAAAAGGTTTTCACTGTACCTCTGTACATATGACAACAAACTAAACTGAAACTTAAATCTCATAAAGGGGGTTTACTTTACATTATTGTTCACTTTTCCATTGTTTCTGTTGCCCAACTAGTACTTTCAAGGGTTTGCTGAACACACGATCGGTCTGCCAAGATCTACTTGATCTCCCAGTTCCTAACCATTTTAACTCTCATTCCTATGTTGATCTTTCTGTCCTGAGCCTCCTCCATTGCCAGAGTGCAGCCACAAGCAAACTGGAGGAACAGCACCTCATATTCCACTTCTTTACCTTACAAGCCAACGGTATGAACATTGAAATCTCCATTTTCAGGTAGCCTCTAACAACCCCCCTCTCCTATATGCTCCACGTGGACGCACCTATTTCTCCCAATTCCTCTACCCATATTCCTTCCTCTGGCTTCATAATTCACAACGCTTCAATCCTTTTGTTTCACCCTTTTAAGTATCTGACCTTTGTTCCAACCATCTGCCTATCATAACACCCCCCCCCTTGCCTGTGTTTACCTATTACCTGTTGCGCCTTGTCCTACCTCTCCTCTGCCCCAGCTTTCTTACCCCTCCCCTCCCCCCAACAATCAGTCCAAAGAAGGGACCCGACCCAAAAAGTCACCCATGCATTTTCTTCAGAGATACTGCCTGACCCACTGAGTTGCTCCAGCACTTTGTCTTATTTTGTGAACCAGCATCAGCAGTTCCTTATTTCCACAATAGCAATATTGTGGACTAAACAAAAGGACTATAAAATAGAGCTGAAAATTGTCTAAAGATTACCTGTAAATTGCATTGGTACGGCAAATGGTAAACAATTGTATTTAATATTAGTTTGCCAAATGGGTGATTGATGTATAATTCAAATTGCCAGGCCCTCTATTTTCTAATGCAATGACTAGCAATAGCAACACAATAGAGCTGCCCACTCTCACTGAGCGATCATTGTGGCTTAGGGAACAGTTTTATTCTGGTCTGGAGAAGTCCCGACCTGAAACATGGCCTGTCCTTTTTCTCCAGGAATGCGGAAATGAGAAGACATTAAGGAAATCAAAGGATTTTGGCTTGGTGGAGGAAACTGGAGCTAAAAGATGAGCTGTGATCTTAATGAATGGGTAGGTGGGAATTCAGCGCCAATTGGCCTAGTCCTGCCTCCGTTTCTTTATTCCTGTGTTGCATGCTAAGGAACTGAAGTTTTTTTTTAACTGTACCTGTTTCATATTCTTCAGATTAATGTTGGTAGCTCTGGGCAATAGTGGAATTTCAATGTCACGACAAACTGAGGTGCTGAGGCTCATTCATAATTCAGTCCAGGTTGCCGGAGCCTATCTTTCACAGTGCATGTGACAACCATACTCTTTGCCTGTATTAACCTTGGGACCTCTTGAGCTGATATCATTGAATGTGGGCCAACGTCTGTGCTTTATATCCATTTCATTAAGGATGAGGCCAAGAGAATAGCATTCATGTTCCTTACTGCCTGAAGAGAAATATCATTCACAAGAGGTGCTAAATTGAAATAATGATGTCCAACCAGAGATTCACTTAACCCATACATGCAATAGGTTTACAGGAAAAATATCCCCATGTAAAACACAAAGCAAAAAGAAATTCCTTCAGTGCTGAGAATCAGATTCTGAAAATTTGGGGCAAGATTGGAAAAATGAAGTCAATGCTTTCCAACTAGAAAACCCATTGATCATTTGGTCTACTATATATTGGCTTGCTATTGCACAGACTGCACTCTGTTTTCAATTTAGATCAGTGTCAAAAGCAGAAATGCAACAATTACCATTGGCAGACTTGAAATAGATGAAAGACACAAAATGCTGGAGTAAAAGGTATGAAGAGGTACAAACAATTTAGTCCTTTGTACCACTTCGTATCTCTAGGTTCCCTCTCCCCTTACTCCCAGTCTGAAGAAGGGTCCCAACCCGAAATGTCACCTATTCCTTTTCACCAGAGATGTTGCCTGACCTGTTGAGCTACTCTGGTGTTTTGTGTCTCGTGTGTACATGATGTAAACCAGCATGTGCAGTTCCTTCCTGCACCATGCACTTGTACTGAATCGATTATGAAATATGAGTACCACGACTGTTAAATTTGAACTACTGTAACATAAGGAAAATATCAAAAGATAACTTCCAGACAGAAGAAAATAAACAATCTGGTATTTTTATGACAACTGCTGTGAAGTATAGCCAATTGCTTTTATACTTGCTACAATCTACAATATTAATCTTCAGGGATTCTTAAAGAGGTGAATTTACTTGAGATTTCACTGGTTCTGCATCTGTAAGTAGTTTCAACACACAATAACTTTTTCCACTGAACCTGCATTGAGTTTACAGTTCCACAGTTTGAGAGGCCATAGGAAAATATTAAATCCAGTGCCTTGCCAAGATATCCAAGATATTTCACGGAGGGCATTAGCAAGAGGGCATAGCTATAAGGTGAAAGGGGGAATGTTTAATGGAGATGTGTGGAGCAATTTTTTTACACACACCGGGGGTAGTGGGGGCCTGGAACGCATTGCCAGGAGTGTTTGTGGAGGCAGGTACAATGGTAGCATTTAAGAAGCTTTTAGATAGGCACATGGAAATGCAGAGAATGTCCAAGATATATTGGATTAGGACCGATGCGCTATGGATTTAATTTCTTTTATATAATGATATCCTTTGTTTTCAAATGGTGAACCCTGCAAGTATAGTAGCATAGAAATGGCCATTCTTCCAATTCCATTAATGCCAGCATGTTTTTTTTAACAAATCAGGTTCATGATTATTTTATTCCATTAGTTGTTCATTGACACAGTCTTGTCAAGCAGCTGAATAAGGAAAACTAATCTATTTGTGCCCTTTCTATTTGTTAACAACACAAATATGTGTTTTAGCATGTTTTGAAGTGTATGCCCCTACGTTCCACCCTCTGAGAAGGACCTTGGTCCTTTATGCCACACTTTATCCTCGCTGTTAATTCTGCATTGTATTTCGTGCAGCTTTATAGCACTTTGGTTAGGCTGCATTTGGAGTATTGCATGCAGTTCTGGTTGCCCCATTACTGGAAAGATGTGGAAGCTTTGGAGATGGTGAAACTGTTTACCAGAATGCTGCCTAGATTTCAGCTGCAGGGAGAAGTTAGATAAACTTGGATTGTTTTCTCTGGAATGTCAGAGGTTGAGGGGAGACCTGATAAAAGTATTAAAATATTTATTAGAGGCATAGATAGGGTAGACAGCCAGAACTTTTTTTTCCCCAGTGGAAATGTCCAACACTGGAGGGCATAGCTATAAGGTGAGAGGAGGAAAGTTTAATGGAGATGCTCGGGGCAAGTTTTTTTGTTGTCTTGAATGAGGGTCGTGTCTATGTATGGATTCTTGATTGCTGTTAGTTTAATGTACAATGTTCATACCTTGAGTGGTCAACTGTAAGAGCCTTAGCTGTGATGCATCCATGGGCAAATTATTTTTTATATTTAAATCTCATTATTCAGATATTTTGTGGATGAAAGCATCCTAGTGTTCCCTTGGAGTTGTGAAAGTCTCAAGATTGCTAGTTTTTTTTCCAGTTCCAGGAGCAGAATTAGACCATTCGGCCAATCAAATCTACTCTGCCAGTCAATCATGGCTGATCTCTCTTCCCTCTCAACCCCATTCACCTGCGTTCTCCCCATAACCTTTTACACCCTTGCTGTCAATCTCCATATAAAAATAGTCATAACTGGAATCTGAAAAATGAAAAAATCTAAAAATAGAATTGGTTTTATAGTATTTTCTTCAAACTAATGAAGCAATAATCTTAACTGGAAGACTGCTTCTGATAAGCAGCGATGAATGAACCTGTGGATGGAAGTGTTCCTTATCTAACACTAAAGCAAATGATAGGGAGTCATTTGGAGGAATGAAAGACAACTAAACTGCAGTGTTTCTTCAGCAAAAAAAATCGTATCCGTCACTGATTTGTTGGTCCATGCCTCTCAAAAATGAAGGAAATGTTCTTAGTAGAAATATGTGTAACGCTACTCAATTTCCTCAATACCAGAAAGGCTGGTCTTAAGGAAAATAATATGCACAGGTCCACTGGGCGGCACAGAGATAAAGTTGCTGCCATACAGCGTCTGAAACCCGGGTTTGATCCTGCCTCTGGGTTCTGTCTGTATGGCGTTTGTACATTCTCCCTGTGACCACATGGCTTTCCTCCAGGTGCACCAGTTTCCACCCACATTCCAAAGACTTGCAGGTTTGTACGTTAATTGGCTTCTGTAAATTGTCCCTAGTGTGTAGGATAGGACTGGTGTACATGTGATCGCTCGTCAGCATAGACTAGATGGGCCGACAAGTCTGTTTCCATGCTGTAACATGATTTTTGTCTCTTCCTTCGGGGGAATGCGACTTTTTCTTGTCGTATCCCCCTTCTCTGCCTCCGTCTGCGCCGAGGCCTAATGGCGGAGCTGCCGGCCTCCAACTCCAACTGCGAGCGACCGACCTCGAGGCTCCGGAGGCAGAGCCAGGACTTACCAGCGCGGGGCTGGCCTGCTTCGGGGCTGCGGTGGCGTTCCGGCGGGTGGCGACCGAGGATGCTGGTGGCGACCTGAGACCGGAGCTCGGCCGCGGGCCCGGTGGACGACATCGTCGGGAGCTCGCAGGTCACAGGTGGGTGACCTGTTTTTCCTGGAGCTCCGCAACTACAGCTGCGTCCGCTGGACTGGAGGGCGGCAGCTTCGGCAGCTTCGGCCACCCCGGGCCGCGGAGTTTGAACCAGCCCGTAACGGAGCTCGGATTCAGCCACGGGATTGACTTACCATCACCCGGCGGGGTCACAACATCAGAAGCCTGGATCGCCTCAGCGCAGAGGAAGAACAAAGCGGGAAGAGACAGAGACTTGAAGACTTTTGCCTCCATCACAGTGAGGAGGTGCCTGGTGAACTCACTGTGGTGGATGTTAATTTGTGTTTATTGTGTGTTTTGTTATTTATTATTATATGTATGACTGCAGGCAACGAAATTTCGTTCCGACCGAAAGGTCTGAATGACAAATAATGGGAATCTCTGAATCTCTAATCTCTAAATGTATCCTTAAACTAAAGATTGACAGCCTGATTCTTTTATTTTCAATTTAGATTGTAAAAACATCATTTTGGCCCTGTTAAGCATCAGGGCCATAGAAAATAATGTCCATAACTTCTGCTTTTAGAAAGAAATATTCCTGATATTTATGTTATTGATGATGAAGGATTCACTGTCAAATTCAGCAGTCCTTTACTATTTGGTCGTTATGAAAGTTCAAATTGGATCCTTTCCTGAAATTTATGGTCAACAATCAAGGAATATAATATGCTTCATTTCTTCCTTGCTGCAAGAATCTTTTTCAGAATAGCCCAAGACTACGAGTCCATTGCCAATCACCAACCCACTCAAATCTGTTTGACTAGACCCGCTGAAATGATTCTCTCCTTATAGACAGTCATTTTGTAGCCAGTCAAAATCTGACTCTCATTATAATACAATGCAGAAGTATTGGGGTTTAAAACAATTGGATGTATAACTAAAGGAGATGTGCGGGGCAAGCTTTTTACACACAGAGTGGTGGGTGCCTCGAATCTGCTGATGTAACCCAGTCAATCACACCATTCAGACTCACTACCATTGGCTGCATCTACACTCAGTGCTGCCTCAGAGAAGCAGCTAAATCAAAGATGTCGCCACCCTGGTCATTCCTTCTCCCTGTGCCCGTCCAGCAGAAGCTTTAAAGTGTGCCCCACCAGACTAGGGAGCAACTTCTTCCCCTCTGTTATCAGTCTTCTGAACGGTCCTTCCATAAGCTGTCTGATTGACCTCCACCCCAACACAGACAATGACTTTGCCTCTGGAACTGGTGCACTACAATGCTGAGAACTATGTTCTGCACTCTTTATCTTTCCCCTTTGCTTTACCTCTTGTACTTCAGTTTGGCTTGATTGTATTTATGTATAGTATTATCTGATCTGTTTGTGTAGCATGCAAAGCAGATATAATAGTGGCATTGGATAGCCACATGGATATGCAGAGACTGGGGGAATATGGATCGCATGGAGGGAGAGGAGATTAGTGTAACTTGGCATCATGTTCAGCACAGACATTGTGGGCCGCATGGCCCGTCCTGTGCTGTTGTGTTCTATGTTCGAAAAGAACGTAATCATTGCACTTAATGCCATGCGGAAAAGCTAAAGTGATCCACATAAAACAAGAGTCATATTTTTTAATGTTTAAATATTTTCCTGTGTAAAATGACAGAACAAAACCAGTGGATTCTGATGTTTACTGTCAAGGTGGCGAAAAGGAAATCGGATCTTGTATTACTCCTCCATAATTGTAAGACTCCTCCATAATTAACGTTTAAGTGAAGAAAGGTTCAAAAGATAAAGAGCAACCATTTCTAAAGTAGCTGTGGTAAATTAGCCACTGCCTTTTCCTGTCAATGCTTTCAGTGGTGGTTTGGGGGGACATAATTGATGAAGGTACTGAAAAATGGAAAGAAACTCTGTGGTGCAGTAGCAGTACAGCTTAAATATCCTTGGGAATTGTTGTGAAGGCAGGAGTGGTATGCTGGTTTTTGGGACAGACATACGATCTCCTAAAAGATTCATGGCACGAGATGTCTGGTTAACGATGTGATCTTTTGAATTACCCCAAGCCCCTTGAGCAGTGTGCCACGGTACAGCAGCCTTCTGCTTATCTACAGTATTTGTACAGGATTGCAAAGCAATGGCTATACGATGCACAAAGTGTTTGGCTTGCAGCAGCATCACAAATCACCTGGAATGCTTTTATGCCTTGCACATCCCTTTGCTTGCAATTCTGTCTGCATTGGTAATAAATAATGGCTCACTGCTATTACCTAAAAGAAGCCTAATCTTGAACCGGATCATCAGCAGCAGTTTCCCTTTGCATCAAGGAAGTTGTGCATTCATCTTTTATACTGCTGTTCAAGTATTTTAAACTAGTCCCACCACCCTTTCATATGAACACATTTTAGTTTAGTTTAGAGATGCGGCAAGGAAACTGGCTCTTCGGTCCATCGAGTCTGTGCCGACCAGCGATCCCAGTACACCAGCACAGGTGCTGAGCTTTGTACTCTTGTTTATTAGGATAAAAGCCTTTTATGTACAAGATCATGAGAGGAATAGATAGGGCGAATGCATAGTCTTCTACACAGATTAGGAGAATGAAGAACCAGAGGACATGGGTTTACCGTGGTGGGGGGGGGGGGGGCGGAAGATTTAATGGGACCCTGAGGGGAAACTTTTTTTACATAAGGGATGGTTGTTGTATGGAACGTGCTGCCGGAGGAGGTAATTGAGGCAGGTACCATTGCAACGTTCAAGAAACATTGAGACGGGTACACGGATAGGACAGGTTTAGAGGGATATGGACCAAGTGCTGGCAGGTGGGACTAGCGTAGATGGGACATGTTGGTTGGTGTGGGCAAGTTGGGCTGTAGGGCCTACTTTCACACTATGACTGTATGAGTTTAACTTACTCTTTGTCTTCTCTGCACTTGGGTCGACACCTTACCCTTTCGTTGTCTGATACCCCTGTATTTTCAAAGATGGTTGGATTCCCCTCAAAATGACTACTGCCTACATTAATGTAGCTTTTACTGTGGGACATAGCTAACACAGACCCTGCGCGAATATTTAAAAATAATGAGAACTGGACTCAAATTCCCATAATTGTGCTAACTCTATGCCATACCTTTGCAACTGGCATTGGTACAAGGCAGAGTAAGTTTGGCTCGAATGTTCCTTTTAAAATGAAGCCTCATCTGTTCACAGATGGCACTGAAGCAGGTGGGATGTGTTTAACACAGTGATCATCCACAGGTTGGGGATGGTTCAA
This sequence comes from Malacoraja senta, assembly GCA_038087875.1. Lineage (NCBI taxonomy): Eukaryota > Metazoa > Chordata > Chondrichthyes > Rajiformes > Rajidae > Malacoraja > Malacoraja senta. Next base: position 40,101,095 of record CM075978.1, read on the forward strand.
TTCCTAACTTGGACTTCAGATTCTCGTGTCTAAATGGATGTGATGCACCTGTGATTCTGTTAACATATTCCAGTAATATGTCTGTGGTAATTGTAAATTTCAAATTAATTAACGATTAGCTTGAAGACTGACTGACTTACTCGGTCTGCACTGCAGAAGATTAACAATCATTATAGGCTCAACCAGTTCTGGGTGCATTTTAAAAAATAGAGTAGAAATTTAGCATCTTGCATATTTAAAATAAAGATAAACACCAATCAAGGAAAGTTACCTTTAGCCAACTGAATTATGTGAAATAAACGAGCAACTTTCATCAGAGTCTGCTGCCATTGCATATTTTTGGACCTGTGGTGTGAAATTTAAAGCTGTACTTGCATCAGACACTGTCTGTGCACAAAATATTTATCTGGAGACCATTGGCAACCACGAT
>CM075978.1:40104024-40328142 GCA_038087875.1 Malacoraja senta
GTCAACGAGAGTTGTTTTTAAATGTGCTATGGAAATAAAATTGACTTGACTTGACCTCAATACATCCCTTCCTCATAGTTATACAGCATGGAAACAGGCCCTGTGGCCCAACTTGCTCATGCCAACCAACATGCCTACATCCCTCTAAACCTATCCTATCCATGTACCTGTCCAAATGTTTCTTAACCATTTTGATAGTGCCTGCCTCAACTGCCTCCTCCGGCAGCTCACTCCATACACCCACCACCCTTTGTGTGAAAACAAAAACCTTCCTGTCTTTGGTTATGGTTTGATGATTAGGAATATGAACTTTGAACAATTTCCTGCTGTCTTAGTGCACCTGAATTTCTCATATCTCCCGCCATTTCAGCCAAGAACACCTTAATCAGAAATGAAGCATTTGGATAACTTGCTGCAGTAATTGTGCAAGAGAAAAGAACACAATGTTGGAGTAACTCGGCAGTCAGCCAGCATCTCTGGAGAACATGGATCGGTGAAGTTTCGGGTCAGGACCCTTCTTCAGATTGGTCCTGGCCCAAAACAGTTGTCCAGAGATGCTGCCATGACCCATTAAGTTAATCCAGCACTTTGTCCTTTGGTGTGAACTAGCATCTGCAGTTCCTTTGGTGTGAACTAGCATCTGCAGTTCCCTGTATCCACATTTTACAGCTCTGGCTAATTTGCTTTCCTGCTTTTTTAAGTGGCAGCAGCGGTAGAGTTGCTGCCTTACAGCACCAGATACCCGGGTTCGGCCCTGACTACGGGTGCTGTCTCTATGGAGTTTGTATGTTCTCCCCATGATCGCGTTGGTTTTCTCTGGGAGCTCGGGTTTCCTCCCACACTCCAAGGATGTACAGGTTTGTAGGTTAATCGGCTGGGTAAAATTGTAAATTAGCTCTAGTGTGTGTAGGATTGTGTTGGTTTGCAGGGATCGCTGGTCGACGTGGACTCGGTGGGCCGAAGGACCCGTTTCCTCGCTGAATCTCTGAACTAAACACTTCCTCCAAATAGATTATTTTCCATTAACAATCTTTCACCATGCTCTACGAATAGTGATGGAGAATTTGTTTGATGGCCCATCGTGTTCCTGTTGTGGCTCGATTGGATGTTAGCATTATATTGTGTCCGTTATTCAATGAAAATTGCAGTGAGTGCTATAAATGTAGGGTTAATTTAAAATACCTGTTCAAACACTCCAACAAATGGAAGACAAGATATTCTATAAAAATAATAGTGATGTACCAATGAAACTTTCAATTGTTACAACAGAAATTTAAAATTCTATCATGAAAGATGTGAGATTTAATATTTGTATGGAGCCAGCATCTAACTGGCAGCTGAATCTTTACATTGTTCATTCGGGCATTATTGCTTCAGCTGTCAGTTACAGTGAGATAACGCTTGTGACAAAATGAAACATGATAGAATTTGTGGTAAGGAGCAGACAAATTTGTGATAATATTCTTATCACAGATACTACACAAGTGGCTTTGGTTTTCATGGATGAATGCCTTTCCTGTTATAATGGCCAATTTCATCCAGTGAGTAGACATGTGTAATGATTTGAGCCTGAGGGGAACCAGAACTGTTTCAGAGAAAGGCATGGTGGCTCCCTCCGCTGCTTGGCCATAGAAGGAATAAATCAGAATCAGAATCACACTTTATTCGCCAAGTATGTTTTGCAACATACGAGGAATTTCATTGGCCAGGTCAGTCATACAATTAAAAGCAACAGATCTCTCAAAAACACATTTTAACATGAACATCCACCACAGTGACTCCTACACATTCCTCACTGTGATGGAAGGTGAAATAAAGTTCAAGTCCCTTCCCTTAGTTCTTCCTCGGTCGTGGGCCTCGAGCCCCCGTTGACGGGACGATCTTGACTCCCGTAGCCTGTGCCATTCGGACCCTCAGCGTCGAGGCGATCAGCTCCCGCATCGGGGGGATGTCGGCCCCCCCGCGCCGGGCGATCGAACCTCGCGTCGGAGCTGGTTGAACATTCTGCGACGTTGGAGCTTCCTGACTCAGCCTCTCCCGACTGCGAGCTTGATGGTATGTCCACAGGCCGCAGTGGGAGTGATCCCACGCAAAGGATCAGCTCCGATGTTAAGTCCGCGCCCCGCGATAGGGCTCAAAGTCAGTCCGAGGAGGCTTCCAGCTCCATCGATGGAAGGCCGCAGAGCGCGCCGGAAAATGTGATCCGAAAATTAATCACATCTCTGGCAAGGTAAGAACCTGAAAAAAAAGTTTCCCCCGATCCCCTCCCCCCTCCCCCCTCCCCCCCTCCCCCACATAAAACAAACCGAAGAACATTAAAACAAACTTTTAACACACTAAAAAGTAACAAAAAGAATGGAAAAACAAACAGACTGCCGGCAGGGCAGCCATCGCCCCGGCGCCCCTTGTGGAATACAGAGTGAATACACGAGGCCTAACAAGGTAACACATCGTATTATCTCTCCAATACACCCGATGCACCATTTCATAATACGCGCTAGGCTACATACGTCATAGGGCGACACAGTGGCGCAGCGGTAGAGCTGCTGCCTGAGAGACTATTGGTGCTGTCTGTACAGAGCAGTATATTCTCCCTCTGTGTGGGTTTTCTCCAGATGCTCCGATTTCCTCCCACATGCCAAAGATCTGCAGGTTTGTAGGTTAATTGGCTTCTGTAAATTGTCCCGAGGGTGGAGGATAGTGTGAGTGTACGGGGTGATCGCTGGTCGACGCAGACTCGGAGGGCCAAAGGGCCTGTTTCCATGCTGCATCACTAAATTCAACTAAACTAATCCTCTATGTTTGTGCCCATGAGAGAAATGTGATTATAGCTTTCTATATTGGTTGATGTCAATGATGAAAGTCTTGTAAAGAACATCTACTTCACATTTAAGTACAATCCCATCAATTTCAAAGCTCGGACTGAGTAAATTGCTCGTTTCTAAGCTTCCCCCAAGTTTAGTTTCAGTAAAAACACTGAATCAAGCACTTGAACAACTAATCTTTATTTTAACAAAAGTGCAATTACAGTTCAACTACTGTACCTATCCCACCGCAGGTTCGATCCTCGTGTCTGCCTGATCAAGCCCTCTAGGTCTCGCTCAAACAGAGACACTCCAGAAGGTCACACAGTCCCAAGCGCTCTCCCAGAAGATCGATGCTGGACCTCGTGGTAGTGGACTTTTATATGTCCCGGGTCTTCGAGGGGCCGAACCACAAGGGCGTGGTCTCTGAACAATCCAGTTACAGATATCGATTAATCCCATACATAACAGACATTTCCCTAAGCCAATAATACAGCAGCTCAATACATTGTATTCAAACTGGACTTCTCAAGGAAGCCAACAAGGAAACATTTACCCTGATCGGCAAGAAACCCAGCCAAGGCTCAATACCTCATCCAATCAACACTCGGCGAAGTAGAACTCTTCAACATTATTTACAATTATTTAAAAGGTGTATGTCTGGTTTGCAGCCATCCAATCCATTCTATGCATTTTGCACCTAATTGACAGGGTCTGCAGATGTTCTTATTCTTTTTTTGCAAATTGTATCTAGGCTCTAGGCACACTGGCACCACTCTGCAGCTTGTCCCAGCTCTGCAGAGAGCAATTCCAAATTGACCAAATCTCCCAGCAGCCCTGAAACTTCTACCCCATTTTAAAGTCCTAGCCTCGCCAATTTGGCCAGGATTAACAACTGTTGATATGTTACATTTTGTCTACTTTTTGTGCCATTCGATTCAATTGATGTTGGATGGAAGATGGTGTAACCTGCCCTCGATGTTTAGTCAATTGTTTCATCAGCTTTTAAACGGAGCACTCAGAAACATTTTAATCACTATAAACGCCCCATTCTGGATAAAATCTTAATGTAATAAATGCAGTGCTTCAGAAATGAGTTGCACTAATAAACTAACAAGTGATTTCAATTGCAATATCTTAAAAATACCTAGCATCTTGGCCTCCACAGCCATCTGTGGTAATGAATGCCACAGATTCACCACCCTCTGGCTAAAGAAAATGTTCCATATCTCCATTGTAAAGGTACATATTTTTACTCTGAGATTATGTCCTCTGGTCTTAAACTCTCCGACTACAGGAAACATCCTCTCCATATCCACTCTATCTAAGCCTTTCATTATCCAGCATGTTTCAATGAGATTGGTCTTCATGCTTCTAAACTAAAGCAAGTGCAGGCCCTCCATAAGTTCCCTACCACCGAGTCAGCCTGCAAAGTAATCTTTTTGATCTCCTGCACCCAGCACTAGCATGTCCCTTTGCACCTCCGATATCTGAATCCTCTCCCCATTTAGAAAGCAGTCTACGCCTATTTTCTTTTTATTTTATTTTTTATTTTTATTTTATTAGAAGTAAGTACAATTGTATACAATCATATTTTCATAATACATTTTATGTACAGCTTCTTATTTTTTTATTATAATAAAGAAGAAAAGAAAAAGAAATTAGATGATGAAGTATAGAAAAATGTGAGATATATAGTGTGTGGAGAAGAAAAATAGAGAGTGAAAGAGGAAAGTTAAAGAGTAGAAAATAGGAAAAAGAGAATAAAAGAAAAAAAGTAAGAAAAAGAAAAAAGAAGTAAGGAGATCTTATTTATAATCTTGACCATCCCTCGCCCAGTCACGAGTTAGCTTTTACAATTGTGTTGCACCATATGATTCCAAAAAGACGACAAATGGAGACAAACTCGTTGTGAATTGGTCAAATTTATCTATTAGAAGGAATCACATTTCCTCAAGATGTGCAGTCCAACATACTTGCAATCCACATTTTGAGCGTTGGTATTGGTGTATTTTTCCAAAATGTAAGTATTAATTTTTTTGCTATTATTAAACCATAATTAAAAAATAATTTTTGAGATGGATTCAATTTATTCCCCTTCCATTACCCCAAATACAATCAATCTACGCCTATTTTCCTTCTACCATAGTGCCTGACCGTACATTTTTGCTGTTATGTATTCTATTTACACTTCTTTGCTCACTCTCCCAACCTGTTCAAGTCCTTCTACAGCCTCCCTGCTTCTTCAACGCTACCTGCCGCTCCACCTTTCTTCATATCATCCACAAATTTGGCCACAAAACAATCAATTACGGCATCCAGAGAATTAACAAATAATGCAAAAAGTAGCGGACCCAACACCAACCCCCACTACTCACCGGCAATCGACCATAAAAGGCCCCCTTTATTCCCACCCTTTGCCTTCTGCCAGTCAGACAATCTTCTAGATGGGGTGAATGCACAGAATCTTTTATCTAGAATACTGGAATCTGAACCAAGGCACATAGATTTAAGGTGAGTGGGAAAATATTTAATAGAAACCTGAGGACAACTTTTGTGGCTGGGTGTATGGAACGAGCTGCCAGGGGTAGTTGGGGCAGGTACTAGAAACAACATGTCAAACGCAGGCAGGTGGAACTAGTGTACATGGGGCATGTTGATTGGCATGGGACGAGTTGGGCCAAATAACGTTTTGGTGCTGTATGTCTTAGAGATGTGCATTAATTGAAAACTAGAGAGTGTCTATTCTTTCCCACCATAATTTGTATTCCTTTATTATTCGACTTTTTACCCCTGTTGCTGCCAACTGGCTGAGACTGAATTGGAGGTTTAAAGGGATATGGGCCAAACAGAATAGTATGAGTAGGTCTGCTTGGTCAGCATGGGCAGGTTGGGCTGAAGGGCATGTTTCAATGTTGTATGACTCTATGGTCGTGAGGCAGTTACTTCATATTAAATCCTATGAATTTTGTATGCAGTTGTGATTAATCCGAGTATGCCATTTTAAGTGGATGAAGATTATGAAATGATGATTTTTCTATTGATTAACTGATTTGAACATGGTCTAACATTGCTGAATTGGATCAGTATGCAGTGCAGATTCTGGGCCTCTGTTTTTCCTTTGCAAGAAGCCAATTTAATATTTCTGCTTTATTGAATTAACATCAGTCATTATGATAGTTGTTGACAGGGCACCATTTATGTTTGTATGGAATAATTCCCTGTGTGGATCGTCTGCTGTTCTTATAGAAGGTAACCTGTGGGGGGAAAAAATAAAATTTAATTGGGGGGGCAGGAAAGTAATTGGGGCTGCTGCTTTAATTTGCTTCTCACTGAATTAGGAAGCAGACTCCAACTAAATGAAGCTGCAAATATGATTCACCACCTAAACTAAATTAATACATTTCACTTCCTGAGGGAGAAGAAAGAAAATAACAATTAAAATCTGAAATAAATTGCTGTGCTGTTGTTAAAACTGTCTGTTCCGACATTTTTGAATGAAACAAGACAAATTTATCTCGGACTGAATTATTTCTATGGTCATTCTTGATAAATGACCAATCGTATTTAAAATGACAAGCCCCGGAGGAGTGTTTAGTTTCATTTAGAGGTACAGCGCAGAAACAGGCCCTTCGGCTCACCAAGTCTGCACCGACCGGCGATCCGTGTACACTAACACTGTCCTGCACACACCGGGGACAGTTTTACACGTACACCAAGCCAATTAACTTACATACCTGTACATCTTTGGAGTGTGGGAGGAAGCCGAAGAGTGCGGGAGGAACCGGAGAAAACCCACGGGGAGAACGAGCAAACTCAGTACAGACAGCACCCGTAGTCGGGATCGAACCAGGGTCTCTGGCACTACAAGAGCTGGAAGGCAGCAACTCAACAGCTGTGCCACCGTGCTGCCCTGTTACAGAACTAAGTGACCAGAAGTGTTCAAAAGTTAAATGTCCCAAAACCATCATCTAACACATTTATTTCCACTTTTCACCTAAAATACACCATCAGTCACATCATTCCATCCCCACCTCTTTCCACCATTCCCTCTGCAAATCCTTGGTTCATTCATCCCTTCCCACCCAAACCACCCCTCCCCAGGTACTTTCTGATACAACTCCTGTCCCTATCGCTCCTCCCTCAGATCCATCCCGGGACCTCAGCAGCCCTTCCAGATGAGACAGGGGTTCAAATGCACCTCCACTAACCTCATCTACTGCATTTGTTGTTCCCCATGTGGCCTCCTTTACATGACCAAGAACGACTCAGCGACCATCTCACTGAACTCTTGCACTTGGTATGCCAAGGGCCAGTGGATCTCCTGATTGTTAACCATTTTAACTCTCAATTCCCATTCCCATACTGACCTTTCTATCCTGGACTAACTACATTGCTGGTGGGGCCATGCACAAATTGGAGCAACAGCACCTCCTTCACCTTACAACCCAACTGGTATGGCTTCAGGCTCCTACACCTCATGTCGGGCAGTAGCTGTGAGGAGAGGGCATAGCCTGGATGATGGGGATCCTTGATGATGATGGATGCTGCCGCCTTGGGGTAGCAGCTCATGTAGAAGCTTTTGATGGTGGCTGAAGCTGTGCCCCTGATGGACTGGACTGAGTCCACCACTCTCTGTAGCCGCTTGCATTCCTCTGCTTGGGTACTGCTGTACTAAGCCATGATGCTACCATTCAAGAAATGTTCTACAATACATCTGTAGAAATTTGCTAGAATATTTGCCGAAGCTCTTTAAACTTCTAAAAGTAGAGACTCTCACATACTTTCTTTGTATGTTAGTCACCTTAATTTATTTCCCCTTGCTTCAAAGGATTTGAATTTATTCAAAATTATTCTTGATTTCGGGGTATCTAGAAGCATTAGGTATTTTTATGCATTGCTTTTTTTTTGCTGTCATCATACAGTGTGCAAACAGGCTCATCGGCCTACTGAGTCTCCGCAAACCATCAATCACCCCCTATCCTACACGGCAGGGACAATGTACAGAAGCCAATTAACCTACAAACCTTAACATCTTTGGAGTGTGGGAGGAAACCGGTGCACACAGAGAAAACCCACGTGGTCATGGGGAGAATGTGCAAACTCCAAACAGACAGCACCCATAGTTGGGATCAAATCCAGGTATCTGGTGCTGTAAAGCAGTAACTGTGCCAATGTGCTGCCCCACAATGTGTACTGGCACAACCAAAAGGTGATGATTATTGAAAAGAGAGTCTTGCATTTATTTATTTTTTAACTCCTGAGGTCCCAATACACTTTCAAGTCCGGGTCATTGAGTCCTACAACATCGTCAAGTTTGATCCTGATTACGGGTGCTGTATGTTCGGAGTTTGTACGTTCGTCCCGTGACTGCGTGAGTTTTCTCTGGGTAATCCGGTTTCCTCCCGTACTGCAAAGAGTACACTTTGTAGATTAATTGGCTACTATAAATTGTCCCTAGCGTGTAGGATAGTGCTGGTGTATGGGATGCTCACTGGTCGATACTGACTCGGTGGGCCGAAGGGCTGTTCCCACGCTATATCTTGTCTAAATTTTTTTATATCCTCTCTCCAGCAACAAAATTGACTTTTAGACTTTAGGATCAAACCTTCGGGCACCTGATAGATTGGAATTATGTAATGGCTCTGTCTTGTGACTGTTCATAAAGGGCCTGTTCCACTTACGTGTCCTTGGCACGCAAATTACGCGACCTCGTGATCGCGTTGAGGCGCACGGGCATCGTATGGCCGCGTGGGGCCGGTCCCACTGGGAAACGCGGAGGGGTATGTAGGTGTGCGCAACATCATGCGGGGCTCTGAAATTTTTGTAGTGAACGAAATCTTCACTCGCCAACGGCCTGTCGCGGAACTGAAAGCCAAACTGGGACAGGCCCAATACCCTGGCGCGATGCAATGTCTCACCTCCAACAGCAGCAGAAGCAGGCAAACGATCGCTGCGGTCCGGATCCGCCCCCACTTCTACTCTCAGAGCGGGGCCAAGAAAATTGAAGATAGACACAAAATACTGGAGTAACTCAGCGGGACCGGCAGCATCTCTGCAGAGAAGCAATGGGTGACGTTTTGGGTCAAGACCCTTCTTTTCAGACTGAAGAAGAGTCTCGACCTGAAACGTCACCCATTGCTTCACTCCGGTGCCGCTGAGTTACTCCAGCTTTGTGTCCATCTTCAAATTACGTCACGCGCTCCGGACGGCTGTGCGTACCCATGAAATCGCGGACGACCTTCGCGGGACCGTCACGGCTCAACGCGACCACGAGGTCGCATAATTTGCGTGCCAAGGACACGTAAGTGAGACAGGCCCTTAAAGGTGGCAAGAGATGCAGCAGCCTGAGCCAGTTTCCTGATCAAGTGGGCAGGTCATCGTTGCTGCCTCAAGGGCAATTGGGGCATAGTAATGAATGCTTCCCCTTCCTGTCAATGCACATCTATCAGAGATCCCGCTGGCTATGCTCCTGCTTTCATTTTCCCATTAGGTAAGCCCACAGAGACGTTCTGGGCTTGACAGGAATAACAGATTCCGGTCACAGAGTGATCAACTGACCATGAGAATTAGAAATCTGTCATTTTGTTTTTTGTTTCTTCCTCTTCCTCAAGTCACTTGCTGCACCCAGCGCCCTCTGTACAGTGGCAAAGTGCTATTACAGTCCGCCTTCTATCCAAGGTGGAAGACTGGGGACATGGCCACTGAGACGCACATGGCAATGATTATGATCGCCGAGGGGCTTGGTTGTCCGATGGATGGAATATTTGAATGTTTCATTAAAGTAACTGTTGTGCTACTGACCAGGAACTAGTTGATAGTTTTCAAGCTCCTGATATGTAAGCTTTAATTGCATTATACTCTGATCAGGCAGCACAGTGGCGTAACTGGTAGAGCTGCTGTCTCAGAGCTCAACCTGGGTTTGTTCCAGACCTTGGGTGCTGTCCGTGTGGAGTTTGCACATTCTCCCTGTGGCCGTGTGGGTTTCGCCCACATCCCGGAGACGTGCAGGTTTGTAGATTAATCGATTTCTGTAAATAGTGTGAAGGGAGTGGATGAGAAAGTGGCATAGCGCAGACTAGTCTGAATGGGTGATTGATATTCGGTGTGCTCGATGGGCCGAAGGGCCTGTTTCCATGCTGTATCTAAACTAAACCTAAAATTTAGGTTTATTTGTGTTCAGGCCTCATTGTGTTGTTCTGCTGTGTTGTTCTGCTGGGCCCCTGAAATCTCAGTCACACAGTTCTTTGAAGTGAAATATTTTTAATTGATTTCCTGGTACTCCTGGTCTTAGATAACTCACTGATGTGAAACTGGTGATTTGGCAAACATCGTATTTATAATTTAATATGCGTTGACTAAATTATCAACATGAGAAACTTTAAATTCATTCTTCATTTTATTGATATCTGAATTAAACATTTTGAAACATAAATATTTAACAAAATATGTCTGTGCTTTTTAATTGGACCCCAACTGAATAAATGTTTTTAACATCTGGGATCATGTTTTAAAGTTTTATGCCTCTGATGAAATTGGGAATACGTCAAATTCATCACAACTTACTGATATCTTCTGTTAAAAATCTATTGCCATGTTTAGTTTAATGCCCTAGTTTATGCCAGTGCATGCTTTCAATCTTGCAGTGATGCTCTGCATAAGTTTAATCAGTGATGCAAATACTCAAACATGATGTGATGGCTTGCAGGGAACTCTTAAATACTGTATTAAGATTATCCTCAAAGTGGAACAGACCTGTCTTCAGCGAGTCCTTCATGCCACCTGCTTCATTACTGAATGAAAAATCTCTCTGTCGGCCAGGAATAACTGGGCCTGTATATTGCTAATCATCATAAAGGCATTAACATATTGCTTCCATTTTACAATTTTCTGTTTGGTCAATGCAAAGTTGTTTGTGAAGGGAAACTGGTATCCAGACTTTAGAGATGCACCTATGCAAGAGAAATACCTTGTGACCCTTACAGTCATGATTCTTATTGTTATTATTCTTTGTTTGTTGTGTGTGTGTATGCACACTGAACTTTTATTCTCATTCAATATATTTTTTACAGTGTACTATGCTTACATATTCTGTTCTGCTGCTGCAAGTAAGAATGTCATTGTTCTATCTGGGACATATGGCAATAAAGCACTCTTGACTCTTGGTCAAGTCAGGTCGGGGTGGAGTTCCCCCCCCCATCACGAGTACCATGTAATCCCATGCTACCTGCTGCATGGTCTGATAGTCGGCGACTAAACCGTCTTCTCCACCACCTGGTTTGCCAGGTGAGGAGGAGGCTGTGGACCCCCAGCAGGACCAAAAACAAGACCTGTCAAAGGGCAGATGAGCTCCTACCGAGCCAACGGCCATCCACACTTCAGTAGAAGTTGCGATCACTGTCGTACATAGCATTGTAAGGGATGATGATAAAGCACACACACAAATCCTATTGGGGCACAGATGTGTGGTCCGTCACCGTTCCCGTTGGAAACCAGCGCCACTGCGTTGCTGATGTTTTCAACGATGATGAATGAATGAATGATTCTTGTGCCTGTCTTCTTGCTTCAGAGTCTAGAGTCGGATGCTCCCACAGTTGAGCTAGCTTTTCGTGTTGGTGCTTTTGGAAGGTGATGGAGGGGGCAAAGATCAGGAGATTTGATTCGGGTTCCTGAATTTGTGTGGACTGCTGAGAGGGGCTCAAGAGTCTTGGATTTGGAACCCAGATGAAGAGTGGGGCCTCGGTACTTCTACCCATTATCTATCAGCTTCCAGGAGGTTTAGTTTGGTTTAGTTTATTATTGTCACGTGTACCGAGGTACAGTGAAAATCGTTGTTTGTGTGCTATCCAGTAAAAAAAAACTCTTTGACTGCATGATAGCAATCAATCAGTACACAGTGTACAGATACAGGATAAATGGTACTAAAATTAATGCCCAACTTGGGGCTCGAACCCACGACCCTGGGATTAAGAGTCGCATGCTTTACTGATTGAGCTACCCAACAGTGTCCCATGCCTAACTGTGCATGCCTAAAAGCCCTGTCCCACGGTACAAGTTCATTCCAAGAGCTCTCCCAAGTTAGCCCTGATTCGAACCTGGAGATTTACGGTAATGGCTACTCGTTGGTACTCGGGGCTCTCGTGGACATTTTTCAACATGTTGAAAAATCTTCACGAGTCTTCCCGTGCTTACCTGCCGTTAGTGAGTCTTCCCGAGTATCTGCCGTTAGCGGTACGAGCCGCTAAGAGACTTCCCCGAGCTCCGACGTACCCGCTACGTTCATTCTCCGTGCTTACCACGAGTTTGATTTTTTTTTAAACTCGGGAGAGTTCTTGGAATTAACTGGTACCATGGGACAGGGCTTTAAATGATGCATCACAGCATGGTTTAGGAAGAGCTCCATCCAAGACCACTCGAAATTGAAAAGAATTGTGAATGTAGCCCAGACCATCATACAAACCAACCTCTCTTCCATTGACTCCATCTACACTTCACAACGCCTTGGTGTTGTGTTTGACGGCTAATAACTCACAATCGACTCTTGTTGTTCTGAGCCTGTAAGTGCATTTATTTCAAGGCAAAATGGCTGCGTCCAAAACTAGTCAAGATGGCCCCGGACTCATTCCGAGAAAAACATACATTTTGGGGCAGAGCCCTCTAGTGGTGACTAAGGACAGTTACCCAGACACAACATATTTTCCCCTCCTTGTAAATGAAGGCGATCATTTAAGTCCAGTTATTCAATCAAATAAGTCCATATGAAATCAGTTCAAAGTCCTTTCAAATTCCATGTCCGCTATTAATAAACGGAGTTCCAAAAATATAATGGTTTATGGCTTCACAGCTGAAAATCTTGCAGATACTGAGGTCTCCTCTTCTGTTGCTGAGAGCGTCGAGCGGGATTTGGCTGCTCTGCTGATGCTGACCGCGATCGCTGTCTTGACTGGATATCGGGAAAGGAAAAGCGTCCGTTTCGTCTTCTTCCTGTCCCTGTCTGCTTGCGATAAGACGCCTCGCGCTCCATCTGGTGTCATCTTGGAGGAGGTATGCGTTCTTACCGAGTCTCCGTTTGATCTGTATCGGCTTTGAGAGTGTGCTTGCGAGCTTATGCTGTCAATTTTGGGTGGCTGATTCGTACCCAGATGCCGACCTTGAACCACGGAGCTCGTACTCTGCATTTGGCATCACAGTACGTTTTCCCTTTCATTTGTCTGTGTGCTATCGTTTCCGCCCTCACTTTTGTGTCTGGATTTGTGTGCGATGGTGGTTGAAGAGCATTCAATTTCGTTCGCAGGTTTCGCCCTATCATCAGCTCTGCTGGCGTTCTCCCAGTCAGCGTGTGCGGTGTGGATCTGTAGGATCGGAGGAGGTTTTTGGATTGACTGTTCGAATGTTTTCCCCTCTGACATGCTCGCTTTTACCCTTTCTTTGATCACGCGATTGAATCATTCAACCCCGCCGTTCGATTGGGGGTTGTATCGCAACGTCCGCTGATGTTGAATGTTGTAGCTCGTGAGGAAGGTGGAGAATTGTTCAGATATGAACTGTGGGTCATTGTCTGTCGTTATGACCTCCGGCAGTCCCCACTTAGTGAACAGCTTTTCGAGAATTGCGATGATCGAGCTTGTCGTGACTGAAGAAGTAGTTGCGATCTCAGGCCACTTGCTGTGGAGATCATGTACTACAAGTAGAAACCGCTGGCTTCTTGGCGCAGCTAGCACCTCTCCGAAGATGTCGACTTGCAAGTGGTTTGTCCGGCCATGGGATTGGGTGAAGAGGGGCAGGACGTGGTTTTGTTGACTTCTCGCTAATTGTGCATGCTTCACAATTATTGACAAAGTCTTCTACGCGACGATCTATTGCTGGCCACCACACTGCCTCGCGACACCGTTGTTTCATCTTAACAACGCCCGGGTGTCCTTTCGTGTGCCAGTTGTAATACGCGGTGTTGCAGTGATTTGGGTATAACCACTCGATATCGTCAAACATTGCCAGTTCATGGCGTATCCGGAGGTACGGAACCAAGTCATCTGCTATCTCCTTGGGCCAGTCTGACGAGATACTGGCAGTTGGTTTGCAGTGTGCAGTCAGCTGTCGACTCTGCTTTCAGCTCTTCTCGCATTACTAGATTCACCGTCGCGTGCAAAATCACCGTGAGAATGTAGTCGTCGATGTCGCTTGAAGCGTCCAATCGCGTGTGCGTGCGGGTGCCACCATTGGGACGCGACTGAGCACATCTGTGATGCGATTGCGTGAACCTGCGAGGTATTCGACTTTGAAGTTGTACTGATGAAGGCGATCGGACCATCTGTAGATCCGGAGTGGACTATGTCCTGAGCCTGACGTGTCCACCACTTGGTGATCCGTACGGAGAGTGAATGGTCTCCCGTATAGGTATACGTGCCAGTGTTCACACGCGTAGATGCACGCTAATGCTTCGCGTTCCCCAGTGGAGTACTTGCATTCGGTTGCAGTCAAGGGACGGGACGCGAATGCGATCGGTCGTTCACTTCCATCGATGCACTGCAATAACACTGCTTCGATCGTGATACTGGATCATCTATTGTGACGTACGTTTCAGCACTTGGGTCGAAGTGCACGAGAATAGGCGGAGATGCTATTTTGTCTTTCAGCGTGTTGAATGCGGTCCTGCTCGCTTATCCATTCCTACTGTGTGTCTTTCCGTAGCAGCTTCTGTAGCGGTTCTGCGATCTGCGCGTACTACGGCACAAACATGCGGTAGAAGTTGGTGGTGCCCAGAAAGGAAGCTAACTCTTTCGAGTTAGTTGTGGTGGGGAGCGCATTGATGGCTTGGACATTGTCCTGAGTAGGCTCATCTCCAGTCGCTGTCACTCTGTACCCGAGAAAATCGATATCGGATGCTGTAAATGTGCACTTTGCTGCATTGAGCGTCAAGTTGTGTTGCACGAGACGAGCTAACACTGCATCCAGTCATCGATCGTGTTCCTCCTCATCCCTGCCATGGACGACAACATCGTCGAGGAGGTTGACTGTTCCGTCAATGCCTGACAGAACCGACGCCATGATTTTTTGAAATGCGCTGGGCACTGAGCACAGTCCATACGGCATCTCACGGTACTGAAATACTCCTTCATATGTGATGAATGCTGACAAATGCCGACTGCGTTCTGCTAGTGGTACCTGAAGGTAGCTTCGGCGCAAGTCTAGTTTTGTGAACACTGTTGAACCATGGAACGACGCAGATAGCTCTTGTATTGTTGGCAGAGGATATTTGTCTGGAATGATGGATTTGTTGACTGATTTGAGATCGATGCAAAGTTCAAGTTCACCGTTCTTGTGTCGCGCGATGACAAGATTCGATATCCAAGGGGATGAATCGATGCATTCAATGATACCATCATTTTCGAGACACTTCAGTTCCATTAAGACTTCCGAGCGAAAGGAAAACGGTAGACGCCGTAGGCGATGTGAAACAGGCAGGACTGATCTGTCTACACGAGGTGCATGGTAGAAGCCTTTAACTACCCCAAAACCAGAGAAAAGGGAAGGATACTCATGCCCATAGTCCGCGTCGCTGATCACATTGATGTTCGTGCCGGTTGTGTCCTGAAGCTTGAAACCTAGTCGATCAAACAAATTGACTCCCATCAGACTCTTTCCTTCTGCGATGTAGAATGTGAAGCAATCGAGCTTGACACCTTTGTAGCAAACAGGAACTGTCACTAGCCCTATCGTGGGTATGGTTGAACCATCATAAGAGTGTCCCTCGGGGGAGCCAGTGGGTAGTCCGAAAAAACCCTATTGTAGAGGTCTACACTCAAAATAGAAACTTTCGCCCCCACATCTATGAGAAGCGATACCGAGGTCCCAGCGATCTCGACCCTGCAGTCTTTGAAGGCACCTATTGACTGAACATCCTGGTCAGCCCTGTCCTTTATGGAGTATAAGTCGTGTACACCCGGAGATTCATTGTCTACATGGCGGACAGATGACGCTCACATCTTCGATGACCGGCAGACTTTCGCGAAGTGATTCAGCTTTGAACACCCGTTCCACCGTTTACCGTAAGCCGGACATTCCTTGGGAGCGTGTGTCCGGCCACAATTCGGCATTGCTTTTTTGAGCAATTGTTTTGTGACTGTTTCTGAATGCCCTGCACTGGTGCTGTGTTCATCTGATGAGATGAGTGACTAGATGCTCCCTCAGTGCTTGCCATCGAATGTTGTTTGAGCACCTTGGCATCATGCATCGCATTTTCAATTTGCACGGCTAATTCTTGTGCCTTTTAGGTTTTGAGATCATCATCCTCCATTGGAAGGCGCTCTCTGATCCGCGGGATAGAAGTCTTTTCTATCAGCTGGTCTCTCACCAACTCATCAGTCAGTGCCCCAAAATTGCACTTTGCAGCCAGTTCTATCAATGAAGAAACAAAGTGCTTCACTGGTTCACCATGTCCCTGTGAACATTGACGAAAACGGTATCTCTCTATCATCACACTTGTCTTTGAGCCAAAATATTTGCCAAATGCAGTAACAGCATTACTGTACTCACTCGTTGCAACACTGTCCAACTGCGCGAAGATCCGCTGTCCCTCCGTTCCGAGGCAACGCAGCAGGATCGCTCGTCGGCGAGCATCCGAAATGTTCGCCACCGTCCAGGCCGCTTGCGATCAAGTATGTGATGAAGCTTTCAAACCATCGTGTCCGTGGTACAGGAGGCTCTCCTGGACTTTCCAAAAATGGAGATGGGGCAGCGAGAGTTAAACTAGCCATCGTCGTCGCCAGATGTTGTGTTTGACAGCTAATAACTCACAATCGACTCTTGTTGTTCCGAGCCTGGAAGTGCATTAATTTCAAGACAAAATGGCTGCATCAAAACCTAGTCAAGATGGTCCCGGACTCATTCCGAGGAAAACATACATTTCGGGGCAGAGCCCTCTAGTGGTGACTAAGGACAGTTACCCAGACACAACACTTGGCAAGGCTACCAGCATAATCGAGGAAGAATCTCACCCCAGACACTCCCTCTGCTCCCCTCTCCCATCAGGCAAGAGGTACAGAAGTGTGACAACGCACACCTCCAGATACAGGGATAGTTCCTTCCCAGCTGTTATCAGGCAACTGAACCATCCTATCACCAACTAGATAGAAGTCCTGAGCTCCCATTTCCCTCATTAGACTCTCGGACTATCCTTAATCAGATCTTACTGGATTTTATCTTGTACTAAACGTTCTACCCTGTATCTGTACATGGTGGATGGCTCGGTTGTAATCATGTATAGTCTTTCCACTGACTGGATAGCACACAACAAGTTTTTCACTGTACCTTGGTACACGTGTCAATAATAAACTAAACTAATTTGCAAAGATCAGCAAGCAAGAAAAAAACAATCCTTTCCTTGGTGAAGTTCTGTCTGTTTATTCTGCAATCATTGTAGGAGAGGGAACGGCACCAATGATCTCATCTCCAACAAAAATAAATGTAGCTGACAATGCACCTCTTTCCCAAGAACTTGAACTCTGGGCCTTTGGACTTTCCTTCAATCTATGATCATACAAATCTGAGAATCAGAATTGGATGGGCAGAAGGAGGCCACTTGAGTCATTGTCCTTCTGCCAATTCCTTATTTGAGTAATCCAATTAATCATAATTCCCATGCTTTTAGTAAATTAGTAATTTGTTTCTTCCTTTTGAATATTAATATTGCATCAGCTTCTGGCTCCCTTTCAATCAGTCTGGATTACAACAGTTCAATGAGTTTTTAAATAATCTTTCCTCATGATGTCCCCGGTTTCTTTCTCCTTTTGATTTAAGTTCAAATATTTTAACCCATTCTTTTCCAAATGACAATTAATTCTTGGCCCAAATCATTGTCTATTAAAGTTTTCCCACCATTGCATCCGACATTCTGTTGGTTGCTATTTTAATCTCTGCTCATGTTTAACATGAGATAATAGTGTTATATCAGAGATCTTCTGTTGTCAATCTCTGTCCAATCAGAATTGGAAACTTGTGGGCAGAACTTCTCCATAACAGTTCCTTTATGGCATCAGTCCCATCCTGACTTAGAATGGCTTGTGACTGTATGTTAGTTAGTTAGTAGTTACTATCTTTTCATCCTTCCACCTGCCAATTAATCCCTATTCTTTTCAATCATTGTGGTGCACTGCTACATAAATCACTTGGGTTGTTCAGTTTGAAAGAAATGCCAAGAACCAGACTACATTACCATATGTTGATTGCACTGTCAAAACCCACCAAGGTCTGCACAGTGCCATTGTGTCAGAGTTGTCTGTGCACATGAAACTCTTTTCTATTTTGAAGTGTGATCAATACTAATTACTTTGAGATTAATATTTGAATAAATTATTTAATTTCTGTCAGAACATTGTCTCTGTTTAAATTTGTCTTTTGGAGTTTTTTTAGATCACCAAAATATACAGTATTTCACTCGGTCTTTGCTCTTCAGAAATGATTAATTTTATTTTCACAAGATCGCAGCTACAAGTATATATTTCTGGTCGACTCTTAGTGAAGTGCAGATGGCATGCAATAGTTATTTGAACAGAGCAATGAGCCTTTCAGAAACAGCAGTCCCAGGAGCCCCTCTACTATTTCATCAGAATTGCCTTTCGGAAAGGCTCTGAGGCAGAACCTGTATTAATTGTTATGTTCTACACGTACCTGTTCGTGTAGGTCTTCCAATGCCTGAAGCTAGTAAAGTCAAAATATCAATATTTAACAAAGACGATGTGCACGATGTTATGCATGGCTGCTTCAGCTGACATCAAGCTGGGCTTTGTTGTTTTCCCCACTGGAATCCTGCAATCGGATTTTATCCTCGAGCCCCAAACATTTTGCCACTTCATATGGCTAATGCTGCATTTTTAGGTCAAGATTTTCTGGGGCAAATTTAAATAACATTAGTGTATTAGAGTCGGTGGCAAATTAAATGGCTTGGTTGATTTTGAAGCACGTTAACCTGCTGCCTCCTATTCCACTGCTGCAGAAGATTAGATCTTTCTGTGATGCTTGTTTTTAAATTAAGATTGTAGTTGGATTCAGCAACGATGTGGAAAGAACACACAGAGCTGGAGGAAATCAACGGGTCGGGCAGCATCTCTGGAGAGCATGGATAGGCAACATTTCAAGTCAGGATGCTTTGACAGTCTGAAGAACAGACCCGGTCCAAAATGGTGCCTGACAAGCATAGCTGGGGCCCATGTTAATACCCATGGCCACACCTGGAACTTGAGTGAGAGGAGTCAAAAGAGAAGTTGTTGAAAGTGAGGATAAGTTCTGCCAAGTGGAGGAAAGTGTTACCAGAGTGAAATTAATTTGCGTCTCTGTGCAAGAAATAACCAGAGAGCCTTGAGAACTTCCTGGTGGGGGATGATGCAAAAGGCCTGGGCGTCCATGGTAAAGATGAGGCAATTGGAGCCTAGAATTGAAAGTTGTTGAAGGGCATGCGAGGTGTCTCTGATGTAGATCAGAAGGGACTCGACAAAGGGAGTTTGGATGGAATCGAGGTTTGGAGAGGAGTACAGTGGGGCAGGAGCTGAAACAATGGGTCGGCCAGGCCAGTTCTGTTTGTGGATTTTGGGAAGGAGATAAGTGGGCACTGTAGAGCTGGGGAAGGATAAGGTTGTAGGCTCTGTAGGGGAAATTGCCAGATGTGATGAGATCAAAAACAGTCTGGAAAAATCTTTTCCGCTTGCATTGCCTCACTCTTCAGCACAATCATGGAAGGAAACGTTCTTAAATATCCATGTGTAGAATCTCCACTGCAGCATTGCTGCACATGAAATATCTCTCAGATGAGATATCAAGAGCACATCTATCCAATTGTGGGAATGCAATAGGATCTTCTTGCAAGATTTTGATAAAGAGCAGCAAGTTCTCCCTGCAACTTGGGCAATGTAAAGGGCCTGTCCCACTTGGCGATATTTTTCAGTGACTGCCGGCATTATTGTATCAGGGTCGCGGAAAGATTTTGAACATTTCAAAATCCAGCGGCGACAAAGGAAAAAGGTTGCAACACTTGAGGAAACACCGCGCGTCAATACGTCGTCACGCAGCATCACGCCGTAACTTTTTCGGTGACTTGATACGTCAGTCAATGGTGCCGGCAGTCGCCGAAAAAAATCGCAAAGTGGGACAGGCCCATTATCTATTCATAGGAAGTGTCCCATAAATGGTGCACATTTGTTGCCCCATTTCCTAAACTGTGCTTTGAAAACTAATTAATAGGCTGCAAGAGTTTTCTCGAATATTCTCGGGTTACAAAAATTCTAGTCTTTGTCCAAATATATTACCGCACAGGTTGCTGACATTAGTTTAGAGATAAAGTGTGGCCCACTTAGTCCACGCTGACCAGTGATCACCCGTACACTAGTTCTATCCAACACACTAGGAACAATTTACAGAACCCAATGAACTGACAAGCCTACACGTCTTTGGAATGTGGGATGAAACCAGAGCACCCAGAGAAAACCCACGTGGTCACAGCGAGAGCATACAAATGCGGTATAGACAGCACCCATTGCCGGGATCAAATCTAGGTCTCTGGCGCTGAAAGAAGATCTTATGTAAGAAGCAAGAAACCTGAATTTCCCACAAGCTGCTAATCTACAAGAATAACATAATGTTTCCTTTGGCTGATGCTGGACTGATCTCATACTTGTTCTCTTGCTACCTTGTGCAATTGACTGTGTGTGTGTTTCATATATAAGTAAAACTGTTCATGAACTTGTGTATCATTTGTCTTTGATCATCATTTCAAAATAAAGGGTCGATAATTTAGGATTGAGATGAGGAGAATGTTTTAACTTGGTGGTGATCTTGTTAAACTCCTTACCATGCCTGCAGGGCTATGATGTGTTTGTTCAAAACAAATAATTTTCTTCACATCAAGGGATATGAGAATGGAGCTGTGATAGCAGATCAGTCACAGTCAAGGTGAAGCAGGTTCAAAGGGCTGCTTGATCTGCTCCTGCTCTTATTTCTTCTGTTTTAATGTCCACCTCGCCACCAAAAAATCATGATGTACAATGCACCATAATGGGGGGGTGGGGGTGTTGGGGAAAACTTTTTTTACTCTCTTACCTCAACGGAGATGCAATTTTTTTTTTAATGTATCGTAGCTCCGTCTGACCTTGGAGCCTACGGACTTTAACATTGTGGAGCTCGCGGTCTCTGGTTAGAGACTGACTTTGTGAGCTCCAAGCTGCAGAAACTTCGACCGCCCTGACACGGGGGCTTCGACCACCCCGATGTGGGGGCTTTATTCGCCTTGACTGCGGATGGTTCGACTGCCCTGACAGCGGAAGAATAAAGAGGAAGAAGATATGATTTTGATGCTTTCCATCACAGTGAGGAATGTGGGGAATCTGCTGTGGTGGATGTTTATGTTCACTTTTATGTCATTGTATGTTGCTTTTTTTAGTATGGCTGTATGGTAATTCAAGTTTCACTGTACCTTAATTGGTACATGTGACAATAAACTTACCTTTCTCCCCGTAAACTTTGAACCTTTTTCCCCGTAACCTTTGAACCTTTCTCCCCATAACTTTTGACGCCCTTGCTAATCAACAACCTGTCAATCTCCGCTTTAAAAATACCCAATGACTTGCACTCCACTGCCATCTGTGGCAATGAATTCCACAGATTCACTACCCTCTGGCTAAAAAAATTCCTCTTCATCTCCATTTTCACATGCTCATTTGTCCAGGAATTTACCAAACGTATAGAGAAAATTGCCAATAATTCCTCCAAAACAATCAGGCCTGCATTTATGAAACATATCACGAAAAACAGATAATTTGATATAATTCAATAAGCTCCAGGTGTAAATCGGGACAGCACAGTGGTGCAATGGTAGAGTTGCTGCCTTACAGCACCAGAGACACAGGTTCTATCCTAACCTCGGGTGCTGGCTGTATGAAGCTTGAACATTTTCTCAGTGACCGCATGGGTTTTCTCCAGGTGCTCCCACACTGAGTTGCTGTGCGGGCTGATCGCTGGTCGGCACGGACTCCGTGGGCCAAAGAGCCTGGTTCCGTGCTGTATCTCTAAAGTCTAAAGTAAATTCGAAAATACATCAAAATTCCTATTGTGTGAAATGGATGCCACAAAAGATTTCCCATTTTCATGCTGCACACACCAGGAATCTTAAAATCGATCAAAACCTGTTCTTTCTTTTTATTTGTAATGTCCTTATTTAAAGTGGCAGCCAGGCATCCTGCAACAGTGCAGCTTTTTCCACAAAGGTCCCAATGGAAATATCTCCAGTATTTCCATTGTGACCTTTTGCAACTCACTGACATTAAACGTGTTGCAATATTTTGCAGAGTTTGCAAATTTGAAGCCAGACATTGCTGTGAGACTGCAATGGATATATTGCTTCTAAGCTTTTGTGTCTATTCATTTTGAGAAATAATTTGCGTTTCTTTGTGCTCAATGACTTTTCAGCCAAATAAACCCAATGAAGGGTCTCGACCCGAAATGTCGTCTATTCCTTTTTTCCAGAGGGGCTGCCTGACCCACTGAGTTACTCTAGCATTTTGTGTCAACTTTTTTCTCCCTCTCTCTGTTTCAATATCTTTAGCAACATCACTGGGCTATCATCCGATTTACTGTTGGTTTAATGAGAATTAAGATAAATTACTTTTCCCAATATAAATGTAAAATTAACTTGAACCATTCACATTTTAGACATTTAATGACAGATCCAAGATCAGAGTGGCACGGTGGCGCAGCGATAGCGTTGCTGCCTCACAGCACCAGAGACCCGGGCTCAATCCTGACTATGGGTGCTGTCTGTACGGAGTTTGTACGTTATCCCCATTACCTGCGTGGGTTTCCTCCGGAATCTCCAGTTTACTCCCACACTCCAAAGATGTAGGGGTTTGAAGCTAATTGGCTTCAGTAAAATTGTAAAATGTTTCTGGAGTGAAGGGTTGTGTTAGTGTGCGAGGATCACTGGTTGGCTCAGACTCGCTGGGCTGAAAGGCTTGTTTCCGTGCTATATCTCTAAACTAAACTAATCATGGGTAGTTTAGTTCTTTAGTGAATTAAGTATACTTCTGGGATGTAATGTGCCTGCCATGCATCCTGATCAAAGATTTACAGTGAATAATGGTGTGCATTTATACAAAGGATAAAAAAGTAGTCTTACTTTAATACCATACCAAAGCAAAACGCTAAGGTTTATACCTAGAAGTCTGGATATTTGATCTATTTTGGATGGCACAGTGGTATTGTTGCTG
Source organism: Malacoraja senta (assembly GCA_038087875.1). Classification (NCBI taxonomy): domain Eukaryota; kingdom Metazoa; phylum Chordata; class Chondrichthyes; order Rajiformes; family Rajidae; genus Malacoraja; species Malacoraja senta. The sequence goes on from CM075978.1 coordinate 40,127,078, forward strand.
CCTTACAGCGTCAGAGACCCAGGTTTGAACCTGACTATGGGTGCTGTCTGTATGGAGTTTGCATGTACTGTCTGTGACTGCGTGGGTTTTCTCCAGGTGCTCTGGTTTCCTCCCAGATTCCAAAGACATTCAGGTTTGTAGGTTAATTGGCTTCTGTAAATTGTCTCTAGTGTACAGGTGATCATTGGTCAGTGCAGACTCCGTGGGCTGAAGGGCCTGTTTCCACACTGTATCTCTAAACTAAGCCAAACTAAACGAAGTAGGTTTATCTTTTTCTCCCTGGGCCTCTGTACCCTACCCATAGCAGTTGTTGGAGCTACCTGGTTCTGTAACCCTTTGATAAAATCTGGTGCAGCCTGGAAAAATTGCATATGCTGTTATCCGAGGAGGATGGCAAAATTTTCGGCCTATCCTAGCCACTCCACCTGTTCTGGCCTCTGAGTGCCCAGTGGAACATGCGGTGGATAAAATTCATTTATATTTCGCAGCTCCTGAGAATGTTACTTGATGCAAAGTTCTACTGCTTCGTAGAATTGAAAATAATAATTGCCCCACTGCTTTACTAAATATTTCACTTCACAAATACTTTACATTTTCTGGTCAAGATGTGCTGTAGTTTCATAGCAATTATGTATGAACCCTGATATGATGGGAATTCAGGACAGAACTAGTAACATCACCAAACATCACAATGACATTATTACTCTGCTTGATGGGATGAAAGAGGGTATTGATTGGGGAGACTGGGGTTTTGGGGGATTAAATAATTGGATCATTAGTATGACCATATATGCAGCAATAGTGGTTTTGTGTTTGTTTGTGGGAATTGTTATTGTTAAATGTATTATTGCTAGACTAATGACAGCCTTGGGTAATGTGGAAACTGGTGAGAAGATATTATTGCAACATCTAGAAGAAGAAGAAATTCCAATGTTGAAGGATGAGGATGTTCAAAGGATGGTAAATGCGCAGGTTGAAAAAGAATTGTTAGAAGACAAATGTATTAGAATGAATAAAATGGAGCCCAGCATAGTTGAGTACCCTAAGGGCTAGGGTTTGAAGCACAGCAGAGAAGTAGGGAGCAGCATTGGTGTCAACAAGCCAACCTGCCGACCTACGTGGTCCGGGTTTTGAGGGCTATAAAGCATCTTGAGGTTAGGAATAAACTTGGATGACTAATAAGCCAATGCTGATGAATCTCTGCTGTGTTATTATCCTATTAGTGGTCATGATATGACCAGAAGAGGGAATGAGGAAATATTATACAATAAAATTGCTCAAATTATAATTTCTGTGTGAGGAACTTATGTTAAGTTGCAAGAGAAGGACGGAGCTGAGGTTTTCCAAAATACATAGCCCACAAAGGAATAAAGAACACACACACACATAGGAGAACAGATGGCTTGTTTTAACATGGAGATGTTGATGTAAATAGACATAGCTTTGTTTGCTTTGAAGCGGCTATAACTCTGTCAGAAGTTGTATTTGGTTTAGTTTGGTGTTTAGAGCATAGGTTATTGATGGGTTTCTTCTCAAAACATGAGCATCATGTGTCCTTTCTTTATGGCACATCTTTGAGCTCGGGTGTGTCATAAAGGGGATTTATGGTTGTCTATATTGGGTGTTGGCACCAAGGCTAGATAATAGTCTGTGATCTGGTTTGTGCTGTTTAAATGTATTTGTGTTGAGATAAGAGATAAGGCATAGGTGATGGTTATGTGACCTTTGTATAAGTGTGGTTTCTTATGTTTATAGAAAACTGAGAAACTAACTGTTTTGATACTCTTCCATTTGCTGTGTGGAATGCTATTAGTGAGGAGACCTTACATTCCTTTCGTCCAGAGATAGAAGGTGGAGGTTGTAATTAAACTAGACCCGAGCTTGGGAAGAAGCGATTATAATTAATCAAGTGTGACAATGTGTGGCCTTTGTGTGGTTGCGGATTGTAGAAATAACTTAAGTTCTTACCACTTTGTAAGAATGGGGCAAAACTCATATTTAATCCATAAGTAACTATTTTAACTATGAAGTAAGGAAATTATTTGTGAAGTGTATTGTGTTTAATTAGGATTTTGAGTATTAGACTTTGTTTAAAGCTGAAGTTTTAGAAAAATCTTTCTTTTCCAAAAGTGAAAATATATGTTTTGTGTGTATGTATTGTGTGATTGCTGTATGATGTGTATTTTATATTGTGAGAGGTGTTCTCTGAGAATTAGTTTTATATCTCTGTGGTTTTACTTCATTGAAATAAAATGATTTTGAGCAAAGAGGTTAAAGAAAACCACAGAGGGGAAAAAGGTTGTAAAGGGGCCAGAAAAGGGAAAATCATGTGACTATACGTGTTGTCCATCACTGGGAAGGATTTAGTTGATTGGTTAATGCAAATAAGCTAAATGAATGGTCAACCATAATGATTGGTTAATAGTTTGCCACTCCTTTTGTACCATAATTGTCCAATACCTATATAATGTGTTACGTTTGTGTCAAAGCAGTAGTTCTTTCGACTTGCCCCAGAGTTTCTAGCTTTGTGTTGGAAGGTTTAAAGAATTATCCAGCGCTGTCAGAATAAAGAATTGATTTTAGCAGCAATGGTTTGAATCAAGTTTTCTTGAATTGGACTGACAAAAGAACTTAGTTTAACAACAGCTTCTCAAAGCATTTATTTTAAAATTAAGTAATGTTTTGTTTTGGTTTATAGAGATACAATATAGAAAGAAGCCCTTTGGCCCACCATGTTGGCGCCGACCCGTGATCCCCATGCACTGGCACTATCGTACACACTAGGGACAATTTACAATTATTCCCAAAGCCAAATAACCTATAAACCTGTACGTCTATAGAGTGTGGAAGAAAACGGGAGCACCCGGGGAAAACCCACGCAGTCCCGGGAAGAACAAACAGCATTCGTAGTTGAGATTGAACCTCGGTCTCTGGCGCTGTAAGGCAGTAACTCTACCACAGTGCCGCCCCACCCTCTCGCCAATGTTGAGCTCTTTGCCTGGTGCAGTATAAAAATATGCTTGAAAAATTAATATGCGTGAAACGCGTTTCTAAGTTGTATTGTTGAGAAGCATCAAGGTCTGAAATTACGCCAAGTTTTCAAAGACCTCTTACTAGTCAAGATGTTGTTGCTGCCAGAAGAATGTCTATACTATAGTTCATCTTGTTCCTCTGGGGTGGATATGTCTCCTGTGAACCCCAGTGTCAGAATCAGGAGCTGTGAGGAAAACAGAGTGAATGCAGAGTAACTGATGAAAAACAGGTGGATGGTAAATAAGTACACATTGGGGACAAACAACTCCAATGCATTTGCATAGTAAAGCAAGATAGCAGTTCTCTGAAACAGATGTGTGTTGATTACGACAGGATGTGATTAGTTGCTTCTGCTGCTATTAATTGACACTCACAATTCAATGATTTGTTGCTACCATTCAATTAATTTGCATTCAAATATTTATGAGGTGTGGATATTCAACATCTGTGCGCAATCTAAATTTTTGCAACAAAAAAATGTTGGTAATTGTGTTGCGGAACTCCTAATATGTATTCCTTTTGTAATTCCATACTAAAATCGGAATCACTGAAGCACAAGTAAATCCTGAACACTTTTTTTTAGGTCTGAGAACGGATAAGATGTGCACCTAACTTCATTGCAAGGTAGTATTTCTGTTCAAGTGGGCAGCACATTGGCACAGCGGTAGAGTTGCTGCTTTACAGCGCCAGAGACCCGGGTTCGATTCTGACGACGGGTGCGGTCTGTACGGAGGTTGTACGTTTTCCCTGTGACAGGTTTCCTCCCACATCCCAAGCACATATGGGTTTGTAGGATAATTGGCTTCAGTAAAATTTGTAAAATGTCCCTAGTGTGTAAAATAGTGTTTGTTTACGGGGTGATCACTGGTTGGCGTGGGCTCGGTGGGGTGAAGAGCCTGTTTCCACGCTATATCTCTAAAGGCTAATGTAGTTCAGGACATAACAGAAATAGCACGTGATGCTCAAAGTAGTTTGTTTTCATCACCTTAACCCAGGGATTTGCCTCACTGCTATCGATTCAATGAGGCTTGTCACTTCATGATTGAACTGCAGGCAAGCCAGTGACATTTCAATAACAAGTTTTTGTTTCTTATGACTGCAATGCCACATTTCAAAAATTCCATGATGTGTAACCTGATGGAAGGTCAGTGTGATGATGTAGAACCTGTCCAAAGGTTTGTTGTATTTATGGTACAGGAAAAGTTGTACCACAGTACTCTTTTTGACAGCGAATTAGAGGAAAATGCATTATCCTTTGTATATACCACATAATAAACACAGAGTTGTTACAAATGGTGGAAGTGGTAATACAGTCTGGATGTTCCTTTTCCAGTTAATGAATAAATCTGCAGAAAGAGTATTGATTCTTCACTCGAGGGCAATCTTTTGTTCTTAAATTCGTTCATTTAGCACAAGACGGGCGGCGCAGTGGTAGAGTTGCTGCCTCACAGCACCAGGGACCCAGGTATGATCCTGACTATGGGTGCTGTCTGTATGGAGTTTGTATGTTCTCTCAGTGACCACGTGGGATTTCCTCGAATGCTTTGGTTTCCTCCCATACTCCAAATACGTGCAGGTTTGTAGATTAATTTAGCGTCCGTTAAAAAAAGAAGTAAATTGTTCATGGTGTGTAGGAAACTGTTAATGTGTGGGGATCGCTGGTTGGTGTGGACTCAGTGGGCCAAAAGGCTTCTTTCCGCACTGTATCTCTAAACTAAACTACTGAATGACCAACACACACGATAGAACAGACTTCAATCAGCCTTCAGAAACAAGGAACTGCAGATGCTGGTCACCTACCCATGTTATCCAGAGATATTGCCTGACCTGCCGAGTTACTCTACCACTTCATATCCTTTCCATTTGGGGTGGAATCTTTAGACTGATTTAGACTTCGGAGATACAGTGCGTTAGCAGGTCCTTTGGTCCACCAAGTCCTCAGCGACCAGCGATCACCTCGTATACTAAAAGTATCCTACACGCTTTTACAATCCTACAATTTACAATTTTTTGCAGAAGCCAATGAACATACTAACCTGGACATCTTTGGATTGTGGGAGGAAACCGGAGCACCAGGAGAATACCCAGGCGGTCACAGTGAGACCATACAAACTCTCCGCAAACAGCACTCACGCCAATATGCCGCCCACAAATCTGTTCCAGGCATTTTCCAGAGAATAATGGTCTTCCGGGTCACAGATGACATCCTGGTGTCTCGGAATCAGAGCAGGAACGTGAGAATCTTACGGCTGTAGTTAATTCCAAGAAGTGCATGTGTGGTTGAGTTTTCAGCTTCCTTCAGGCACCAATCTTGCAAGAAATTTGTTGTTCTTGTCATTTCAGTATGCTTGCAACAGAAGCTAAAAGGTTCCATTTGGGCATATCTTGTGACAGGCAAGTCGCCTGAAGTTTTGAATGATGATCTAGAATAGACAGACAAAAATGCTGGTGAAACTCAGCGGGTAAGGCAGCATCTATGGAGAGAAGGGATAGGTGATGTTTTGGGTCGAGACCCTTCTTTAGACTGATGTCGGGGGGGGGGGGGGGGGTGGGTGGGAAAAAGGTCTCGACCCGAAGGGTCATCTTTTCCTTCTCTCCATAGATGCTGCCTCGCCCGCTGAGTTTCGCCAGCATTTTTGTCTACCTTCGATTTTTCCAGCATCTGCAGTTCTTTCTTAAACATCTAGAATAGACAACTAGTATGGTGGAGAGGGGGTATGGTATGGATGGCGTGAGGTGTGAAGGGATGGAAACGATGATAAGACTTTGCAAGAATCCATCAATGAGTAGGCTCAGTCCATGATCTTGACTGAACATTTAACAGTTGAGGATAAATGTGAATGGTGGTGGTTGATTTATGGAGATAATTATTACAATTCTTTTTCATGCAAGTTAGTATTTCTACCTTTTGCTCATGCAAGGTTAGATTTGCAGTTAGCGATGAACTTTTCCTTGATGCATGTTCTCATCCAAACTAAGAGGAAGGAAATATAATAAACCCACAGTGCTTTAGGACCCATTTCAATCCATTGTTTAGAGATGCAGCGTGGAAACAGACCCTTTGGCCCATCGAGTCTGCACCGGCCAATGTGCTCCATTCTATCCTACACACTAGGGGCATTTTACAGAGGCCAATTAACTGACAAACAAGCACATCTTTGGAATGTGGGAGGAAACCGAAACACCCAGAGAAAAAGCATGCGGTCATTTGGAGAACGTGCAAACTCCATACAGACAGCACCCATGGTCAGGATCGTACACGGGTCTGTGGTGCTGTAAGGTGCTCTACTGCTGTGCCACTGTGCTGCCTTTGTTGATAGTGTATGCTGCAGTCACCCATGCCAGCAGTTGAGTGAACGAATGATGGGACGAGGCCACCGTTAATGACTCGGTGTGCTCAGAATGTTCCAACATACACTTCAAGTGGAACATGTAGTATAAGGGAAGCATAATTTTGTAAATTAATTGATCTTTGCTCATCAGAACTACTCGTGAGCAACCAAGGTAAATGTTTGTACTAACAAACTTTCATGTTTGTACTAACAAACCAGGAGAGTAACTTTTGTCAGTTTGTACAGATAATTACTATTAATTCATTTACAAAAGAACACTACACAATGAGGGTACACAAAAATGCTGGAGAAACTCAGCGGGTGCAGCAGCATCTATGGAGCGATGGAAATAGGCAACGTTTAGGGCCGAAACCCTTCTTCAGACTGATAGGGGGTGGGGAGAAGAAAGGATAAAAGGCAGAGGAGGAGCCCGAGGGCTGGGGGAGGGGAGGAGACAAACAGAGGGCTGATGAAGGGGAGGGTACTTTAACACTACATAATGAGGCATTGGCTAAGAAAGAGCATTGAGCAATAAAGTCACCTTTCCGAAACCATGCACAATCTATCCCATCACACAAACTATTCCTATTTAATTTCCTGAGGAGAAATTGCTTGAGGTGCCAGAAGATAATGAAGCAATACCATGCAATATTCATTTTTCCTCTCAGATTTATCACTCTCCAGAAAATAACAGTCTACCCAAGCTCTTGCACTGAGCAATCATTATTGGGAAATGTTGTTGAGAAGTTTCCACTATTGTGTCTACCACACTGGGTGCTTATTGTTTCCTCCTGGAAGGTATTAAGCATCGGTTGCTTTTGCTGGGTATTTATGCAGATATTCACTACTCCATGGATAAAGTGGAAAGCCTATCAATCACCCATCTTGCTCCAGGTTTGGAAAATGGCATCTGTGTCAGAATGGACACTCTTCTCAGTGTGAATTGTTCTGCTTTTCCTAAGCGAGGTCCACATTGAGGATTTGTGTTTGCTGTTTATGAGCAGTTTAGTGCATTTAGTCAGTGGACACAAATGTAGTAGGCTAAGCATAACTCAAAGAAATACAAGATTATTTACTTCGAATGGCAGCAGAAGGCTCCCGAGATGCGCCGCATTGCCTGGTTCTGTGGGCAGGCCAACGAGACAGAGGACGGACCCGCAAGCAACTGCAGAGAGCGTGGGGGACCCACATCGCCGAGAGCAATCCGGGGGAGAACAAAGGGGAGACCCAGCAGGGGGGCCAAAAAAATCCAAGGGGACCCGGCAAGGGGGGGGGGGGGGGGGGGGGGTGCCTGTTGCTATGTGCGGCGACGGGCCTAATTTACCGCTGCGAGCAGAAGATAAGACTGTTGGATGAACTTTATGTAATTCTGTCGGTGCCGGAAACATGGCGACTCTATGTACTGCCTGGGTGAGGTCAGCTCTATGATTATACCGGGTTATATGCAAAAGGGAGAATTTCACTGTACCTAGCTTTACGTGCCAATAAAGTATTATTGAATGATTGAAATAAAAATAGAAAAGCAGACCCATATTTAAATGGCATGAAAGTCAGTTTGTTTTGCAGAAATCTAAATGTCATTGTACAAGGGAGCAGGGGCGGAAAACCCAGGGGGGACACGTCCCCTCCATGTTTTGAGAGGTGGGGGACATCCCAAGTTTTTGTAATCCGGATTTTAAAATCCGGTGATCGAGGGCGCCGATTGGAGGAGAGAGACGTCAGTCAGCAGGTAATGGGGGCGGGACATGATTCATCGCGATGCTTGGAGGAGGGAGGAGTGGGGGGGGGGTGGGACTGAGGATAGAGCGCGGTGATTGGAGGAGGGAGACGTGGCACAGACTTGCGCTTCATCCGCAGGCAGGATCGATCCCGGCCGGGTCTCCGGCGCTGCCCCGAGTGCCCCCTCCCCCCCCCCCCCCCCCCCCCGGGTGGCCGGAGAGGTCGGCAGCAAAGATCCTCCGCTATAGGATCTTTGGTCAGCAGTCAGACGGGCCAGCGCAGAGAAACAGTGCTAAACCCAGCTTACTCTGCCTGTCCCGCCAGGTGAGCTTACAACCCTTCCTGGACTTGCGTGAAATATGGCCAGCGCGGAGAAGCAGCGCTGGTATCCCGTCAGTCCAGACACGGCTGTAGTTAACCCGGTGAGACAGGCAGTTGAGCTGCATTTAGCGCTGGATTGAGCCTCCGAAGCCTCGCGCGCGAGTGTGTGTGAGTGTGCGCATGCGCGCGTGCGCGCGCGGCCGCCAAAAAATTGTGTCCCCTCCATGTTTTGATAGCGAGTTCCGCTCTTGCAAGGGAGAATATCTGCATTCATGTACAGCAAGTGTTAATCTATCTGACCTTTGTCTCTATAGGCAAAGCATAAGATCATAAGACATAGGAGCAGAATTAGGCCTTTCGGCCCATCGTGTCTGCTCTGCCATTGGGTTGTCGCTAATTTATTTTTCCCTCTCAACCCCAACCCCATGTCTTTTCTCCATAACCTTTGATACTCTTGCTAATCAAGAACCTATCAATCTCCACTTTAGAAATACCCGGTGACTTGGCCTCCACGCCGACAGTGGCAAATTCCACAGATTCACCACCCTGCAATCCACGTGCTGTACACTGTGCATAACCAACCTCGAAGACCTGGCCTCAAAGACAATCTAATCATCTTCTTGAAAGTTGTTTTAAATCAGTTTTTAAAGCCGAATATCAAGACTTGGATCAGAACTTTATTTCCCCGGAGCTACGAAACTCTTTGCAAATTAAACCACAAATCAGCTCTGTCTATTAAATTCCACAGATTCACCACTCTTTGTTTAAAGAAATTCCTCCTCATCTCCATTCTAAAGGAACATCCTTTTGTTCTGAGGCTGTGCTCTCGGATCCTAGACCCCCACTACAGGGAAAAATCCTCTCCACATCCACTCTGTCCAGGCCTTTCATTATTTAAAAAACTACAGGATGGAAATAACCACAGTTATTGAACTACTGTTAGTGTCAACATTGTCAGTGGGATCTTCACTCTTTAGGGAATTGGGGTTCTGCTCATCCATCATTGAAGAGGTCCTCACAATGGTAGTCTTGATATTCCGCAGCTCTGCTCTCGCTTCCCCTCTCCCTCCTCCCCCAAGTCACAGCAAGGACAGGGTCCCCTTGGTCCTCAACTTCCACCCCATCAGCTGTCCAATACAGCACACAATCCTCTGACATTTTCACCACCTCCAAGGAATCCCACCACTAGCCACATCTTCCCATCTCCACCCATTTCCGTTTTCCACAAAGAACATTCCCTCCGCAACTCCCTGGTCAACTTGTCCCTTCCCACCCAAACCATTCCCTCCCCAGGTGCATTCCTCTGCAGCGCAGGAGATGCAACACCTGTCCCTATACCTCCTCCTTCGACTCTGTCCTCCGTTCACCCATTCAGGCGAGGCAAAGGTTCATTTGCACCTCCTCCAACCTTATCTACTCTATCTGCTGTTCCAGGTATGGACTCCTATATATTGGCAAGACCAAGAGCAGGCTCGGCGATCATTTCGCTTCGCTCAGTCCACCTAAACCTACCTCATCTCCTGGGTGCTATGCACTTTAACTCCCCCTTCCATTCCCATACTGACCTTTCTATCCTGGGCCACCTCCACTATCAGAGTCAGACCCAGTGCAAATTGGAGGAACAGCACCTCATATTTCCCTTGAGTAGCTCACATCCCAGCAGTATGAATATTGACCTCTAACTTCAAGTAACCCTTGCTTTCCCTCTCTCTCCATCTTTCTTTCTCCATCCCTCCCCAGTTCTCCGACCAGTCTGACTGTCCCCCTAATTAAATTTTATCTCTGTATGCTTCGTTCTCACGTTCTTCTAGCTAACCATCTTTTCTGCATTTTCCTTGGTTCATTCCCTTTGATGTCTCGTCTTCACACCTTGCACTTCCTTATCTCTGTGTCTCCTTCTTCCTTGACTCAGTCTGAAGAAGTGTCTCGACCCGAAACATCACCCCTTCCTTCTATCCAAGTATGATGCCTGTCCCGCTGTAATACACCACCATTTTGTGTCTATCTTCGGTGTAAACCAGCATCTGCAGCTCCTTTCTATGCAGTGGAATCTATTGGTGGAAATCTTGATTTAATCATTCCGGAACTGTCCAGGTTTTCACTGCCCTTGAATATGAGTTTCTGAACTTGATAGATTGTCCAGTGAGGTAATTGCTTTACTTTGGCTGTGCAATAATAGTGAAGGGTAGATATTGTTACAGGTAAATATCACATGCTTCTGGAAAACCCTCCACTCAACCTTGAGGCCTGGTCTAAGGTTCATCCTTTCCTGTTTCAAACTCTTACTTATCCCAGGAGATCACCCACCAGCTCTTCCATGCACCTTAAAATCCTACACAAACTACAAAGTAGCTGAATTTGGTGGTCAATGTTCATGCAATTGTGTTGCACTCTTAAGCTGCTGAAGTTTTTATTTGTCACACTACTGATTTAAAACCATTTCCAGGAAGATGATTAGATTGTCTTTCTGTGGCCAGATCTTTTTGAGTAGGAAGGAGGTGCAGATGCTAGTTTATACTGAAGATAGACACAAAATGCTGGAGTAACTCTACGGGTCAGGCGGAAGAAAAATAATAGGTGACATTTCAGGTTGGAACCCTTCCTCGGACTGAAAGTAGGGGGGGGAGGGGGAATAAACTGGAGGCGAGAATAGACCAGAACAATTCAGGGCCGGCAACAAACGACCTCGGGAAAGGTAGAGCCCATAATGACCCATTGTTGGATTGGGAAGGAGGAATACAGGGATGTGAACAGTGGAACTGGAAGGATGACTAGGGTGAGGGAGGGGGCAAGAGGGGAAGGGAGGAAATGCAGGAATTACTTGACGTTAGAGAAATCAACGTTCATACCATTGGGTTGTAAATTCCTCGATCTTTTTGAGGTTGGTTCATGAACAGTATATAGCATGTAGATTGCAGGGTGGTGAATCTGTGGAATTCATTGCTCCAGATGGCTGTGGAAGCCAAGTCATTGGGTACTTTTAAAGCAGAGGTTGATTGGTTCTTGATTAGTAAGGCCGTCAAATGTTACAGGGAGAAGGTAGGGGTGAGGGGTTGAGAGGGGAAAATAAGTCGAAAAATAGGTAGCAAACTCGATGGGCCGAATGGCCTTATCCTGTTCCTATGTCATAGTCTTATGAAGATCTCAGTTCTTTTGTGAGAATGTCTATAAAATTGTTGGAAGAAAAAAGCAAAGTTTTCCAAATTTAAATTGTGACTATATATTTTGAACTTTTATGTTTGTATTCCCAGTCCTTGCAATATGAAAGTCACTTAGTGTAGAACATTAGTTTTATTTTACTAGTGCTGTCCAGAAATCCCATTTATATTTGGTTTCTGTGAGATATTTGACACCTAAAACATTACCTGTCATCCTACACATTTCCCAAAACAACAGTTGTACTGGGCAGAATAGGCTGCTAAAGTGGATAGTTTATTGGCCATTATCTTTAGATATAAATATGCCCTCACTTGCTTCTGAGCTGTGAAGATTTTCTGCTTAACCCACAGCAGATGTAATCAACAAATGTCCTGCAGTCAAGTTTGTCACTAAATAAAAGTAAATGTCACAATTTTCTTGGTATCATTTTTTTGTTAATCAGATGCAGTCTAATAATGCAATGAAGATTCAGAAACTTTTTTTTCTTTGCACATCAAAATATATTGACCGGGTTTGTTAAATAACAACCACCTGAAATACTTTATCTTGCTATTCCCATCGCCTTGGGTCATTATGTAGTAAAAGAGACAGTAAGTCTGAAGAAGTGTCCCACCCCAAAACATCACATCCATTTTCTCCAGAGATGCTGCCGAACACGTTGAGTCACTCCATTTCGTGTCTATCTTTGGTTTAAACTAGCGTCTGCATTTTGCTTTTATTACACAATAAGTTCCTACAGCTGTACATTGAGTGATGACCATTGCTGCGTCACTGATTTCCCCCTCTCATGGGGAAATTCATGAACCTAACAAGTCCACTGTACGAAAAACATGTGTTAAAGAGTTCCGAAACGGAACAATGACATTCTTACATGCAGCAGCACGACAGGTGTGCAAGCACAGTACTGTACTCAATAGATAATAAATAATCAAAACAAAGTTAAATACATAAACTATGCCCAAAGTCCCAAGTGCAATGCTGGCAGTTTGTGTTAAGTTGGAGTTCGTAGTGTTTCATTGTAAGAGTCAATCTGGAGGTGTGTGTATGTGTATGTGTATGGGTGTATGTGTAATAATATATAATTGCGTGTATAATATATTGGAGAGATATCCGTACTGTGTTGGTTGTCTAGAGCAAATGCCTGTCTGTCTTGTCCACACTAAATAACAAAATGGAGACTTTATTGCTACCTGGCTCAATGGAGAGTGTGGGTAGGGATTTGCACCGTTCCCCAAACAGCAGGGTGCAGCCCAGGAAGATGACCTTACGGGGAGGGAAAGTATGCATTTGAGATTGCAGACCAAGAATGCCATAATAAAATGCAGTTGCTTCAAGCCAATACTGACTTTAACGCCACATGAAAATGATCTAATTACTGCTGGTTATAAACAATGTTATTTAGCAGCCTAGATATTGTTATAAATGACTCTAATCAACTGGCAGGGAAATGCGTTTGCTTTATTTTTATCGCCCTTATTAGGCAGCTTGAAATCGTATGGTCAAATATCAGGTTATTTACAATAACTAATTCATTTTTTGAAACAAAAGCAGCAAAGTCTTGTTAAGTATTTATTGTGGGTAGTCTTCATTTTTATGTCCACTCATTCCATGTACTATCATTGTTTATGGTGAGAATGAAAATGTCACTGCAGTATCTCAGTAAATGATGTTGGAGTTGTGGACAACATGAATGCAACAGACAATTGCTTAATGGTGTTTACCAATGTCCTAATGAAAATGATTATGTAGTTGTCTTCTCGCGGAATAACCTTTTGAGTTTCTTCGTGATTCATGCACTCTGTGTGGAGGCTGGGTTATCCCCATTCCCAGAGCTACTTCATCTTCCACAGCAGAATTTACCATTGAGGTACAATTAGCCATGATTCCATTGTCAGCTACAGCAAGTGAAGCCTCGTCTTGAATAGGAATATTGGTGCAATAAAAAGCCGATGTAAACACTGTGCCTAATTATTGGTTTTAAATCACCAGGCTGTTGTCCATTGTATTCTGTGTTTGACTCAGAAACATTAATATCTGGAAATTTATAATGAATGGCTGCAATTTCAAATTATTTGGCATTTTCCAATATTCTGATAACTTGCTGGTGAGTAAAAATCAAAACTATAGCTATTGGGAATAGGAAATACTTGGCATGTCTGGCAATATTTGTGGAAATGCATGAATTAACTGTCTCGACAAAAGGTCTTCGACCTGAAATGTTAACTGTCACAGATGCTGTCTCATCTACCAAGAATCAGTAGAGGTTGCTGCCTTACAGCGACCCGGGTTTGATCCTGACTGCAGTGGCTGTCTGCGAAGTTTGTACGTTCTTTCTGTGACCGCATGGATTTTCTCCGGTTTCCTCCCACACTCCAAAGACGTACAGATTTGTAGGTTAATTGGCTTCTGTAAACTATTTCTAGTGTGTAGGATAGAACTTGTGTACGCGTGATAGCTGGTCGGCACAGACTCGGTGGGCCAAAAGACCTGTTTCCACGCTGTATCTCTAAAGTAAATTAAACTAGGAGCATTTAGAATTTACTGTTCTTTCTTCATCTCACCACCAATTGGGTTTAACAGTCTCCAATGAACATCTTCTGCCCAAAAACCAGGCTATTGAACACAACAAACAGCAGAGACTATGAACTGCAAACTGCACTAGGGACTTGGGCTTTATGTTTTGTCACTAATATTGGGGATTTTTTATTTATTGATTTTTTGTTTGTTTATTATGTTATCTATTGAGTACAGAAACTCCAGGACTTGCACAATAGGGGACTTACGAAAACTTGCACTTCCGTAAACAATTCTGTATTCGGTCCCAAGTGCTATTAAGGCAGTTTGTAAATCAAGGTTACATCGGAAATAAGTCAGCAATGGTGCATGCCACTGAGACAGTTTATTCTCTCAGTGAGTTATTTCAGGCAGGGGATGGTGGTTTGAGTATGGGTTCACGGAGCATAACCCTTACCTGAGTCGGGGAGTGCCTGTACTTTATTTACAGACCTGTTGCACTGCAGCAATTTGGGTTGCCAACTGTCCCATATTAGCCAGGACATCCCGTATATTGGGCTAAATTGGTTTGTCCCATACGGGGCTAGTGGAGTCAAGGGATATTGGGAGAAGGCAGGCACGGGTTATTGATAGGGGACGATCAGCCATGATCACAATGAATGGCAGTGCTGGCTCAAAGGGCCGAATGGCCTCCTCCTGCACCTATTTTCTATGTTTCTATGTTTCTATGGGACCGCCCTTGTCCTGTATTTGACTGTTACTACTCGGGTCGAGGGGACTGTCGGGTCGGAGCCATCTCATGTGTCCCGACGTAGTCCAGCCCATGAAGTGCAACAGCAGTGCCTCGCCCGTGGTCCCGTCGGTCAGCAGCCTGGCCAGCTGTCCAACCTTTGGACCTTCGCTTACCACCGACACCACCACCCCTCCTTCTCGTGACCAATCATCGGTTCATGAGTTGGATGGGGTGCCGGACTTTGCGCACAACGTCGTGCGGCCCGGGCCAAAACTCCTCAGCTGGCCCGACGGCTGGGCTTTGTATGCAGTCCAGCACCCGGGCCAACTCATCATTCACCCAGCCATGGCCAAGTCGGTCAATGAATTGCCGTCAGGAATTTGTCCCTTATTTTGACCTTTTGTCCCTTATTTGGGAGTGAGAAAGTTGGCAACCCTAGCTGCAAGTAAGGTTTTTTTTGTTTCGTTTCCATGCATATGATAATTAAACACTTTTCACTCTCCTTTTGCATCCTAAATAATGGTATAATTAGTTCAATGGTCTTTGAGGGATATCTGGATATATTTCTTTACATTTGCTGGGTGGTTAATGCAACTATTCAATATTTTGGGGGGAATCATTCTGCACTATGTACCAGCAGGCTCACAGACACATTTATCTCACACCAACAGAATCAGATATTTATCAATCTCCCAGTTACTTCATTGTGTGAACCAAAATCCCATTTAGCGCAGGTAACAAAGAACATGTATTGTTCATTTGCACTTGAAGGATAAAGCTCAATTCAAAAAATATATATAAATTTATGAATTCCCGAGTTTAGGGGTGGATATTCTAAGATAGTTTGCAATAGAAACATGTGCCACCAGGGAGAAGATGTTGTTATTCTGATGCTTAAAGTTGCTGTGGTAAAATTTACTTTTGAAAGTTGGAGAGGTTAGTATTTGAAGGGAAGAAGGGTTCCAGCCCGAAATTCCAGGAAAAAGGGTCTTGACCTGAAATGCCAACCCTTCATGTTCTCCAGGGAGGCTGCCTGACCCACTGAGTTACTCCATCACCTTGTGTGGAAACAGGCTCTTCGGCCCACTGAGTCTGCACCGAGCAGCCATCACCCATACAATAGTTCTATCCTATAAACCTGTACATCTTTGGAGTATGGGATAGAACTGGAGCACCTGGAGAAAACCCACACTGTCACAGGGAGAGCATACAAACTCCATACATACAACACCCATAGTCAGGATCAAACCCGGGTGTCTGGTGCTGTAAGGCAGCAAGTCTACCGCTGCGCGACCGTGCTGCCCCTACTACTACTTAGTGTCTGCACTGCCCTGTATACTGCAGACATATTGGGGCACAACAATAATAAGAATGCCATTTTTATTGAGACCTTACAGATGATTAGATGTATAGTTTCTAAGCAATAAGTTTGAAAATGATTTGTTTGTGTGGGGTGCTGGATCAGGTTTAGGTTACTTCTCATGCAGTCTAATAACTGCCCCAATACTCATAATGTATTCCGATGCAGTGCGTTCACACTGGACACTGGAAACACATTTGAGCCATGTAATGCAAGAATAAATATGAGGTAGAAATGTAAAGAAATCCATATACAGTATGTACGGGCTGCATAGCTGGTCATAATAGAGTTCTAGAGTCACACAACATGGAAACAGGCCCTTTGGCCCAAATTGCCCACGCAGACCTACATGTCCAATCTACACTAATCCTACCTGCCTGCATTTGGCCCATATCCCTGTAAACCGATCCTTTCCATGTACATGTCAAAATGTTCATTAAATGTTGCGATAGTACCTGTAATAATCCAGAAACAATACTGATCGTTGACAGGGTGGAAAGATAAAGGTGAAGAGAAAGAAAATAGGTTATGTCTTGTTTAAATCTTCATGGGTTAAAATTAATGGGGAAGGCAGACTGAAGGTCATTTGCCTCACCGAGTTTGTTTCTCACACTAGATAAGAGGCTGGTCTGTCGCTGTCTAAAATCCAATTACGCTTTCACTCTCTTGATGTTCTTAATGCTATCACATCAACTGATCCTTCATTCCAAACATTCAGCATTTTTGAGTAAAGATATTTTTGCAATAATATTTTTAAACACCTTTTTACTAATTTATGTTTGCCTATTTATTCATTTCTTCAGGTTAATGTTAATGTTCATACTTTTCTATGATTGCTAAACAAATTATAAACACCAATAATGCTCCCTTAAGCTAAAATAATACCTAACTCCAGATTATACAGTTTAAGACTTTCTAATTCCTGTGCACGGGGGATTATTCTTCATGCTGTGCACTGTATCAGCCTCAAAGCTAATTTGTTCCTCAGAAGTATGTCAGCAACTCTGCACCGCATTGAATGGGATCTAGCCCGTGCATAATCTTGCCCAACGCTGTTCCAGTTGTTTCACAACATGCCATTTTAACATATAATCTCCAGTCTACTCCAATGCAGAGAGATATTCATAGTGTTCGAAAATCTGCAGCTGCATGATGGCAAATATGTGTGATTAACTCATGTTATGCGATGGGCTAGAGATTGCACATGCAATTGGTTGGGCAGTTTACAACCCAGCGGTATGAACGTTGATTTCTCTAATTTCAAGTCACCCCTCTCACTCTCTGCCTTTGAACGCAGGAGGATGAGGGGTGATCTTATAGAGGTGTATAAAATCATGAGAGGAATAGATTGGGTAGATGCAGAGTCTCTTGCAAAGAGAAGGGGAATCGAGGACCAGAGGACAGGTTCAAGATGAAGAAGAAAAGATTTAATAGGAATCTGAGGGGTAACTTTTTCACACAAAGGGTGGTGGGTGTATGGAACAAGCTGCCAGATGAGGTATGTGTAAGAGGGAAGATGCTGGTTTAAACCAAAGATAGACACAAAAAGCTGGAGTTACTCAGCGGGACAGGCAGCATCTTTGCAGAAAAGGAATAGGTCACGTTTTGGGTCGAGACCCTGCTTCAAAGAGATCCTTCTTCTGAAGAAGGTTCTCGACCCAAAACGTCACCCATTCCCTCTCCAGAGATGCTGCCTGTCCCACTGAGTTATTCCAGCTTTTTGTGTCTGCCAGATGAGGTAGTTGAGGCTGAGACTATCCCAATGTTTAAGAAAGAGTTAGACAGGTACATGGAGAGGAGAGGTTTGGAGCGATATGGACCAAACGCAGGTAGGTGGGACTGATGTAGCTGGGACATGTTGGCCAGTGTGGGCAAGTTGGGACGAAGGGCCTATTTCCGCACTGTATCACTGTATGTCTCTATGACAGTTTCTCTGTTCGCATCCTTGTATCCAGTTGTTTATCCCCAACTCTTCCTCAGCCAACAATGGGCCTTTATGGATTCCACCCTTCCTTGGTCATCTGTTGCCAATCCTGATTTGTTCTGGCCTTTTTCTACCTCCAGTCTCTCCCCCCCCCCCCCCCCCCCGCCCTGCCTCCCCTCTACTTTCTGCCTGAAGAAGGGTTCCGACCTGAAACATCACCTATTCCTATCCTCCAGAGATGCTGCCTGACCCACTGAGTGACTCCAGCACTGTGTCTATCTTCATTTATTGCTCTTGTGCACATTCACAGGGCCAAACTGGGTCAGTAATTGAAACCAGAAAGGGATTGAAATGTTCAGTAGGTCGGGCAGCGTCTATGGAGAGCGAAACAGAATTAAGATTACAGATTGAAGAATTTTAGCAGATTTAGACTTTAAGGATAGTGTGGAAACAGGCCCTTCAGCCCACCGAGTCCGCACCAACCAGCATTCCCAGTACACTAGCACTGTCCTACACTTTAGGGACAATTACAGAAGCCAATTAACCTACAAAAATGTGCATCTTTGGAGTGTTTGAGGAAACCGGAGCACCTGGAGAAAACCCACATGGTCACGGGGAGAACGTACAAACCTAGTACAGACAGCATCCGTAGTCCATATCGAACCATGGGTTTCTGGTACTGTAATGCAGCAACTCTACTGCTGCACCCATGTGCCATCCAGATCTTGTAAAATAGCTGAGAGGGAGCTGAGAAACAAACTCTTCAGCCCATTGAGTGCACACCGAATGGCAAGCATTCTTATCTTTACACACTAATCCTACCCTAACCAAATTTATTTCCCCCACATTCTCATCAACTCCCCTCCCTTCCTCCTCTCCTCCCAGATTTTATCATTCATCCTTCATGTCTTAACATATGAAAAGTACATTTCAAGGCCGCATTTGAGCCATAACCAAAGTGCTAGTGTTGGTTATCGTGTCAGGGGCATGATATAGCACACAGACTGTGTCTGAAGAAGGGTCTCTTCTTCAATAGTTGTTGATAGGATGGTTCAGTTGCCTGATAACAGCTGGAAAGAAACTTGATGTATTCAAGAAAGAGTTAGAAAGCAAGAATGGGATACTGATTTTGGATGATCAGCCATGATCATATTGAATGGCAGAGCCGAATGGCCTACTCCTGCACCAATTTTCTGTCCCATCCTGAAACGTCACCTATCCATGTTATCCAGAGATGCTGCTTGACACACTGAGTTACTCCAGCACTTTGTGTCTTCACACTGCAATCAAATCTATTTTACTATACTTAAATGGTGGTAAAGCAGCATTTTTCTAGTATTCGAATACTGTTTTTAAAAATCTCATAAATCTGCAATTGCAACATTCCCTGGATAGTCCCTTTCCTGTTTCTTCCCAGCTGTTATCAGGCAACTGAACCATCCTATCAACAACTAGGGAGTGGTCCTGAGCTACAATCTACCTCATTGGAGACCCTTGGACTATCTTTAATCAGACTTTATTGACTCTAGCTTGCACTAAACATTCATCTTTTATCATGTTTCTGTACACTGTGGATGGCTCGATTGTAATCATGTATAGTCTTTCCAGGGCCGGCTTTAGGAGGTGCGAGGCCCAATTGGGAACAATTTTGGTGAGCCCCAGGTTCCCAGCCAAGGTCTATAGAATCAAAGAAATATAAATATAAATAAAGTCTATTATAGACTTTATATCTCTATGGTAGAATGGAAAGTAATCAAAATGTGCGCTTAAAAAGTACATGCGAGTTAATGGATCAAACCGATCTAAGCTACATTTTAATATAAAATTGCATACATGTAAGCCTACATGTAACAAACAAATTGTGTAGATCACCTCTGAAAAGTACATAGTTACAATACCACTTGTTTTAATGACTGTGAAATGAAAAAAAAGTAATTTAATTAAATAGATCCTGGAAAACCAATAACCATTGGCGAAAAAAACAGTCCAGGCATTAAATTTTGGGCTTCAGCCCCATCCTACCCTTTGGGCTTCTACCCCATCCTAACTTAGTTATGTGTGTGTGTGTGTGTGTGTTAGTTGTCTGTGCGTGATGTGTGTGGGAGGGAGGGAGAGAAGGGAGGAAGGAGAGAAGGGAGGGAGGGAAGTAGAGAAAGAAGGGAGGGAGGGAAGGAAAGAAAGGAGGGAGGGAAGGAGAGAAGGGAAAATAGAGAGGAAGGAGGGAGGGAAGGAAGAAGGGAAGGGGAGAAGGGAAAAGAAAGAGAGGGCTGGCGGCGGGAAATGATGCCGGGGTCCGGGCAGACGGGTGTGAGCTGAGGCCGAGGTTTGTAAACATTGCTACCCCCCCCCCCAACACCCAGCCCGGCCCTCCCTGTATTGTTCACCGCATCTCCCCGGGGAGAGAGAGGGGTGGAGCCAGGGCTCTGTGCGTGAAGCACGGCGACTGGAGGGGTGGGAGCGCTGCCCCGGGAACGTGAGGGAACGACCAACCTCCCCCTCTCCCCCTTCTCTATTCACCCCTCACACCCCTTCCCCATCTACCCCTTTCTTCCCCCTCCACCCCTCTACTCTCTCTCCACCCCTGTCTCCCCCCTCCACCCGGGGTAGATCCACCTGAGCCGAGAGTACATTACTCTAGCGCAGGGCCCCGTTAGGTGTGGGGCCCAATTGGGAGCAATTGGTCCAATTGGCTTAAGGCCGTTCCAAGGACTGGTTTGCACACAACAAAATAAGCTTTTCACTGTATAGTAACTAGTGTGTAAGAGAGTGCTAGTGTAAGGGTATCGCTGGTCAGCGTGGACTCGGTGGGCTGAAGTTTCCACACTCTAAAGTCTAGTCTTTCCCCATGTAACACCACACCATGCCATTTCTAGTACAGAAGACTATTGATCTATTACAAGTACATGTGGCTACTGGCAGTTGGACAAGCAAGTGTATCTCAGCTGCCAGCCTTGAAAGGAATGTGCACCAATTTAGACTACATGCCTCCAGCAGGTGGGGTGAGCTGGTGCCCAGCGAACGGATGCTGTGATGATGAAAATGGAGTGGCAGACTGTTCCCTGGAGCAGTGAGGAATTGGGGAAGGCTCCTGAAGAACAGTGTAGGAAGGAACTGCAGATGCTGGCTTACACAGAAGATCAACACAAAATGCTGGAGTAACTCAGCGGGACAGGCAGCATCAACATAAAATGCTGGAGCAATTGTTAACTGAAATAAATGCTGCCTGTCCCGCTGAGTTACTCCAGCATTTTGTGTCTACCTGAAGAACGGTACCTGCTGGAGGCATGTTTTTAGTGTTAGGGAGCCGCCGGGAACCTTCTGGACAATAGGAGGTCCTCCGGTGGAGGACTTTAAGAAGGATGTCTCCGTTAGGTGTAAAACTTCATGAATGTAAGGGTCAATAGTTAAGGCAGCACAGTTGAGCAGCAACAGACTTGCTTCACAGCACCAGAGACCTGGGTGCCATCCTGACTATGGGTGTTGTCTGTATGGAGTTTGTACGTTCTCCCTGTGGCCATGTGGGTTTTCTCTGGGTGCTCTGATTACCTCCCACACTCTAAACACATACAGGTTTGTAGGTTAATTTTGGAAGAAGGCTCCAATACCAACTATAAACATGTGGATTTCAAATATGTTCGAAACATTACACCTAGAAGAGATAAGACTCCTGGAAGAGATAAGACTCCTAGAAGAGATAAGACTCCTCCTAGTCTGCATTTATAGAATTTATAGAATTATTACAAATATAGGATGCAAAGGTACCTTAAAAAAAAAAACTGAGGTCAGGTAAAGGGTGATGATAGTTGGAAAGTTGGTATGTCCCATTTGCATAATGCTCATAAAAATTATTCGTTTTTCTCTTTCTCCTCTTTCTCTTTCTCCTTCTTTTCTAGGGTCTATTTCTTAACTCTTTTTCTTTTGTTTTTAATTTTGCTCTTATAGGGTCTTCGTTCTGTCTTGTTGTCACACTTTCTACACTTTCACTTTTTCCTTCACTTTCTTCTTTCTTTCAATCTTATCCTTTCCTATTACTATTGTAAAAAACAAACGGAGTACATTAATTGTAAGAAGATATAAGTGACGAGTACTAATGTATGTGGTTGTAATGTATTGTACTTCTAATAAATAATTTTTTTTTTTTTTTAATTTAAAAAAAGGTTAATTGACCAGTAAAATTATAAATTGTTCCTCGTGTGTGGGATAGTGCTAGTATATGGGGATCGCTGGTCGACATGGGCTGAAGGGCCACTGAAGTCTGAATAAGGGTCTTGACCTGAAATGTCACCCATTCCTTCTCTCCAGAGATACTGCCTGTCCCGCTGAGTTGCTCCAGCTTTTTGTGTCTATCTTCAGCCGTGGCAGCTCGCGGGGGAGTGGCTGCTCGTGAGGGGGGCGGCAGCAGCTCACGGGGGAGACGTCACTCGCAGCGCAGATGCAGCACGCAGAGACCGCAGCACACAGAGCCATTGTGACGTCATCAGCCAAAGCCGCTAGGTTTCTATTTTCAAAGACATATGTGAACATTTTCATAAATAACTCAGGAAATAAAGCATGAATTTTTCAGATAAGACAATTTTGGACTCCACGGGAAAAAACTACAGGAATTTTCCCGTTCGCGCGTCAATTTTTCGAGTGGATGTGATCACACACAAACAAATAAACACACGCACCCGCGATCAGAGTTTTATAGTTAAGGATGTCCCAACGGAACAATGAAATTCTTTCTTGCAGCAGCACAGCAGATATGTAAACATATTACTCTGCAAGCACCATAATAAACAACAAACAGTTCAGTATACATTAAAAATAAACTATGATAGTGCAAAGACAAAAAAATTACAAGAATGTACTTGAAATTCCCCCTGGAAGTCCCCCTGAAAATGTAGCACCTAGGCCGGGTGAGGTGGCCAATCTCTACCTCATCGGGGCTTCTGCGGCCGATCGGTGGGTCGTGTTGCTCCCCAACGGCCGGGGTTTTGGAACTCTGTCCCCGGCAGATCCCTTCCCAATGCCGACTTCCAAGGCCGTCTTTGTGGGCTAATATTTCAGCTCCTCGGCTGTCAAGGCGGACCGTTCCAGTACCGTTGGACTCCTCTCGGAGGCCGTGACCTCTGGTCCAGCAACACGGATAATCTTGAAAGGCTCATGAACCAAGGATGCCGGAAAATTGGTGGTGGACCTGTAAATAAATTTCTCAGTCACTCAGCTGACATAACCTGCACAATAAGTTGTGATGAAATATTTTTAAATGTATGATATTTTTATAGCAGTGAAATCAAATCTAATTGGTGATCTGATACAAGTATTATGTTTGGCAAATTAATGATGGTCAATAGTAAAAGATTAATTTGTGTTTAATCGGTCTCGTGGAAATAAACAGACTTAATTCGAGGTACAAAGGTTAGATGCAAATATCCCATGAAAGTAGTGATTAGAATGCTAAATGATTAGCCTCGAGTAACCATGAAGATTGCATTGATCAAGAGATCTAAGAGTTCAGTCTTGATGTAACCCATTAAAGTGAAGCTAAAAGGCTTGGAATTTGGATTGGAGTAAGCTAATTATGGGGCCGGTTTTCATGGCACGATTGAGGTCACTATTAGAATTTTGATAATTTTATGTGAAGTAATAACTAAGAAAATATTTTACTTGTGGACGTCCATGTTTAAACCTTGGTTATTTGCATGCATTTTCTTTGAATTTCTGGAAATGAGCATATTTATCAGTTCTCCAGATGAAAGTGTGAGAAGTGCATATTGGGTACAAAGTGGGATTAGGCTCAGCTGCCTATTTTGGGATCATACATGACCAAACTGTTACATTAGTTCACCATCTTCCATTGGATAAAAATACATGAAGGATGGCCCAGTTTGTACATCATGAATAGTGAATCTATGGCTATGGGTGGCTTAACTGATGCACTACTCATTGTCACCTATGCACCTTTTAAACATCCATATTAATTCATGTGTGAATAGGCTGGGATAGAGAAGATAATCATGTCTGTTAGATTAGGGGAAGGAGAAGAAAGGGGGAAAACAGCTAATGGGGTGAAATAATTGGATTAAAAATGGCATGTTTTAGAAACCATGAGATATGCTGTGGGACGAGATCAGATTCCGAGGCAGTTCAATCCAGCTGTTATCAGGCAACTGAGTCCTCTCATCAACTAGAGTCCAGTCCTGACCTCCTGTCTACCTCATTGGAGACCCTTGACCTATCTTTAATCGGACTTTATCGAACTTCAATGTCATATCTTGCACCAAATGTTGTACCTTTATTCTTTCATGTGAATGCATGGTTAAAGATGCAAAAAAGAGGATATGGGTCATAGAGTCATCTCGTGTGAAAATTGGCTCTTCAGCCCAACTTGCCCATGCCGACCAACATGTCCCATCCACACTAGTCCCACCTGCCTGCTCTTGGCTCATAGCCCTCCAAACCTATCCTATCCAAATGTCTCTTAATGATAGTAACTGCCTCAACTGCCTCCACTGGCAGCTCATTTCATACACCCACTGCACTTTGAGTGTGTGTGTGAAAAAAGGTTGCCTCTTAGGTTCCTATTAAATCTTCCCCCCCTCACCTGAAACCTATGTCCTCTGGCTCATAATTCCCCTACTCTGGACAAAAGCGTTTACCCGATCTATTCCCCTTATGATCATGTACACCTTTATAAAATCACCCCTCATCCTTCTGTGCTCCAAAGGTGTAGGTGTATAAGAACTGGTTGCATCTAAAGTGGAAGAGGACCAATATCCTGGCAGGGAAGTTCACTCATAGTTCTCTCACTGTACTCAGCACTGTTTAAACTTCTGCCCAGTGGAATAAGGGTCAGGTGGAAAAGGTCCTGAATATGTTGGGTCATTTTTTTAAAGTCTGTTAAGTGTGTCTGGAACTTCTTTTTGCTTTGTCTTCAATCACATATTGTACTGGCTTTATTTTCCACTAGTTTGGTCTCCTGCAAAGATTTGCTATTTTCCAAACTGGGAGGACCTATTGAAATAAAAAGGGATTGCAGATGCTGGTTTGTACCAAAGATAGACACAAAGTGCTGGAGTAACTCAGCGGGTCAGGCAGCATCTCTGGAGAACATGGGTAAGTGACATTTCGGGCTGGGACCCTTCTTCCGACTGATGCTGCCTGATCCACTGAGTTATCCCAATATTTTGTGTCTATCTTTGGGAAGACCTATTACTGGAATAACAATGAGGGAAATTTATTGTTATAAGCACAATTATAAAATTTGTACTTGGTGTACCGCAGCACTCAGTGCACTATGTTCTGTGTAGAAATAACGGAATTTATGTCTTGGCAGAAAATGGACTGGTGTGAAAATGCAAAGTAAGTTGCAGATTTATACTTTAAACAATAAATTATAAATGATTACTCTCTCTGTCAGTGAGGCATGTCCCAGTGGCTGTATTACACGGATCTAATGCTGAGGCTTTACAAGGCACTGGTGAGATTGCATTTGGAGTATTGTGAGCAGTTTTGGGCCCCATATCTGAGGAAGGATGTGCTGGCGTTGGAGAAGGTCCAGAGGAGGTTTATGCAAATGATCCAGGAATGACTGGGTTAGCATGTGATGAGGGTTTGACGGCACTGGAGTTTTGAAGGATGAGGGGGAACCTCATTGAAGATTACCGTATAGTGAAAGGCCTGGAAAGGAGTGGATGTGGAGAGATGTTTCCGGTAGTGAGAGAGTGTAGGACCAGAGGGCACAGCCTCAGAATGAAAGGACGCATCATTAAAGAGATGTGTCAGGAGTTTCTTCAGGCAGGTGAATGGAGTTGAGGGGGAAAGGCAGGAGAATGGAGTTGAGGGGGAAAGATAGATCGGCCATGATTGAATGGCGGAGTAGACTCAATGGGCCGAATGGCCCACATTGCTCCTATGAGCTACGAACTTGAAGGATACGAATGCTGCATTTGACTCTTAAAGTTAATCATTGCTCCTCCTATGGTGTTTGCAAGTACTGTGTTATAGACAGCTGTGGAGACAGACCAGTTCCAGATGTACTAAAAGTAAAAGGCATATGACATTGTGGAGTGATTGGGGAATTAAAGCAAAAAACAAGTGAACTGATATTCTGAAAGGCATTAGTGATGAAGTGAAGGCTGATGACATTATACTGTGATGGAGAAAAATGGTTTGTACTCTATTCAACAGGAAATAGGGGAGTCCAGGGGTAAAAGGCGACAACATTTCAGCAAACACTTGGGACAAAATAAAACTGCAAGATTCATAGGTGAATTCCAAAGCAATGCTGGGGTCAAGTATTTGATTTCTTGCAAAGCCCAAGACACAGATAGTAAATGCAAATTCAACAAAATGATGAATGGTATGTGGACCAACTCATTTGTACGGTCTCCCCATGACCGCATGAGTTTTCTCCTGGAGCTTGGGTTTCCTCCCACATTGAAGTGACGTATAAGTTTGTAGATTAATTGGCATCTGTAAATTATAAATTGTCCCTTTGTGTAGGTTAATGCTAGTTTATGGGGTGATGGCTGGTCGGCACGGACTCGGAAGGCTGAAGGGCCTGTTTCCACGTTGTATCTCTAAACTAAATTCAGATAACATCATTAGATCTTCCCAGGAAATCTGAAGGAACATGGTGTTTTGAAAGAAATAATCTTGAAATGTGGAAGGTTTAGTTCAGAGATAGTGTGGAAACAGGTCCTTCGGCCCACTGTACCACTGCGCCACCGTCAGAGGGACGTTAACAGAGGTTAACAGCATGCATTTTATCTGAAACATAGGTCCTCCCATCCCGGGTTTGAGAAGTTGTGATCTCAGCAAGCCATGAGATGGAGAAGATAATTAGTGAGAACGGAGTGCAGAATGATGACGGTAAAGCACTCTCCAATGAGAAGCAAAACAAATCTAATCCATCCGGTGATTCGGATGCCAAGAGTGAAGCATTAATTAATCAGAAATGACATCCCATTTGGAGATGGTGCTCTGCTGGTTGGAGCCAGAATCATTAGCTGCCAAAAGATGCAAGAATTACTCCAGAAGATGTATGGTGCATGTAAGCACAATGAAGTTGAAGCCAAGAACTGCGCTAACCTCAATGCTATAAAGAGAGTGCTGTGAATGTGCTGTTTATATTATAAAGACCAGAGGACGACTCTCGGTTAAAAGCCCACCCATTAGCATTTCACACCTTTGCAATTCAAGTCTGTCCTTGGAGATTAAAAATAGAAAAGCTAGAAATACTCAGCAGGTCCAGGACTGGGAACAATAATAACTCTGTACCTCAGAGTTTGAGAACAGTACAGGACAGGACAAGGCCATTTGGGCCATAATGCCTGTGTCGAACATGATGCTAAATTAAACTAATCTCTGCCTGCACGTGATCCACATCACGTAATTCACCACATATCCATGTATCTATCCAAACGCCTCTTCAATGTGACTGTCGGGAACAAAAGGAGGGAGGGGGAGGGGGGACGAAGAACGAAAACATAGTGGGACCAACATGACTCTAATGAGTACCTTTGTAACTTTGTTTGCGCCAGATACGTGGCGACTCTTTTGTGTACTTTGTGTATTGAATACAAAAACAAAGGATTTCACTTTACCTAAGTACTTGCGACAATAAAATATCACCCACGCGGTCACAGGGAGAGCATGCAAACTCTGCACAGACAGCACTGTGGTCATGATTGAGCCCGGGTCTGTGGTGCTGTGAGGCTGCAGCTCTACCGCTGTGCCACCATGCCACGGGGTTGGTGAGATGGCAAGAAATGCCAGCACAGAACCCAGATGCAAAACCCTGGAATCCAAGCTACAGTAATTGAGGAGGTTACTTCTTATGGGGGCCAGTAGGTAAGATGGCACAGATCTAGATGCGATTTAAGGCTATTGGCAGCATCAGCAATGCCAGTAATATCGATCCCATCTTCAACAAGAGTAATACAGTCTTCAACACAATGCACCAACCCATTGCAGAGATGTATCACCAAACCTAAACTGACTAAAAATGGAGATGCAACATCTTGAGACGAGTACAATTGTGAATATTGTTTTCTGAAGTACGAGTAGTAATTAATTTGTTTCTAACATAGATCGTATTCATTTATCAAGGAAACTGATGCATTTTTGAAGAAAAACATTATTGTCCACAAGAATGAATTGGTATCCATGTTATAAGCACCAATACATTATTTGTAATAAAATGCCTGATTCACTGGTACACAATATTCTTTGCAGAAATCACATAGCCTGTAGTGCTGAAATAAGACGCATGCCACAAATCTGAGTCTTAAACTGTAATTTAGAAACAGACCTCTGGGAATGACAAGACTTAACACAAACCATTCTGAATCACAGTCAGCAGAAAGAGACAGAATTCAACAATGGGCTGACACCACGGTGCTTTATCTTCAGCGCAGAGAAGATCAAATCAATAAATCTGTCAAGGAGTCTCAAAGGCAGCTGCCCACCTATTCCTCTTCTATAGAGATACCCCAGACTGTGCTCAGTTACAAATGCTCCTTGGCTTCATAACGACATCGAAGCTGTAAGACAAATCGGTGGAGAAGATACGTTAAAGTGCTGTCGGGAGAGTGAGTTCTCTCCTGATACAGTCAGCACCATTTGCCACTTCAACACCATGAGTGATCATCGGGGGGGTGCATCTCACGAGCGACGGGGAACTGCTGCATGGCGCTGAAAGGGCAACAATGGCCCTTTGCTCTTGGATTCAACATATCAAAGTCATGAGGGATAATTTACTGAAGGCAATTTAAGTAGCTCATGCCAACATTTCTGTTCATTGCACAGATATGAATGGCCATTAGGGCTACACTGCAACAGGTTTCTTACTTACAAGTTGGAGCATCAGTGTCTTAAAAGTTGTGATCAGTTTTAAGGTCAGCATGAGGCATGTGGTGAAACATACAATATCATCTACCAATAAAATTCTGGCCCAATTATTAGAGATACAGCGCAATGGCACAGGGGTGGTGCAGTGGCGCAGCGGTAGAGTTGCTGCCTCACAGCGCCGGAGGCCTGGGTTCGAACTCGACTACGGGTGCTGTCCTGTACAGAATTTGTACATTCGTCCCATGACCGTGTGGGTTTTCCCCAGGTGCTCCGGTTTCCTCCCACACTCCCAAAGACGGACAGGTTTATAGTTTAATTGGCTTTGATAACAATTGTAAATGGTGCAGTATGTACCAGTGTAACAGGGATCGCAGGTTGGCATAGACTCGGTGGGACGAAGAGCCTGTTTTCACACTCTTCCTCTAAACTAAAAAAAATGAAAAGGTTATTTGTTATCACTCCAGGAACTGTCCAATTACAATTGCAAAATGACTCATACGAGTGAGTTATTAAGCAAGCATCCAATGCCAAATTTCATTCGCATTATTCCAAAACATTGGTCACAGTTAAACTCATCAGGTGTTCATATTGCTGTCTGCTCCCCAGCTGTATAATTTAAAGGGACCTTCCCACCCGAGAGGATCTGGACTCTTGCGTGGAGCTCTGCTGGAGGCTGCCTACTAGAGTTATGCAGAACGTACACGTGCCCTTCTGCCCAACTTGTCCTTGCTGACCAACATGCCTCATCTATGCTCGTCCTATTTTGAGTCAGAGTCATACAGCACGGAAATGAGCCTTTTGAGCCAACTTGTCCATGCCGACCAAGATGACCTATCTACCCTAGTACTATTTAGAGTCATACAGCGTGGAAGCAATTCCTTTGAGTCCAAATTTGGCATAACATAAGTCCTCTAAAGCTGACTCGTGACTTCCTTTAGTCCTTCTTTTAAGAAAGGGCGGCACAGTGGCTCAGCGGGAGAATTGCTGCCTTACAGCACCAGAGAACCGGGTTTGATCCTGACTAAGGGTGCTGTCTGTACGGACTTTGTACATTCTCCCTGTGACCATGTTCCCGACTTTTCCCGGGTGCTTTTGTTTCCACAAACATTCCAAAGAAGTGCAGGTTTGTTGGTTAATTGGCTTTTGTCCCTAGTGTGTAGGATAGTGCTAGTGCAGGGTGATCGCTGGTCGTCGCGGACTCAATGGGCTGAAGGGCCTGTTTCCACGCTGTATCCCTAAAGTAAAACTGTAAGTGACCACACTCTGAAACTTAATGTGGCCATGCACCAGTGTTTCCTAGGTTACAGTATTTCTGATCTGCTGCCCATTGATCTCCAGTAGATATGGTTCAGTAGATGAGCTCACATGAATCTTATCCATTAATGATTTCCTCAGCTAAGTGCAACCTGCATGAAGTAGAGCTTTGCTGAGCTGGGGAATTGTAGCTGCTGCTGTCAGTCTTCATGTGGTGGACCATGACTGTAACCGTAGTCCAGGGAGCAGAAAGTCTGTCATCAACATGATGCCAAATGTAGATTTTGATTGATTACATCGATTGAAAGATATAGCATGGAAATTGGCCCTTCAGCTCAACAGGTCCATGCTGACCATCGATCACCCGTTCACACTAGTTCTACATTATCCCACATGCGCATCACCCTGCACACTGGGGGTACTTTACAGCACGCCACTTAACCTACAATCCCGCACGTCATTAGGATGTGGGAGGAAACCGGAGCACCCGGAGGGAAACCTAGAGCCCACAATGTTTGTGCCGAACATGATGTTAAACTGATCTCATCTGCCTGTATATGATCCATATCCATCTTACCCTTCCACTTCCATGTGCCTATCGAAAAGATTCTTAAATGCCACCACCGTATCTGCCTCCACCACCACCTCTGGCAGTGCATTCAAGTCCCCCGGCAATCTCTGTGTAAGAAAAAACTTCCCCCACATGTCTCAATTAAAATCCCCCCCCCCCCCCCCCACCTTCACACCTATGAGCTCTAGCATTGATTTATTGAGTCAAACTGAGTAATTATCAAGGTACCAGTTTACTGACATACAGTGGCTTGCAAAAGTATTCATACCCCTTGAACTTTTCCACATTTTGTCACGTTACAACCACAAACGTAAATGTATTTTATTGGGATTTTATGTGATAGACCAACACAAAGTGACGCATAATTGTGAAGTGGAAGGAAAATGATACATGGTTTTCAAATTTGTTTACAAATAAAAAACTGAAAAGTGTGGCGTGCAAAAGTATTCACCCCCTTTACTCTGATACCCCTAAATAAAATCCAGTGCAACCAATTGCCTTCAGAAGTCACCTAATTAGTAAATAGAGTCCACTTGTGTGTAATCTAATCTCAGTATAAATACAGCTGTTCTGTGAAGGCCTCAGAGGTTTGTTAGAGAACATTAGTGAACAAACAGCATCATGAAGCCCAAGGAGCACACCAGACAGGTCAGGGATAAAGTTGTGGAGAAGTTTAAAGCAGGGTTAGGTTATAAAAAAATATCCCAAGCTTTGAACATCTCACGGAGCACTGTTCAATCCATCATCCGAAAATGGAAAGAGTATGGCACAACTGCAAACCTACCAAGACATGGCCGTCCACCTAAATTGACAGGCCGGGCAAGGAGAGCATTGATCAGAGAAGCAGCCAAGACGCCCATGGTAACTCTGGAGGAGCTGCAGAGATCCACAGCTCAGGTGGGAGAATCTGTCCACAGGACAACTATTAGTCGTGCACTCCACAAATCGGGCCTTTATGGATGAGTGGCAAGAAGAAAGCCATAAAAAGTCCCGTTTGCAGTTTGCCACAAGCCATGTGGGGGACACAGCAAACATGTGGAGGAAGGTGCTCTGGTCAGATGAGACCAAAATTGAAGTTTTGGGCCTAAATGCAAAACGCTATGTGTGGCGGAAACCTAACACTGCACATCACCCTGAACACACCATCCCCACTGTGAAACATGGTGGTGGCAGCATCATGCTGTGGGGATGCTTTTCTTCAACAGGGACAGGGAAGCTGGTCAGAGTTGATGGGAAGATGGATGGAGCCAAATACAGGGCAATCTTGGAAAAAAACCTGTTAGAGTCTGCAAAAGACTTGAGACTGGGGCGGAGGTTCACCTTCCAGCAGGACAACGACCCTAAACATACAGCCAGAGCTACAATGGAATGGTTTAGATCAAAGCATATTCATGTGTTAGAATGGCCCAGTCAAAGTTCAGACCTAAATCCAATTGAGAATCTCTGGCAAGACTTGAAAATTGCTGTTCACCGATGCTCTCCATCCAATCTGACTGAGCTCACAACCTCTGGGAAGGAGTTCCACGGATTAACGACCCTCTGACAAAAGAAGTTCCTCCTCGCCTCCTTTCTAAAAGAGTGGCCTTTAATTCTGAGGCTATGACCTCTGGTCCTAGACTCTCCCGCCAGTGGAAACATCCTTTCCACACCAACTCTATCAGTGGCTCTCATCATTCTGTAAGTTTCAATGAGGTCCCCCCTCAACCTTCTATACTCCAACGAGTAGAGGACCAGTGGTGTCAAACGCACATCATACACTAACCCACTAATTCCTGGAATTTCTATTAACATAGAACAGTACAGCACAGGAGGAGGCCTTTCAGTCCACATTGTCCAGATTGAACATGTTGCCAAATTAAACCAATCTCCTCTGCCTGCATGTGATCCATATCCCACCATCCCCTGCATATTCATGTGCCTATCAAAAATATGTTATTGCTCTGGAATGTAGATTGGGAGTTATCAGCCTTCAGTATTATTAATTTCTACTCTTTAAACTAGAATCTTTATCTTCAATTTCTCCTCTACATTAAACTCTGGGTTCGCCAGTATTTCTGTAAATGTATTTGTGTTGTGTTCTGTGAAGGCAGCATCAAAATATTGGTAGAAACGCAGATGCTAGTTTATACCAAAGATACTCACAAAGTGCGAGAGTAACTCTGGGGGTCAGGCTGCATCTATGGAGGAAAAGGACTGTCCCGACCCGACACATCACCTATCCTTTTTCTTCAGAGATACTGCCTGACCCACAGATTTACTCCAGCACTTTGTGGCTATCTGCCAAAGTAATGGTTTTGTCTTCACAGACCAAGACATATAAATTCCCAGAAATAGTCTGAAGAAGGGTCTCGACCCGAATCATCGCCCATCCTTTTACTCCAAAGATGCTGCCTGACCTGCTGAGTTACTCCAGCACTATGTGTCTATCTTTCGTAAAAAACAGCACCTGCAGTTCCTTATTTCTACAAAGTATTTGTTTAATTGCCCTTCCATTTCTTTATTCACCGTTACAAATGTCCCTGATTCTGACTGCAAGGAAGTTACATGTGCCTTTGCTAATATTTTTGCTTTTGTGGACTTGGTAGCAGCTTTGCCAGGCTGTTTTTATTTTATTGCACGTTTGAAAGGAATGAAAATCTGAAGATGATTGTTTTCACAGTCAGAGTTGGTTGCAGGTCTCAGAAGGATCGGGGCTGACTGA
Source organism: Malacoraja senta (assembly GCA_038087875.1). Taxonomy (NCBI): domain Eukaryota; kingdom Metazoa; phylum Chordata; class Chondrichthyes; order Rajiformes; family Rajidae; genus Malacoraja; species Malacoraja senta. Next base: position 40,160,535 of record CM075978.1, read on the forward strand.
AGATGACGCAAAAGGCCAGAAGCAATTGGAAATGTAACACTATCTTGCCAGGCTGAGGCAACTGTCAGGTTTCCAAAACTATCGCCTTGTGTGATTTTGTGGCATCCTTAAAATGCATCACCAAGTGAATGTATAGGCTACGATCTTGGCCGCTGGTCTTTGTCTATTAGCTGGAAATACCTCTCTATTACCATTTTTTCATTATCCGTGACTTATTTTTGCACAGAACTGGGACAGCCTGACAATAGACAGACACAAAGTGCTAGAGTAACTCAGCGATCCAGGTAGCATCTCCGGAGAAAAATGAAGGGTGATGTTTCGGGTCGGGACCCTTCATCAGACTGCTTACAATATGCAGGCTCTGGGTTCTTGGGGGAAGGAGGGGTAATAGTTTGTGAATTTGCAAGAGTAGTTCACTTGACTCATTACCAAATAGTCTGCAGCAACATCAATTCACGTATCAATTGGAAGAAGCACTTCACCCAAGTCTGTTCTTCCTTTCACAAAATGAGCTTTCAAAGTATGAAGTCCTTCTTTCTGTTGTCTTGAATTGCCACTGTAATTGTTTTTATTTTGCTTGCCTTCGCTTTGGGTCAACAGGTTTTTGAAATGTGATCCTTTCCTTTGGAACTGAAGCACTTGGCAGGAGTGCACGGTGTTGAGTGATGGCCTTCAATGTGCAATAGTAAAAGGCCTGTCTCACGAGTCTGCGGTCATTGGCGGTGATACAGGAAGTATCTACCGCTCGTGGACCGCCAGAGACCGCGGGTTCGGTCAAACGCACACTGCCGGGGCCGTGCGGCGTTTGTCCCAACACCGCATGCTCAAATAAAGTCAGCAATGTCCAAAAATAATTTCTTACCGCACAGCCGCCGCCAGTGAGGCACGAGTGCGGCACGGTCACCGCCACAGCCGCCGCCAGTGAGGCACGAGCGCCGTGAGTCGAACTCTCACCGCCACAGCCGCCGCCAGTGAGGCACGAGTGCGGCATGGTCACCGCCACAGCCTCCACCAGTGAGGCACGTGTGCGGCACGGGCGCCGCCACAGCGCCGCGATCAGCACTACCGCCGCCACAGCCCCGCTTGTCTTTTGTGAAGCAAATTTCAATAACACCGCAAGCTCGTGGGACCGGCCGTACTGAGATCACTCGGCCCCCGCGCAGCATCCGTGTGGCGCTCCCGCGGCATAGGCTCGGCGCTCTCGCCGCCAATGACCGCAACACCGTGAGACAGAACAGATTCAACTGGCTTCACAGTACATTACCAATATGGCACAACCGTGTTGCTTTGGGCTCTTTACACTTTAGAGATGCAGTGTGGAAACAAGCCCTCCAGCCCACCGAGTCCGCACCGACCAGCGATCACCTCGCACACTAGCACTATCCTACACACGAGGGGCAATTTACAATTTTACCAAAGCCAATTAACCTATAAACCTGTACATCTTTGGAGTGTGGGTAGAAACCGGAGCTCCAGGAGAAAACCCATGTGGTCACAGGGAGAACGTACAAACTGCCCATAGACAGGACCGAACCCGGGTATCTGTAAGACAGCATCTCTACCGCTGCGCCAATGTACCTCTCCACTGGTTCTCTGTCAGGTGGGTTGGTGGAGGTGGGTTTTGTGGGGGTGGGGGAGAAGACACTCCTCAGCCATGTCCTTTGACCCAACAATTTGATATGCAAGTTCTCCGTACCTTTATCTGAATTTGTTCACCGACCAGTCAATCCCCAATCTGTCGAACAATGAAAGCCTCAGATAGGGTGGATGTGGAGAGGATGTTTCCAGTAATGGGAGAGTCTAGAACCAGAGGGCAGAGCCTCAAAATAAAAGGATGTACCTTTAGAATGGAGTTGAAGAAGAATTTGTTTAGCCAGAGTGTGGTGAATCTGTGGAATTCATTGCCACAAATGGCTGTGGGAGGCCAGGGCAGTGGGTATTTTTAAAGCAGAGATTGATCGGCTCTTGATTAGTAAAAAGCATGAACGGTTACAGGAGAAGACAGGAGAATGGGGTTGAGAACAAAAGATGGATAAGCCATGATTAAATGGTGAGTTAATTCGATGGGCTGAATGGCCTAATTCTGCTACCATGCCTTATGGTCTATCTATTGCACAATTCAAAAAGGTACCGGAATTGTAAAGCATAGATGTATGTTATTGATCTCGCCCTCTTTGCGGATCCTTGTCTCAAATAGCTTTCACTTGTTTTAATTGCTTTGAATTAAAGTAATATCCCAGTTTCTGCAGAACTTCTTTTAAAAAATAATCTATCACCTCGTGCTGGCAGGATATTTGTCAGCCTGCCAAGTGCATATGGTCAATTTCTAATCAAGAATATTACTCGTTTTGCTCATCACATCACATTTCAGCAATTCCTTCAACCTTTACTTGAAAGAACATCCATTAATTTGGTGTACAACCTATAGTACAAGCTATATTGTGCTTGAGGTTAGTCATGCATGCTGCCACTCGAGGGAGTGTGGTTCCATTCAAATTCAACAGTGCCACAGTTAATGGTCTAATGCCAAGCCAATGTTGCTGTCTCTTGAAACTGTGGTTAACTGTGTTATGTATTTTATCAGTACGTACACGGTGAATGGGGAGTGTTGTAGAGTCTAGGGATCCAGGAGTGCAGGTACATTATTGCTTGAAAGTGGCATCACAGGTGGATAGGATGGACAAGAAGGCTTTTGGTACATTGGCCTTCATTAGCCAGAGTATTGAGTAGAGAAGTTGGGAAGTCATGTTACAGTTGTACAAGACATTGGTGGGACTACATTTGGAGTATTGTGTTCAGTGTTTTGGGGGGAGGAGGTCACCCTGTTATAGGAAAGCTGGAAAGGATGCAGAGAAGATTTACAAGGATGTTGCCAGGATTCCAGGGCTGGAGCTACAGGGAGAAGTTGAGCAGGCTTGGACTTAATTCCTTGGAGCGCAGGACAATGAGGGGTGATCTTATAGAGGTGTACAAGATAATGAGAGGAGTAGATAGGGTAAATGCAGAGTCTTTTTTCCCTGGGCACTTAGGTTTAAGATAAGGAGGGAAAGATTTAGTGGGAACCTGAGAGGCAGCTTTTTTTTTACACAAAGGATGGTATGTTTATGGAATGAGCTGTCGAAGGAGGTAGTTGAGACAGGTGCTATCACAACGTTGAAAAATATTTGGGCAGGTACATGGATAGGATAGGTTTAGAGGACTGTGGGCCAAACACAGGCAGGTGTAGGTTGGTTGGCGTGGGAAGTTGGCCCGTTTCCATGCTGTATGACTATGACTGTACAAAGTCTTCTGATAAACATCACGGGAAAGAAATTGGCTACAAATTAATCTAAAACTTGCAAGCGAGAGACATCAAAGCACTTTAACAGTTTGGATAGACAAAAACTCTCATCGCTAATTTGCATTTTTCAAAGCCTTTAAGACAGGATATAAGACAATGTCATACTTACAAGATGCCACCTTTAAACTATTGCACATTGAGTTGTCATGCTGTGCGTTTAAATGATTCCGACTGTCTATGGCAATATTATATTGCTGCAAATCAGGCACATCATATGAATCTACTGTCCAATATGGATCACAGTGTGAACATTCTCTGTGAAACAGGGTTAATATGCCAGAAGATACATTACACAGTTCATTTAAATAAAAATATTCCCCTCGAACTTTCTGTACATTTGTCAAGCATATTTGTTGGGTACTGACTGTTCCACTAAAGAAACATCATCGTCTTCTTTTACTCCAAAACCCATGATAATTTTGAAAAGATTTTAGAGTTTGGCAGCAGGTTAAAAGACACTTCCTCCAGGGTCGGGCTAGTGAGGCAAGAAGTGGAAAGATAATGCAGTTCAATACGTGACTAAGGAGATGGTGCAGGAGACACCATGATGCGGCACAGTGGTGTAGTGGTAGAGTCGCTGCCTTACAGCGCCACAGACCTGGGTTTGATCCTGACTATGGGTGTTGTCTGTAAGGTATTTACATGTTCTGCCTGTGACCACGTGAGTTTTCTCCGGGTGCTCCGGTTTTCTCCCACATTTCAAAGATGTTCAGGTTTGTGGTTCAATGGTCAGTTTATTGTCACATGTACCAATTACGGCACAGTGAAACTCGAATGACCATAGAGCCATAATAAAAAAAGCAACAAGACACACAACTACATAATAGTTTACATATACATTCACCACAGCGGATTCCCCACATTCCTCACTGTGATGGAAGGCAATAAAGTCTAATCTTCATCCTCTTTATTCTCCCGCGGTCGGGGCGGTCGAACCATCCACAGTCAGGGTGATCGAAGCTCCCTCAGCCGGTGATTGAAGCCCCCGCGTCGGGGCGGTCGAAGCTCCCACGCTGGGGCGGTCGAAGCACCTGCGGCTTGAAGCTCCCGAAGTCGGTCCCTAACTAGGGACCGTGAGCTCCAAGGTCGATCTCCGGCAGGGATCGCCAGCTCCACAATGTTGTCCATGGGCTCCCGCAGTTGGAGCTCCCGAAGTTGGTCTCCAGCAGAGGCCTCCAGCTCCTCGATGTTAGCTCACAGTGTGGACGGAGATACGATACAGAAAAAATCTCCGTCGAAGTAAGAGGTTAAAGAAATTTCCCCCAATCCCGCCCCCCACATAAAACAAGCTAAAGAACACTAAAACATACATTTATCACATACATAGAAGGAAGGGACGAGACAGACTGATGGTGAGGTAGCCATTGCGGGCTCCATCCGGTGGTAAATTGCTTCTTTAAATTGTTCCGAGTGCGTAGGATAGAACTAGTGTATTGTTGGTCGGCATGGACTCAGTGGACCGAAGGGCCTGTTTCCAAGCTGTATCTCTAAATACTAAAGTCTAAAGAGAAAGGGCTTCGGATATATAGTGTATTAGTCTCTCTTACAGGACAGTTGGGACCTGTATGAGAGAGATGGGTTCCACCTGAGCTGGAGGGGAATCAACATCATCACAGGGAAGTGCTACTCGCAAGGGTTAAAGGAGAGGTGGCATGGAAGTGGGAACCAGAGCAGCTGGTCAGCATCTTGAGCAATTGGTGAGAAGGTCGAGGGTATGAGAAAACCAGCAAGTATTACAACACGTGATAAAAGCTACAAGTACATCTTGGGATTTTGCTTGGCACAAGTCGAGAGTGAAATATTTGCACATTACCAACATCAGCCCTTTGAAAGAGATTTGGGAAGAGCAGATTATTTGGTTTCTGGTAGATGTGTTCAGTTTTGACTGATGGATGTGATGATGTACTGTAAAATGAGTGCGAACTACAACAGGGAGAGTGCTGCTGCAGTTTCTCCAGAGCTGTTCATCAAAAGTACTTGCGAACAGCTGCATAGTGTCTGCACCTATTATATCTTGTGCAGTGACTGCATATTCAGCAGAGAGATATGAAACCGCTCCTCATCATTTGTTTATATTTTCAATAAAGTCAACTTGCATAGTATCTTTCGATCTCAATCTTGAATATTGAGAGGCATTAAAACAGTTATGAGATCATTATTAGCTAGATATTAGCTATTTGGTAAACTACTGAAAACACCTTTTATTCCTTCTGTATGCTAAAGTTTGAACAACATTAGAATTTGTATAAACATGTAGAAACAATGAACTGCAGATGCTGGTTTACAAATAAAAAAACACAAAGTCATGGAGTAATTCAGCGGGTCATGCAGCACCAATGGATAACATGGATAGGTGGCATTTCGGGTAAGGACTTAGTCTGACGAGGACCCGGAATATCACCTATCCATGTACTCCAGAGATGCTCCCTGATCTACTGAGTTACTCCAGCACTTTGTGTCTTTCATTTAGAATTTATATTGTCTTTATTACCCTCCAGTCTCAAGTTGTGTGTCAACCATGCTTAATATCATTCCTTTTTTCATTGCAGAAGCTTATTTTTTCCCCCAATCATTAACAAGGTCTCTTATTTATCTCTCGTATGACAGTCATCTTCCCACTTCCAGCGTTCATCTGGAATAAACTTTTCCCCACTTTTCGTTCCATCATCACTTGAGTGATGTTAATACATTAGACTTTAGACTATAGACTTTAGACTACACTTTTAGACTTTAGAGATACAGAGCGGAAATAGGCCCTTCGGCCCACCGGGTCCTTGCTGACCAACGATCCCCATACACTAGCACTATCCTACACAATAGGAACAATTTATAATTTTACTGAAGCCAATTAATCTACAAATCTGCACATCTTTGGAATGTGGGAGGAAACCCACACGGTCACAAGGAAAACATATAAAGTCCATGCAAACAGCACCCATAGTCAGGATCGAACCTGTGTCTCTGGCGCTTTAAGGCAGCAACTTTACAACTGTGTTGCCCTGAGTTGAGGGATATGATAGGGATGTGAGAGCAAATGTAAAATAAGCAGGAGAATTGGATTACTGGCTTTGCTCTGAGAAGTTCAGCAGGGATTTGGTGATATTGTGGAGTGCTGTGTATATAATTGTCTCTTGAGATGTCATCTGTAATCCCTTCCTTCATACTGCCACTCGGGAATATGGATATTGCCACGTGAGAGCTGAGAACAGCTAGAACATGGAACAGTACAGCACAAGAACAGGCCCTTCAGCCCATGATGTCTGTGCCGAACATGATGTTAAGACATCACTTATCTACTTGTACATAACCCACATCCCTCCATTCCCTGCATATGCTGAATGCATCTCCATGACATTTCAATGTTAAAAGACTTGTATTAAGTCCGTGGTGAACCAATATTTCTTTAAACTGAATGTGATGTTAACTGCAGGCGTATAATTAGTCTTTTTTGCCCTTTAATTCCATCCCTCCTTCTCTATTGCTTCCCCATATATTCTCTTAGTAATGGTTCAATGGTATTTTATTGTGACGTGTACTGAGTTACAGTGAAATTCAATTTTTGCAAAGAGTTCAGTTAAAGTATTACTGTACATACCAACAATTTTAGTTAAGTGCAAGTGTATAGGAGTAGTACACTAAGCCATTCTATGAGAATCACCATGCTTTGGTGTCATTTTTTCAAGATTCAAGCTTAAGTTGTTATAAATGTAGCGTTCTTGACTTGGCCACAAAGGCCCATTGTCATGGCGGAGTTGCAGGGTTGGCCTGGCCAAGCGAAGTTGTCGGTGTCCTCCTCCACTGCTCCACTGCTCCATGCCACTGCAGGCCTCATGCGATCCATGTGCTCATGCCTATTCTACCTCCTTCAATATTCTCATGTCGCAGCCTTTGATTTTGGTCTGTGTTTCCACTACTTCTCTATGATCTGTTTCAGCCAAATTGAGCTACAAACCCCACCGTTTCTCAACGAGGAAAAATGTGTAGATGCTGGAAATCTGAAATAAAAACAGAAGATGCTGGAAATACTCAGCCACACAGACAGCATCTGTTTAGAGATACAGCGTGGAATCTGGCCCTTTGGCCCACCGAGTCCACACCGACTAGCAATTCCTACCAACTAACACTGTCCTACACAAGGGAGAATTTACAATTTTACTGACGCCAAATATCCTACAAACCTCTCCAAACTCTTTGGAGAGTGGGAGGAATCTGAAGCACCCTGAGAAAACCCACACGATCACGGGGACAACTTATAAACTCCATATAGACAGTACCCTTCATCAGGACTGTCAGCGAATGGTATGTTGGCTTTCATAGCAAGAGGATTTGAGTATAGGAGCAGGGAGGTTCTACTGCAGTTGTACAGGGTCTTGCTGAGACCACACCTGGAGTATTGCGTACAGTTTTGGTCTCCAAATCTGAGGAAGGACATTATAGCCATAGAGGGAGTGCAGAGAAGGTTCACCAGACTGATTCCTGGGATGTCAGGACTTTCATATGAAGAAAGACTGGATAGACTTGGCTTATACTCGCTAGAATTTAGGAGATTGAAAGGGGATCTTATAGAAACGTACAAAATTGTTATGGGGTTGGACAGGCTAGATGCAGGAAGATTGTTCCCGATGTTGGGGAAGTCCAGGACAAGGGGTCACAGCTTAAGGATAAGGGGGAAATCCTTTAAGACCGAGATGAGGAAAAACTTTTTCACACAGAGAGTGGTGAATCTCTGGAACTCTCTGCCACAGAGGGTAGTTGAGGCCAGTTCATTGGCTATATTTAAGAGGGAGTTAGATGTGGCCCTTGTGGCTAAGGGGGTCAGGGGGTACGGAGAGAAGGCAGGTACGGGATACTGAGTTGGATGATCAGCCATGATTATATTGAATGGCGGTGCAGGGTCGAAGGGCCGAATGGCCTACTCCTGCACCTATTTTCTATGTATCTATGTATCAGGATTGAATCCGGGTCTCTGGCACTACAAGGCAGCAACTCTATCTCTGCGCCACCGTGCCACCCAGGAGAAATAAGGCTAATACTTCAGGTCAGAGGCCTCTCATCAAAATCCATCGCTTAAGGGCAAGATCCTGCCTGCTATGTTTGCTCTAACCTCGTCTCAACAGATTCCTGTCTATGCCTGGCTTTACTGATTTTATGACTTTGAAACTTGTCTTGGCGTCATGCAGCATGGAAACAGGCCTTTCAGCCCAACCTGTTCACTCTAACCAACATCTACACTAGTCCCATCTGCCCTTGTTTGGCCCATATCCCTCTAAACCTACCCTATCCACATACCTGTCCAAATTTGTTTTAAACGTGGGGGAGTGGAGTCAACAACGTGGAAGCATATGTGTGCAGTTAACGGGAAAGAGAATGTAAGAAAGGTTACGTTTAAACTAACAGAGCAGAGGGATGGGAACCAATGCAAGGAGACAGATAAGGAGGACAGAGGCAAAAGGTAGAAGGGAGATAAGAAAAATAAACCTGAAAGCTTTGTGCCTTAATGCGAGCATTCGTAATAAAGATGATGCAGTTAGTCGTTATGTAGTAATATATTGTTGTAATTACGGAGATATGGATCCAGGATGACCAAGGCTGGAAGTTAAACATGCAAGGGTATTCAATATTCAGGAAGGATAGACAGAAAGGAAGAGGAGGTGGGGTGGCATTGCTGGTTAAAGAGGAGATTAATGCAATAGCAAGGAGAGATATTAGCTTGGAAGCTATAGAATCTGTATGAGTAGGCTGCGAAATAGCCAAGGGCAGAAAACGCTTGTTGGAGTTGCACACAGACCACCAAACATCAGTAGGGAGGTTGGGGGAAGCATCAAGCAGGAAATTAGGGATGTGTGTAGCAAAGGTACAGCAGTTATCATGGGTGATTTTAATTTACATATAAATTGGGCCAACTAAATTGGTAGCAGCGCTGAGGAGGAGGATTTCCTGGAATGGTTTTTTAAACCAATATGTAGAGGAATCGACTAGAGGGCAGGCCATCATAGACTGGGTATTGTGTAATGAGGAAGTATTAGTTAGCGATCTTTTTGTGCAAAGCTCCTTGGGAAACAGTGACCATAATGTGGTGGAAATTTGCATTAGGATGGAGAGTGGCGCAGTTAATTCAGAGACGAGGTTCCTGAAATTAAAGAAAGACTTCGAAGGTATGACAGGACTTGGCGGGGATAGACTGGCAAATTATACTTAAAGGGTTGACGGTGGAGATACAATGGCAAAGATTTAAAGACTGCATGGATGAGCTCCAAAACTTTTTCATCCTTGTCTGGCCAAAAAAAAAAACGGGGACGGCGGCTCAACCGTGGCTAATAAGGGAAATCAGGCATAGTGTTAAATCCAAGGAAGAGGCATAAAATTTGGCCTGGGGAAGCTGCAAACCAGAGGACTGGGAGACATTTAGAACTCAACAGAGGAGGATAAAGGGGTTAATTAAGAGGGGGAAAAAGAGCATGAAAGAAAGCTTGTGGGGAATATAAAAACTGACTCTGAAAGCTTCTTTAGATATGTAGAAAGGAAAAGATTAATGAAGACAAATGTAGGTCCCTTACAATCAGAGACAGGTGAACTTATAGTGGAAAACAAGGAAATAGCAGAAACGAGTACTTTGGTTCTGTCTTCACGAAGGAAGACAAACAATCTCCAGGAAATACTAGGGGACTAAATCCTCGATCTAGTGGGAGGGAGGAACTGAAGGGAATCCACATTAGTCAGGAAATGGTGTTGGGTAAACTGTTGGAACTGAAGGCAGGCCCCGATGATCTGCATCCCAGGTGGCCCTAGAAATCATGGATGCATTGGTGATCATTTTCCAATGTTCTCTCGACTCTGGATCAGTTCCTGTGGACTGGAGAGTAGCCAATGTAAATCCACTTTTTAAGAAAGGAGGGAGAGAGAAAACGGGGAATTATAGACCAGTTAGCCTTACATCGGTAGTGAGGAAGATGCTTGAGTCAATTATTAAAGATGTTATATCAGCGCATTTGGAAAGCAATGACAGGATCGTTCAAACTCAGCATGAATTTATGAAGAGGAAATCATGCTTGACTAATCTTCTGGAATTTTTTGAGGATGTAACAAGTAGAATGGATAAGGGAGAGCCAGTGGATGTGGTGTATCTGGACTGTCAAAAAGCCTTTGACAAGGTTCCACACAAGAGATTAGTGTGCACAATTAGAGCACATGGTATTGGGGGTAGGGTATTGACATGGATGGAGAACTAGTTGGCAGACATGAAGCAAAGAGCAGGAATTAATGGGTCCTTCTCAGAATGGCAGGCAGTGACTAGTGAGGTGCCACAAGGCTCGGTGCTGGGAACCCAGTTATTTACAATATATATTAACGATTTAGACGAGGGAATTAAATGTGACATCTTCATGTTTGCGGATGACACAAAGCTGGGTGGCAGTGTGAGCTGCTGTGAGGCTGCAGGTTGACTTGGATAGGTTGAGTGAGTGGGCAGATGCATGGCAGATGCAGTATAATGTGGATAAGTGTGAGGTTATCGAATTGAATTGAATTGAATTAGACTTTATTAATCCCCTTATTCAGGGGAAATTCAGATGTCCTTGCAGCACACTAATAAAATACAACATAGTATTAAAAAGAAGTTCAACACCAAAACATCCCCCCCACAGTGGTTCCCACTGTGGGGGAAGGCACAAAGTCCAGTCCCCATCCTCTTGTCCACCCAGAGTCGGGCCCACTGAGGCCTCCACAGTCGCCGCCACGGCGCCCGATGTTCTCGCCGGGTGATGGTGCTCCGGCATCGGGAGAACCCCCAGCGGCTTGGGGTACCAGGAACGACCACCTTCCCACCAAAGACCGCGGCTTCCAAGCCAACAGACCGCGCCGGACGGAGCTCCACACACTGGCAATCTCAGCAAGAGATCCCAGGCTCCGGGATGTACCGTTCAGCGTCGCAGCTGCGCCGCTCCACAGAACCGCTGCTCCACGATGTTCTCATCGGCGGTCCCAGCATACTGGAGTTCCAGCGCGGCGACCCAGGAAAGGCATCGCCCGCTCCACGACAGCGCTCCAGCGCTGCACCGCCGCCAAAGCCGATGTTCTGCGCCGCCGCCAAAGCCGATGTTCTGGCCAGGTCCCCTCAGGGAAACGTCGCTCCAGGACCCGCTGGTAGGCCGCAAGGACAGGTTGAAGGCGCTGCTCGGAGGAAGGCAACCCCTCCGACCAGGTACGGACTCGAAAAGCAGTTTCCCCCTTCCCCCCACCACCCCCCACACATAAAAAGATTAGGCCCCCTGACTACACACTCAACATACTAAAAATAATAAAAAAGAAGGGGAGAAAAATGGACAGCTGCAGGACAGGCAGCCGTTCTGGACAGCGCCTCCTCCGATTCCACTTTGGTGGCAAGAGCAGGAAGGCAGATTATTATCTGAATGGTGTCAGATTAGGAAAAGTGGAGGTGCAACGAGACCTGGGTGTGCTTGTACATCAGTCACTGAAAGTAAGCATGCAGTTACAGCAGGCAGTGAAGAAAGCTAATGGCATGTTAGACATAGAAACATAGAAAGTAGGTGCGAGAGTAGACCACCAGGTCCATCGAGCCCGCACCGCCATTCGCTCATGGCTGAACACCAAACAGACACCCCTACCCACAAACAGTAGACACAAGACACAGAACACAAGACGCTACCCTCCCCTTTATACCTTCATTGCGAGAGGATTTGAGTTCAAGAGCAAGGAGGTCCTACTGAAGTTGTACAGGGCCCTGGTGAGACCGCACCTGGAGTATTGTGTACAATTTTGGTCTCATAATTTGAGGAAGGACATTATTGCTATTCGGGGGGGTGGGTGCAGCATAGGTTCACCAGGTTAATTCCCGGGATGACATATGATGAAAGAATCGGTCGACTGGGCTTGTATTCATTGGAATATCGAAGGATGTGAGGGGATCTTATAGAAACATCTAAAATTCTTAAAGGATTGAACAGGCTAGATGCAGGATTTTTTTTTCCGATGTTGGGGAGTCCAGAACCTAGGGTCACAGTTTAAGAATAAGGGGTAGGCCATTTAGGACTGAGATTCGGATCTTTTTAACCCAGAGAGTTGTAAATCTGTAGAATTCTCTGCCACAGAAGGCAGTGGAGGCCAATCCACTGGATGTTTTAACGAGAGAGATAGATTTAGCTCTTAGGGCTAAAGGAATGATATGGGGAAAAAGCAGGAATGGGATACTAATTTTAGATGATCAGGCATGATCATATTGAATGGCGGTGCTGGCTCAAAGGACTGAATGGCCTACTCCTGCACTTTTCAAAAAATATTTCTACTAGACTAAGTGGGACCTGTTGCGTCATTGGACATTTTGGGCCAAATGGATTATTGGGCTGGCAGCTCAGTCACTCGGGCCTGGTGGGCTGGCAGCTCAGTCACTCAGGCCTGGTGGGCTGGCTGCTCAGTCACTCAGGCCTGGTGGGCTGGCAGCTCAGTCACTCAGGCCTGGTGGACTGGCAGCTCAGTCACTCAGCCCTGGTGGACTGGCAGCTCAGTCACTCAGGCCTGGTGGGCTGGCAGCTCAGAAACTGCCAGAAATTCACCCAAAACAGGTGACTGTGAGAGAGAGAGAGAGAAGAGGGAGAGGCATGAGAATCAATTTTAGACATTTTTCATCTTTTTCAGCAGATCAAGTCAAGTGAGTTTATTGTCATGTGTCCCTGATAGGACAATGAAATTCTTGCTTTGCTTCAGCACAACAGAACATAGTAGGCATTGACTACAAGGCATTCTATAAATATATACACACATGAATCAATATACCGATAAAGTGCAAATAACAGTTAATTGGCTAATAAAGTTCAGTGTTTTGTCCGAGCCAGGTTTAATAGCCTGATGGCTGTGGGGAAGTAGCTATTCCTGAACCTGGTCGTTGCAGTCTTCAGGCTCCTGTACCTTCTACCTGAAGGTAGTAGGGAGATGCGTGTGTGGCCAGGATGGTGTGGGTCCTTGATGATACTGCCAGCCTTTAGAGGCAGCGACTGTGATAGATCCCCTCGATGGAAGGGAGGTCAGAACCGATGATGGACTGGGCAGTGTTTACTACTTTTTGTAGTCTTTTCCTCTCCAGGGCGCTCAAGTTGCCGAACCAAGCCACGATGCAACCGGTCAGCATGCTCTCTACTGTGCACCTGTAGAAGTTAGAGAGAGTCCTCCTTGACAAACCGACTCTCCGTAATCTTCTCAGGAAGTAGAGGCGCTGATGTGCTTTCTTAATAATGGCATCAGTGTTCTCGGACCAGGAAAGATCTTCAGAGATGTGCACGCCCAGGAATTTGAAGCTCTTGACCCTTTCAACCATCGACCCGTTGATATAAACGGGACTGTGGGTCCCCATCCTACTCCTTCCAAAGTCCACAATCAGTTCCTTGGTTTTGCTGGTGTTGAGGGCCAGGTTATTGTGCTGGCACCATATGGACAGTTGCTCGATCTCTCTTCTATACACAGCAATGAAGGAGGAAAGTCTATTCTGGCCTGGATCACCCAGGGTGGGAGAAAAATACTGGGGTGAGGTTTAATACTTGCAGGGGAATACTTACTGATGGGCTGAAGAGACTCCTCCTGGGCCAGTTTAGACCTGATGGGCCGAAGGGGCTCTTAAAAAAAAGAAATCTGTGAAATCTGAGTGAAAGGCACCTTTTCTGGACTTTACCTGGCCTGGCATGGGCCTTTTGGGCCAAAATGCTTCTCCTGGGCTAATACAGCCATTTTCGGCAAAATGGTTTCTTTGCTAATAGGGGCCTTGTGGGCCGAAATTAGTGTTTTCAGGCAGGCCTAACAACTAATTTCATTTCATTTCCATTTCAATTTCAAGCACAGGGCAGGCCAAACAACTAATTTCATTTCCATTTCTATTTCCATTTCAATTTCAAGCACAGGGCAGGCCAAACAATTCATTTCAATTCATTTCCATTTCCATTTCAATTTCAATTTCAAGCACAGGGCAGGCCAAACAGCTCATTGCAGTTTCATTTCAATTCCATTTCCATTGCAGTTTCAAGCACAGGGCAGGCCAAACAACTCATTTCATTTCCATTTCTATTTCCATTTCAATTTCAAGCACAGGGCAGGCCAAACAACTCATTTCAATTCATTTCCATTTCCATTTCAATTTCAATTTCAAGCACAGGGCAGGCCAAACAACTCATTTCATTTTCATTTCATTTCCATTTCCATTTCCATTTCTATTGCAGTTTCAAGCACATGGCAGGCCAAACAAGTCATTGCATTTTCATTTCATTTCAATTTCCATTGCAGTTTCAAGCAGGGCAGGCCATCAGCTCATTGCATTTACATTTAATTTCCATTTCCATTGTAGTTTCAAGCACAGGACAGGCCAAACAGCTCATTGCATTTTCATTTCATTTCCATTTCCATTGCAATTTCAAGCACAGGGCAGGCCAAACAGCTCATTGAAGTTTCATTTCAATTCCATTTCCATTGCAGTTTCAAGCACAGGGCAGGCCAAACAGCGCATTGCATTTTCATTTCATTTCCATTGCAGTTTCAAGCACAGGGCAGGCCAAGCAGCTCATTGCATTTTAATTTAATTTCCATTTCCATTGCAGTTTTAAGCACAGGGCAGGCCAATCAGCTCATAGCATTTTCATTTCATTTCCATTTCCATTGCTGTTTCAAGCACAGGGCAGGCCAAACAGCTCATTGCATTTTCCTTTCATTTCCATTTCCATTGCAGTTTCAAGCACAGGGCAGGCCAATCAACTCATTGCATATTCATTTCATTTCCATTTCCATTGCCGTTTCAAGCACAGGGCAGGCCAAACAGCTAATTGCATTTTTATTTAATTTCCATTTCCATTGCAGTTTCAAGCACAGGGGAGGCCAATCAGCTCATAGCATTTTCATTTCATTTCCATTTCCATTGCAGTTTCAAGCACAGGGCAGACCAAACAGCTCATTGCATTTTCATTTCATTTCCATTTCCATTGCAGTTTCAAGCACAGGGCATGCCAAACAACTCATTGCATATTCATTTCATTTTCATTTCCATTTCCATTGCAGTTTCAAGCACAGGGCAGGCCAAACAACTCATTCCATTTTCATTAAGGGCTAACAAATCATTTATTGCAAGTACATTGCAGACTTACAGTTCAGTTGATTCTCAGCTTAGGATCACAGTTGTGGCCTCTCCCTCACGATCTTCCAGAGTGACTGACTCATGTCCAGGCATCCGGGGTTTTATACTCCTGCCCCCCCTCCCAGAAGGGATGTCAATCATGGTGATTGACAGGCGAGAGGACCAATCAGCTGATCTCAAGATTTTTAAAACACTCATAACTTTTTTATTTTTCATCGATTGGAAAAATCCTCAGGACTGCCTCAGCGGAGAAGGACTGTGAGTAATATGGCCAAAAATCATAGCGATATAGGGTAGCGTTTTTTTCTAAAATCAATATACAGCACAGACAGGAAGTGGTCAAGATGAGACTTTTAGTTATATAGATGTTTCTATGTGATAGTACCTGCCTCAACTACCTCCTCTGGCAGCGTGTTCCATACACCCACTACCCTTTTAGACTCTTTCCTGTCTCCTCAAGCTTCACATACACAAAGAAAATGGAAACGATGGCACAGCAAGTTGCTTACTGTTCATGATCATTCTAAACTCTGTCCAATTGCCCTGAATTGCACTTTGATAGCTTCTCTATACTGACTCTCAGTTTGACACTCAATTTTAATCTTCTGCTCATTGTTTTAGGTCTCCTTCGCCAGTTTCCAATCTCCTCCAGCCCTGGACCTCTCTGGGATATCTCTGCTTCACTGATTCTGACCACCTAGATCATCCTTGGATTTCATCATTCCGCCATCAGTAATTTTACCTTCAGCAGCCACATACTACTTCAACCTCGCCACGATAGACATTTGTTCATTATTGAGCTATGAAATGTTGTTCCATTCCCTTCAGAGGCAATGTTCCACACACCTATGTTACGATATTGTCCACAGTGCATAGAACTGGAAAATTCTATCCCTCCACCGCACAGTGGCGCTGCGGTAGATCAGAGACCTGGGTTCGATCCTGACTAAGGGTGCTGTCAGTGTGGAGTTTGTACATTCTCACAGTGACTGGGTTGTTTTTTTCCGGGATTTCCAGTTTCCTCCCACAATTCAATCACGTAGAGTTTTGTAGGTTTGTGGCTTCTGTAAATTACCCTGTATGTGTGGGATACCACGAGGGCTACCGTACAATTGGCAGCGCTGCCAACAGTCTGTTTGTTTTTTCATCTTTTAAAAAAAATTTAGTGTGTGTTAAAAGTTCATGTAAATGTTCTCCAGTTTGTTTTACGTGGGGGGAGAGAGAGAGGGAGGGGGAGGGGACCTACCATCAATGGAGCTGGAGGCCTCCTCGGACTGACCTTTGGCCCCACCGCAGGGCGTGGACTTACATCGGAGTCAATCCCTTGCCTGGGATCGTTCCAATCGCGGCCTGCGGTCTTTACATCGGGAGCTGTTTACCCAAGCCATTACCCTCTTGAAAGGCTCAAATATTGGTTGATAAATTGCTCTGATGTTTGCCCTAGTAAGTGCTGTATAACTATAGTACTGGGCCTAGATTTGTTAGAGTTTAGAAGAATGAGGGGGGGGACCTCATTGAAATGTACAGAATGGTGCAAGGCTTTGATAGAGTGGATGTGGATAGGATGGTTCCACTAGTGGGAGCATCTAGGAATAGAGGTCAAAGCCTCAGAATTAAAGGACATACTTTTAGGAAGGAGATGAAGAGGAATTTCTTTAGTCTGGTGAATCTGTGGAATTCTTTGCCACAGAAGGCTGTTGAGATGAAGTCAGTGGATATATTTAAGGCAGAGATAGATTCTTGATTAGTATCAGAGGTTATGGGGAGAAGGCAGGAGAATGGGGTTAGGAGGGAGAGATCAGCCATGATTGAATGGCGGAGTAGACAATGGGCCAAATGGCCTAATTCTGCTCATACCACATGATCGACAGGTAGTTGTAGCTGGGTGAACCCTATTATTTCCACTACACCTTCACCATCTGACCTTCAGAATTCTTATTTGTGAACATTCTAGCCTTTGAGCCTATTGCACCTCCTTCAGTATTCCCACCCTGCAGCATTTGATTTTGGTCTGATTATCCACTGTTGCTTCCTATCTGCCTTTAGATGTCAGAGTAACATTGAAACAGGCCTTTCCCATGCCGACCAATGTGCCACATCTATACTAGTTCCATCTGCCAGCGTCTGGCCCATATTCTTCTAAATCCTTCCTACCCATATACCTGTCCAAATGTCTTTTAAATATTGTTATAGTAGTTTAGTTTAGAGATGCAGCGTAGAAGCAGGCCCATCGGCCCACCAAGTCTGCGGATCTGCAATCATCCCCTACATTAACACTATCCTACACACTAGAGACAATTTACAATTTTTACCAAAGCCAATTAACCTACAAACCTGTACGTCTTTGGAGTATGGGAGGAGACCGGAGCAGCCAGAGAAAACCCACACGGTCACAGGGAGAACGTACAAACTTCATATGGACAGCACCTGTAGTCAGGATCGAACCCGGGTCTCTGGCGCTGTACAGCAGCAACTCTACCGCTGCATCACCATACCGCCCTTGTATAACCTTGCCTCAACTACCTCTTCTGGCAACATTTCATATACCCCCCTCCCCACCCTCTGTGTGAAGAAGCTTCCCCTCGGGTTCCTATTAAATCTTCCACTTCGTGTTTTTACATTTTTAAATTCTTTATTTCAAAACCATTACATCTATTTTGTTTTCCCCTCTTCATTTAAGAGCTTGCTTCTATGATCATACTTTTGGTCATCTCTCAGATATGGTGCTACTCAGGAAATGCAGCTTGGACACGAGACGCTTTCTATCATGAAGTATTTCCAAAATGACATGCTCGTTGAAGCAACCTGAGAGAAATCTTCCTTCATTGGTTTTCATTCCAGACATTGTATCCCCTATTCCAATTCACATGATTAATGCTAACGTTTCCCCCTACCCAATTTCCCACCAGGATCTTCACTGTAACCCTATCACCAATCTACAATTTGTGCTGATTTGGAAGTAAAGACAAGCCGAACATACTCATTCCCATATCTTTCTCTGGCTAACATTACATAACTGTGTATCCTTAATTCTGTATTTTATTTTTAGCATGTTTTATGAATTATCTCATATTTCTCATTTTATATCATTCAATATTTAGGAACCTATATTATTATCACTTCGTTTTTCCAATTTTGGATGTAATCACATTTACTTAATCATCAGTTCTCTGCTTCTAATAGTTTTTCATTGGAGCCCATTCATTAGTGCCTTGACTTTAATGTGTGGAAAAGTTGGTCTGAATAAGTGAATATTGCTACCAGATAACTCGATTTCTTTAATTATCTTGACATTATAACTTTCTGGCTTTTAGAACTAATTCAGTATAAAGAAGGAGCTGATATTGGAGGTAGCTCACTAACATGGCTGAAGCCTATTGTTCCCACAGTCAACAGTGACTGTCAGTTTTAAACCATAAGACCTTAATTTGGATGAATCATAGTTTGAATTATTTCATCAAGTAATTTATATTGTGGATCAAATGATTAGTGCTGTTGATTAAATTTCACAAGTCAAACGAAGAAATTCAGAGTGTAAAATATCGCTTGAACACAAATGTTTTTCCTGCTTAAACCCCAAAATTATCCAGGAAGCTAAACTCTTCAAGGTCATTTTTTTTACAGACATTTCTACCAAAATTGGCCCGGATCCCTTCAAAAAGATCCTTTGGGACAATCTGCCACTTGTGGATAATAAAATCTTCACTGCAGTGAAGCATGAATATTCTGCATGTACACTAGAAAAAAGTATCAGTAGCTCTTCAAAGACTTGCTCAACGCAACAAGAATGTTACTGGTAATTAGGATCCCTTTGATCATTCAGATGAAAGGAGTCGTTTTCTACTCCGATGGATCACAGTGATTGCATTTGAAGTCTTCTTTAAACCCTTCCGGTTACAAAACTTAATTAACTGGGGTTTGGGAGTTCATTATTTTGCGACTTTCCACCAGATCTGTACTTGAAGCTGCATCTGTTTGAAGTAAAGGTCCAAATAAAACTATGGGACAGAAATTGGACTGTACAGCATCTGCCTTGAGAAGAAACAATGAGAATGGGCAGATCCAGGCTGGCTAGGTACAGGAAGCTGTATTCATTAAGCAACAATAATTTGCCAGCACACCCATCTGAAACTGGCATTGGGCCTGTTCAACCCATTGGGCTGCCAGACTGTGAATGCAATGTCCAATTCCATATCCAACTCTACTCAAAGCTGGTTATCTACAGACTTCAACCCACTAGGATTAATTTTCCCAGGCAGAAAAGCCACAACCATCTAATAATGAGCCCAGAGTCAGAATGGTGAATTAATCACTTTATTTTGGCCTGGAGCCAGTGGAATTATGGCTCCTCCGTCATCCTAATGGTTATTCCGGAATTACCATGGGCCTGGAACTAACAACAGAGGCTCAACCAGCAGAATGGTGTCACCTTTAGGGCTGGCACACTGTTTCACAAGGCACAGCTGATGTCTCCAACACACTTTTTTTGAACTTCTGATATCATGGAATCAATGTGGTCATAAGGTCATACGTGATAGGAGCAGAATTAGGTCATTTGGCCCATCATGTCTACTGCGCCATTCAATCATGGCTGATCTATCTCCCCCCCCCACCCCTATTCTCCTGCCTTCTCCCCATAACCCTTGACATCGGTACTAATCAAGAGTTCATTAGTTTGGTTTGATGATTCATAGTCGGCAATGTGTTGGTGCCAATGTTGTGTGCAAACCAATTTCTAGGTTAACACTTGATAAAGGTTTGTTGTAAAAATGAATATAACTGCATTCCCCAAAAATAGTTGATGAAGCTGCCTAATTTCACATTGGGTGTAATGTTCATAACAATCTCCTGTATGTCCTCCATCCAATAACATTGGGTAGATACCCACTGCTGCTAATATCCATCTAGAAATGTGAGACAAACAAATCATTTTGAAACTGGGTTTAATTCCTTACAAACGGTTTGAAAAATTATTGACAACTGAAATTATGACCATTGCTTCATTTTGGTGATAAAAACTTTGGCATAACCTTCCCAGAATAGCCAGGACATTGTTTTTATTTGTGTTGAGTCTAGGAGTAGCATGTTGCTGTTTTCACGCATGTCTCTGATGTGTCTTCTCGGTGAAACCCTCTCATTTCTCCCCCACTGCGCTTCCTGCTGCTCTCCTGCTCTACAACCAACTCATTACCTGTCAGGCCATGTCATGCCCATCCTCTCTTCCAGCTTTCTTCCCACCTTCTTCCCCCATAGTCAGTCAGAAGAAGGGTCCTGACCCAAAACATCACCCATCCATATTCTCCAGAGATCTGCCTTAAGGGCCTGTCCCACAAGCATGTGACTGCATGCAGCAAGCACAACCAAACCGGAAGCGGGGGCCGCGCGGAGGTCGAGTGATCCCCGTACAAGGCCGGTCCCACCAGCATGCGACTGCATGCGGACAGCGCGACCAAACCGGAAGCGGGGGCTGCGCGGAGGTCGAGTGAGTGACGTGAAGTTCGAGCGAAGTCCGTGCGTGACGTACGGCGTCAAGACGCTGCGCACGCCCGTCGAGGCGGTGTGTACAGTGTCGAGGCAGCTGCGGGCCGGCAGGCCGTTGCCGCGCGGAAATTTTGAACAGTCAGTTTTTCGAAGCCCCGCGCGATGTCGGGACCAGCTCCGCACAACTCCATACGGCTCCGGCGATCGAAGTGGGACCGGCCCCGCGAGGCTGTACGGCTCAAGCGACCATGTTAGGTCGCGCTTGCCGCATGCAGTCACATGCTCATGGGACAGGCCCTTTACACGCTGAGTTACTCCAGCACTCTGTCTCTCCTTTTGTAAACCAGCATCTGCAGTTCCTTGTGTCTGCATCTCTTGCCACATTAATTATGCACAAGAAAATCTAGGACGCTCTGTTATCTAAATGGAGGAGATTGCAAGAGAGTGAAGTAGAGTCTACTTTTGGAATCCTCTTTCTGACGTGCATGACCTTGTTTCATATCGTTCTTTGCTTGGTTACTCTGGGTTTTTTTGTGCCTTTCCCGCCATTGAAACAAAGAGATTGCTGTCACTCGTTTAGTTTAGGAAGGAACTGCAGATGCTGGTTTAAACTGAAGATAGACACAAAATGCTGGAGTAACTCAGTGGGACAGGCTGCAGTTCTGGAGAGAAGGAATGGGTGGCGTTTCAGGTCGAATCCCTTCTTCAGACTGAAAGGCACGGCAAAGGGAAACGAGATATATAGGCGATGATGTAGAGAGATAGAGAACAACTGAATGAAAGATATGCAAAATAAGTAACAATGATAAAGGAAACTGCCCATTGTTAGCTGTAGCTAGGTGAGAATGAAAGCTGGTTTGACTTAGGTGGGGGGAGGGATGGAGAGAGAGGGAATGCAGGGGTTACTTGAAGTTAAAGAAATCAATATTAATACCCCTGGGTTGTCAGCTGCCCAAGCTAAATATGAGATGTTTAGTTTACTTTTTTATTGTCACGTGTACTGAGATACAGTGAAAAGCTTTTTCATTGTGTGCTATTCCATCAGCAGAAAGGCTATGCATGATTACAATCCATAGTGTAGATTCAACAGGATAAAGGATATAACATTTAGTGCAAGATAAAGCCTGATTAAATATAGTCCATGGGTCTGTAATGAGGTAGATGGAAGGTCAGGACCGCTCTCTAGTTGGTGAGAGCATGGTATAGTTGTCTCAAAACAGCTGGGAGGAATCTGTCCTTGAATCTGGAGGGATGTGTTTTCGCACTTCTGTGCGAAAGAGGGAGAAGAGGGAGTGACCAGGGTTTGTTCAGATACAGTATCTCCATAACTGCAGCTTGTATTTCTAGCTTAGGAGAGTCTTTTTTCACACCAATGAGTTTGAAACTACTTTGTTAAATGTCTGAAGCAAGATCTCTGAAGCTGGGTCTCTGGGGAATCATTATTGAATGTACCACAAATTACTGAAAACTGCACATCTGAGAAGATTTGCAACGTTCCTTCAGTGCTAAGCAAACAAAAACTGAGCTTCCTTTCAATAGCAAGCAGCTGTCCTTCAGAAATTGTTGGCCCACTCAATTTAGTGAACCAATGCTGGCCTGTCCCCCTCCACTGGCCTTTTGCGTGCATATGAATGTGAACAGAAAGGCTTGCCTTCTCAAATCCAGCTAGCCTTCTGTCTGATATCTATCTCTCAATGCTGTCATTGAAATAATTATACAATTATCTCATTGCTGATTCTGGGGTTTTGCTGAGGAAAAGCTGGTTCTGACATTTCCTGAATTGCATTTAGTGTCGACACTTGAACTATGTGGTTTGGGAGAGGCATGAGATAATGAAGGGAAATGTTCTCTTCCTTTACACCTGCTATTATTATGATTTTTAGTGCGCCTTCAATTTCGGTATTCCCATCAAACACAAACCTCAGCTCTATTGTCAATATGTTGAGATACAATGCCTGAGATTCCATGTAGACAACAAGAAACTGCAGATAGTGGTTTACAAAAAAAAGACACAAAGTGCTGGAGTAACTTTGCGGGTCAAGCAGTATCCTTGGAGAACACGGAAATGTGATGTTTTGGGTCTGAAAAGGGTCCTATCCATGTTTAGTTTAGCTTAGAGATACAGTGCGGGAACAGGCCCTTCAGCCCACTGAGTCGGTGCCGCCCAGCAATCCTTGTTACTCTAGCACACACTACACTCTAGGGACAATTTACGATTTTTCCCAAAGCCAATTAACCCACAAACCTATACATCTATGGGGTGTGGAAAGGAACCGGAGCACCCTGGGAAAACCCACGCACTCACGGAGAGAACGTACAATCTCCATACAGACACCACAGTCAGGATCGAACCTGGCTCTCTGGCATTGTGAGGCAGCAACTCTATCGCTGCACCACCAGGCCGCCTACGGATGCTGCCTGACCCGCTGAGTTAATCCAACACTTTGCGTTTTAGATTCCTTATTCTGTTGGGCACTTTATCATACACCTATTCACCACTGGTGTATTTTATTCTGTAATACCTGATACGTCTAACTTGGAGAAGAAAGCATTGCATTCCAAAGAGGGCCTTAAAGCCTCTCTCATTAATGTCCCAAAGGGCTTCATGTACATTGATATAAGCTGAAGTGTGGTGTCTATATCATGCAGGCAGATGTGGCACACTTTCACTCTACACAGAATCCTTAGGTTTGGAGATTCCAGATGGTGTCTGATTAACTTTTTGTCTTAAACATCTGTCTCTATTAAGTCCAGCCATGAAGAAAGCGCAATCAGCTTGGTAAATAGAACACTGAACCATTCATCTCAAAGTTGATGCATGTGCAGAGCAGTAGAATCACAGCTCTTTGGGCGATTAAACTCATTCCAACTTTCTCTGGGAGTTATCCATTCAGTCCCTATTACTAATCATTTCTCATTTAGGTAACCTTTACCCTGCAAATGAATATCGATTTTGCAAAGCATAATTGTATCTCCCAACCAACCTCTTGAGCAGTGCATTCCAGATTAGCAGACTTTATCTCTCCAAAGAACCTTAAGACTTTTAATATCCACACATGAATAAGGGTCTCTAATTCCTCAGAGGCTCATATTACAGCAATATCATTTGAAGTACTATGGTTATTACCAACAAACCAATCTCCCTTCCATTGACTCCATCTACTTTACTCTGCCGCAGCAAGGCCACGAGCATAATCAAGGATGTGTCTCCCGCCGGTCACTCCCTCTTCTCCCCGCTCCCATCAGGCAAGAGGTACAGAAGCATGAAAACCCATACCACCAGATTCTTGTACAGTTTCTTCCCAGCTGTTGTCAGGCATATGAACTGTCCTCTCATCAGCTAGAGTGTGGTCCTGACCTACCTCATTGGAGACCTTTGATCTTTCTTTAATCGGATTTTATCAGACTCCAATGTTAAATCAACAATCTAGAGAGCGATCCTGAGTTACTACCAACCTCACTGGAGACCCTTGATTGGACTTTACTGGACTTTATCTTGCACTAAATATTATTCTCTTTATCATGTATCTGCGCATTGTGGATGGCTTGATTGTAATTATATCTTCTATATGACTAAAAGTCTCATCTTGACCACTTCCTGTCTGCGCTGTATATTGATTTTAGTAAAAATGCTACCATATATCGCTATGATTTTTGGCCATCTTACTCACAGTCCTCCTCCGCTGAGGCAGCCCCAAGGATTTTTCCGATCGATTAAAAATAAAAAAGTTATGAATGTTTAAATATCTTGATCAGCTGATTGGTCCTCTTGCCTGTCAATCACCATGATGAAGGTAATGCCCCTTCCGGGGGGGGGGGCAGGACTATAAAACCCCGGATGCCTGGACGTGACTCAGTCACTCTGGAAGATCGCGAGGGAGAGGCCACAAATGTGATTCTGCTGTGAGTCTACTGAACTGTGAGTCTCCTGATTTGTGAGTCTGCCCTTTATGTGCTTTATGTGGTTACGTGCTTTATGTGGTTAACCCTTTATGTGCTTGCAATAAATGATTTATTAGCCAGCAATGTGCTTGCAATGAATGATGATTTGTGTACCCTTAATGTGCTTGCCATATAACCATATAACCATATAACCATATAACCATAACAGCACGGAAACAGGCCATCTCGGCCCTTCAAGTCCGTGCCGAACATTTTTTTAAATTTTGTTTTTAAATTAAAAATAAATACTTCCCCCTAGTCCCATCTACCTGCACTCAGACCATAACCCTCCATTCCTTTCCCATCCATATATCCACCCAATCTATTTTTAAAGGATAACATCGAACCTGCCTCCACCACTTCCACTGGAAGCTCATTCCACACAGCTACCACTCTCTGAGTAAAGAAGTTCCCCCTAATGTTCCCCCTAAACTTCTGTCCCTTAATTCTCAAGTCATGTCCTCTTGTATGAATCTTCCCCACTCTCAATGGGAAAAGCTTATCCACGTCCACTCTGTCTAACCCGCTCATAATTTTAAAGACCTATATCAAGTCCCCTCTTAACCTTCTGCGCTCCAAAGAATAAAGACCTAACTTGTTCAACCTTTCTCTGTAACTTAGTTGCTGAAACCCAGGCAACATTCTAGTAAATCTCCTCTGTACTCTCTCTATTTTGTTGACATCCTTCCTATAATTAGGCGACCAAAATTGTACTCCATACTCCAGAATTGGCCTCACCAATGCCTTGTACAATTTTAACATTACATCCCAACTTCTATATTCAATGCTCTGATTTATAAAGGCCAGCACACCAAAAGCTTTCTTTACCACCCTATCTACAGGAGATTCCACCTTCAGGGAACTATGCACAGTTATTCCTAGATCCCTCTGTTCAACTGCATTCCTCAATTCGCTACCATTTACCGTGTACGTCCTATTTTGATTTGTCCTGCCGAGATGTAGTACCTCACATTTGTCAGCATTAAACTCCATCTGCCATCTTTCAGCCCACTCTTCCAAATGGCCTAAATCTCTCTGTAGACTTTGAAAATCTACTTCATTATCCACAACACCACCTATCTTAGTATCATCTGCATACTTACTAATCCAATTTTCCACACCATCATCCAGATCATTGATGTACATGACAAACAACAGTGGACCCAACACAGACCCCTGAGGCACCCCACTAGTCACCGGCCTCCAACCTGACAAACAGCCATCCACCATTATTCTCTGGCATCTCCCATTCAGCCACTGTTGAATCCATCTTGCTACTCCACCATTAATACCCAACAATTGAATCTTCTTAACCAACCTTCCATGAGGAACCTTGTCAAAGGCCTTACTGAAGTCCATATAGACAACATCCACTGCTTTACCCTCATCAATTTCCCTAGTAACCTCTTCGAAAAATTCAAGAAGATTAGTCAAGCATGACCTTCCAGGCACAAATCCATGTTGACTGTTCCTAATCAGACCCTGCTTATCCAGATGCTTATATATATTATCTTTAAGTATCCTTTCCATTAATTTGCCCACCACTGACGTCAAACTAACAGGTCTATAATTGCTAGGTTTACTCTTCGAACCCTTTTTAAACAACGGAACAACATGCGCAGTATGCCAATCCTCCGGCACTATTCCCGTTTCTAATGACATTTGAAATATTTCTGTCATAGCCCCTGCTATTTCTACACTAACTTCCCTCAATGTCCTAGGGAATATCCTGTCAGGACCTGGAGACTTATCCGTTTTCATATTTTTCAAAAGTGTCCGCACCTCCTCTTCTTTGAATCTCACAGTTTCCATTGCTACTCTGCTTGTTTCCCTTACCTCACATAATTCCATATCCTTCTCCTTCGTGAATACTGAAGAAAAGAAATTGTTCAATATCTCCCCCATCTCTTTTGGCTCTGCAGATAGCTGTCCACTCTGACTCTCTAATGGACCAATTTTATTCCTTGTTATCCTTTTGCTATTAATATAGCTGTAGAAACCCTTTGGATTTACTTTCACCTTACTTGCCAAAGCAACCTCATATCATCTTTTAGCTTTTCTAATTTCTTTCTTAATATTCTTTTTACATTCTTTATACTCCTCAAGCACCTCATTTACTCCATGCTGCCTATAATTATTGTAGATCTCTCTCTTTTTCCGAACCGTGTCCAATTTCCCTTGAAAACCATGGCTCTTTCCATTTTTTACTTTTTCCTTTCAACCGAACAGGGACATAAAGATTCTGTACTCTTAAAATTTCACCCTTAAATGTCCTCCATTTTTCTTCTACATCCTTCCCATAAAACAACATGTCCCAATTCACTCCTTTTAAATCCTTTCGCAATAAATGATTTGTTAGCCAGCAATGTGCTTGCAATGAATGATGATTTGTTAACCCTTAATGTGCTTGCAATAAAAGATTTGTTAGCCAGCAATGTGCTTGCAATGAATCATGATTTGTTAACCCTTAATGTGCTTGCAATAAATGATTTGTTAGCCCTTAATGAAATGAAATTAGTTGTTTGGCCTGCCCTGTGCTTTTGCTTTTGCTTTGCCTTTGCTTTGTTTGACCTCACCTGAAATGAAAGCAAATGGATTGTATTGTTGGCTGGCCCCGCCTGCCCTGTGCTTTTGGTTTTGCCCCTGCTTTGCTTGAGCTCACCTGAAATGAAAACAAATGGATTGTATTGTTGGCTGGCCCCGCCTGCACAGTGCTTTTGCTTTTGCTTTGCCTTTGCTTTGCTTGACCTCACCTGAAATGAAAGCAAATGGATTGTATTGTTGGCTGGCTTGACGACATGAAATGGATTGAAATGGGTTGTTGGCCCTGTACTCACTGTACTTGACTTGACCCACAACACCCATGCTAGCACTCCAGATACCCCCCCCTCCCCCCCCCCCACTGGCCACCAATATTGGAATCGGTGGAGAGGTGGAATATTGCGTTGGGGGACGAGCCCTCCCATGTGAACCTGGGACCCAACGGGTCCCACAGTCTAATATATATATTTATTTATTTAACTAATGAAGGAAACTTTGACAGACCGGTAACAAAATGAATAGAATATCACTCATTACATGGAAAATATTTTCCTCGCATCACTTTTTGTTTCTTTGGTAAGCCTATGTTTTTATCATCTGGCTCACAACCCTTCTGATTGAAACTTATTTTCCTTATTTCATTATTTTCATTATTTGCTTAACGAGATCTTCCAAAATCAACTCGTCTCACCTTAATCTGCCATGTTTCCACTTTCTCTGTGTAATTGAAGTTCCATGTTCCCGGAACCACTCCAGCAAATGATAGAAGATTTGTATGCCCATGATATGATATGGTATAAAAGTAAAATACCTTGTGGGGTCAGGGAGATATAATAGAAACAGGCCCTTGGGCCCAACTTGTCCATGTCAACCAAGTTGTCAGTCTGTGCTAATCCCATTTGTCTATATTTGGCCCATACCCCTCCAAACCCTTCCTATCTATAATATCGACAGACACAAAATGCTGGAGTAACTCAGCGGGTCAGGCAGCATCTCTGGAGAAAAGTAATAGGTGACGTTTCGGAACGACACCTATCTTCAGACAGTCAGGGAAGAGGGAAACTAGAGGTATGAAAAGGTATAGAACAAATCACCGATGGCCAAGGAGCCCACAATAGTCCATTGTTGGCTGTGGAGGAGGTGATTACGAAGGGATATGAGCAGTTCCTATCTACCGTATCTGTCCAAATGTCTTCTGAAAGTTGTAAATTGTAAGTGTACCTGCAACCATAGCTTCCTCTGGCAGATTGCTCCAGATACGGATTACTCTCTGAGTTAAAACATTGACCCGGGGTCCCCCTTAAATCTTTCCCCTCTCACCTTAAGACCCTGCCTCTAGTCTTATAATTCTCTACCTCAGGAACAAGATTGTGAGGGTTCACTTTATTCATGCTCCCTATGATTTTGTATACTCTCCTTTTTGTAGAGGTCACCTCTCAGCCTCCTCTGCTCCAAAAAATGTCCCAGTCATTCCAGTCTCACCGTATAACTCAAGCCCGCAAGTCCAGAAAGCACATTGGTGAATGTTTTCTGCTCCCTTTCCAACTTAATAACATCTTTCCTACAGCTGAATGACCAGAACTGTATTACCTGATGGTTATAAGGAAGATGCTGTTCCTGAACCTGGACGTTACCTTTTTCCTGCTGGCAGAAGTGAAATGAGTGTGTGGCCAGGGTGGTGTGGGTCGCTGATGATGTTGGGTGCCTTTTTGTTGCAGCAACTACTGTAAATCCATTCGATGATGGGGAGGTCAGAACCCGCGATGGACTGGGCAGTCTCAACCACTTCCATGAGATTGCTATGCTAAACCCTCATTTAGTCCTATGTAAAACTGAGCTTGTTAGCCATCTGCAAATGTATTGCCCTGACTCTAATACCTAGTATCTTGCTGAGCCTTAACATTTCACAGAGAACATAAAATCTTTCATGCAATGCTATCTGAAAAGAAATCCCATGTAGTGATATGTAACTCAGTTAAGAAACCAGGCAATTACCAGATGGCACGACTCATGCTTTGAATTTAAATTACGAGAGGGAAAAGAACTCCATGCGACAATGAAGCAAATTAATGAGGTGAATAATTCATGGTATGGGAGTGATTTCAGTTTCTTAATTTTCATTTCCCAGAGTCTTTGGAGCAAGGAAAGAACTTGTGGTGACAATAACAGGACTATTTGAAAAGGTAGGTGTAGTCATCTGGATCTTCAGCCCTCCTGCCATGTAGAATCGAGTTGATTGTCACTTGCACAAATATGGTGAGGTACAGGTACAAAATTGTTCCTGTTTACAACTGTAAGTGAATAGGCGGCACAGTGGCGCAGCTGGTAGAGCTGCTGCCTCCCAGCGCCAGAGACCAGGGTTTGATCTTGACCTTGGGTACCGTCTGTGTGGATTTTGCACGTTCTCAGTGTAACTACATGGGTTGCCTCCAAGTGCTCTGGTTTCCTCACACATCCGAGACGTGCAAGTTTGTAAGTTAATTGGCCCTTTGTAAATTGCTTGGAGTGTGTTGGGAGTGGATGCGAAAACGGGAAAACATACAACTAGTGTGAACGGGTGATCGATGGTGGGAGGAGACTCGGTGGGTCAAAGGGGGGCTGTTTCCATGCATTATCTCTAAATGTAATCCACAGAGAAGAATAGAGATGAAGCCCACATCAGAGCTGTCATCTATCTCAACAGCATAGAAGTTGGGAGGTCATGTATTTCCAGCATCTGCGGTTCCTTATTTCTCCAAAAGGAGAGTGCTGGAAATGCCTAACAAATTAGGCAGTGCCGATGAAGAGAAGAAAGCTCAAGCAATATTATAGTTTGACAACCTGACAGCAGAACAGCCAGTTCTAATGCAAATAGAAAAAAAATCATTGATATAAAACAATTTATATTAACTTGCTTTTTCTATTTGTGAAAAGCAAAAAAACTGCTTCCAGATGCTGGAAATACTCAGCAGGTAATTCTGACCTACCAGGTCTGTCTGCATTCTTCAACTCCTGTAGTTTTTTGTCAATCTTCTTGCTCTCTAATTGTTCCCATTCACTCTCTAACCTGATAACCTTGGTTACAGTTTATTCCCATCATCACCCCAGGTTTACCTTCTCGGAGACCAGGTCTTCCATAGGGCTTAGGCCTAGCTCCCAATTGGGTGGCACGGTGACTCAGTGGTAGAGTTGCTGCCTTTCAGCGACAGAGACTGGGTGCTGCCTGTACGTTCTCCCTGTGACCGCGTGGGTTTTCTCTGGGTGCTCCGGTTTCCTTACACACTCGAAAGACGTACAGGTTTGTAGGTTAATTTGCTTTGGTAAAATTGTAAAATTGTCCCTTACACTAAACTAAGCTTAACATACATCTTACGCATCCTTCCCAGTTCTGACGAAGGTTCTCAACCTGAAGCATTGGCTCTGTTTTTCTTGCCAGAGATGTGGTCTGACCCACTGAGTATTGGCCGCATTTTGTTGAGAGATACAGCTTGGAAACAGGCCCTACTGCCTTTTTGGTTGGTATAACATTGATGCTGTGGATATACGCCAACCACGAACTGTTAGCTTTGGTTTACCAAAGTAACGATTCCTAAGAGACCCAGCTATCGCCAAAAACCAGAGTGTTGCTGGAGGAACTGGGCGAGTCAGGCAGCATTTGTGACAGGGAAATGAACGGTCAATGTTTCAGTTTGAAAACTTTCACTGGTTACCTGTTCATAAGGGCATAAGTAATAGGAGCAGAATCAGGCCATTCGGCCCTTCAAGTCTACTCTGCCATTGAATCATGATTTTTCTATCTTTCCCTCTCAACCCCATTCTCCTGCCGTCTCTCCATAACTCCTGTGACTCCTGACACCCTTACTAATCAGCAACCTATCAATCTCCACCATAAAAATATCTATTGACAACCTCCGCAGCCATCTGTGGCAATGGATTCCACAGGTTCACCACCTTCTGACTAAAGAAATTCTTCCTCACCTTTTTAAATGTACATCCTTTTATTATGAAGCTATGGCCTCTGGTCCTAAACTCTCCCACTTGTGAAACATCCTCTTCATGTCCACTCTATTCAGGCCTTTCACTATTCAATAAGTTTCAATGAGGTCCTCCCTCACCTTTCTAAACTCCAGCGAGTACAGGCCCAGTTCCATCAAATGCTCATCATATGTTAACCCAATCATTCCTGGGATCATTCTTGTAAACTTCCTCTGGACCCTCTCCATGCCAGCACATCCTTCCTCAGATATGGGGCCCATTACCTTTCCTTTCTGAAAACTTTACTCATTCTGGAGTCCACATGCTCAAACCGCTTTGATGTTTCACCCTAGTCTCTTTCCGATGTGCAGATGATAATTAATTCATTGAGGTGTCACTGTTGATTTAGATTTTATTCTCAACCAATGCCCCAGATAATTTCTCCTCTCTTTTACTCTGTCCCCCAAGATCAATAGAACCAGCTCTGCCAACCCACCTTTCACTCTGTCAAAGATTAATTGATCCAGCTAAGATTAAGCTTTATACAGGTCTATGACTCAGCACTAGACCAGACAATATACTAATCCACAGAGATATGAACAAGTGGAAATTTTCCTTTTTTAATGAGTTTTATGTTCAATGCAGTTATCAAAATATCTTTAAATAGAATTATTTTTATCATTGATGCAAACAAAATAATATAATCAAAGATGGTATAAACTAGCATTTGCAGTTCCTTGTTATTGCAAAACAATATAATCTTTTTGGGATGATCTTTCTGGGTGCAATAATATCAAGTTATTTGAAGTTCCATTTACTTTTAAATGTGATACATTAGGCAGCATACCATGTGAGTCACGAACATTTTGTTGCCTGGATGTGAGGTAGAGAAATGTTGACATTTCTTTACTTATCATCAGTAAGTAATCATGTTTGAAAGTAATTCCATAAACAATGTATTACCACCTGGTAAACAGATAATTCTGTACTCGTCCATCAAAATAAGTTAAAGAAACTTTGCATCAGGAAGATCAGTGAAACGTGATCAAGGATCCTTTCTTGGAACTTGTTTGGTCTTCAGAGCTTGCACCAAATTATGTGTTCCTTCAGCATCTACATCGATGCAATATGGATGCAAGCACTCTCTACTTGCGGTAGATTGCTGATACAGAATATGTCACCAAAAAGAGATTTATCTTTTTGATTTCATTACGGTGAGAAAAGCAAACGCTAAAGGATTTTATTTTTATTTTGTAAAGTGGCAGGGTGGCGCAGCGGTAAGTTGCTGCCTTACAACGCCAGAGAGCTGGGTTCGATCCCGACTGTGGGTGCTGTCTGTATGGATGAAGTTTGTACATACTCCCCATGACCACATGGGTTTTCCCCTGGTGCTCTGGTTTCCTTCCACACTCCAAAGACGTACAGGTTTGTAGGTTAATTGGCTCAGTAAAAATTGTAAATTGTCCCGAGTGTGTGGGATAATGCTAGTATATGGGGATCGCTGGTCAGCATAGACTCAGTTGGCTGAAAGGCCTGTTTCCACATGGTATTACTAAACAAAACTAAACTAAGTATTTGTAAACTGATTATGCCACAAGTCACTGATATTAATTTCCCTTCAATGCCACGAATACAGCCCAACTCCTGGACCTAAACATATTTCACTGGTTTAGTTTAGTTTATTGTCACCTGTACCGAGGTGAATACATGATCTTGTGCTTCCTGGTGGAAATGGATCCAGCCCTACAACATACCAACTGCCTACCTGCCCATAGTTTCTCTTTCCCCTGAATAGCACCCACCATATCCTTGTCCCATTGTTGGCCTTCACGTGGGTCTAACCTGTATTCTATCTTTTCTCATGGTCAAATGAGGTCCTTTGGCCCGTTGAGTCACTGACAATTCTCAGAGCAATCCCATCAGTCCTGATCTTTGAATCTGACCTCAAAGACTCTTTGGGTCTGAAGAAGGGTCTCGACCCAAATTGTCACCTATTCCTTTTCTCCAGAGATGCTGCCTGACCCGCTGAGTTACTCCAGCACTCTGTGTCTACCCCCCACATTTTGAGTTGAGTTTTAGTTTAGTTTATTGTCACGTGTACTGAAGTACAGTGAAAAGCTTTTGTTGCATGCTAACCAGTCAGCGGAAAGTCTCTACATGATTACAATCAAACCCTCTACGGTGTTCAGTTACATGATAAAGGCAGCAGCAGTTATGCCACTGTGCCACCCTATGTCAACCCCATTAAGACTAGCAACCTGGTCAAACATTTTGGCCATGAACATGATCTGAGCTGGTCAGTCTTTCACTGTTGTTCCCCTAACTACTGACAGGAATATCATGGTGCTTTAAACTAGGTGTGGCAACTGGGGGTCAGGAACAACGCAGTCCTTTATATGTGGCAATGAGCTGTTTCAAGGAACTTCACTTCATAAAATGAGATTGATATTGCAATACTGCCAGGTATCCAGTCAATTGTATAATGTTAGCATGCGACAAAAGCTTTTCATTGTACCTCAGTACACGTGACAATAAACAAAAATAAAATCATTCTTCACCAAGAACAGATTCAGCATGACACCAATTCCATCTTCCAAGACATTAGCATCCCAAGATTAGAGGGGTCTCATTGAAACTTACCGAACGGTGAAAGGCATGGATAGAGTGGGTGTGAAAAGAATGTTTCTACTAGTGGGAGAGTCTAGGACCTGAAGGCACAGCCTTGAAATAAAAGGCCATACCTTTCGAAAGGAGATGAGGGGGGATTTCCTTAGTCAGATGGTGGTGTATCTGTGAAATTGATTGCCACAGACGGTGGCGGAGGCCAAGTTACTGGGTGCTTTTAAAGCGGAGATTGACAGATTCTTGATTAGTAAGGGTGTCAAAGGTTATGGGGAGAAGACAGGAGAATGGAGTTGAGAGGGAAAGATAGATCAACCATGATTGAATGGGGGAGTAGACTTGATGGGCTGAATGGCCTAATTCTGCTCCTATGACTTATGAACTTATGAAGTTATTTCAGAATATGATAAATGCATGTTGTACAGCCACTGATTCACAGGTTACTTATAATTGGGGAAACTATATGCGTGTCCCTACAGTGGCTTGCAAAAGTTTTCATACCCCTTGAACTTTTCCACATTTTGTCACGTTACAACCACAAACGTAAATGTATTTTATTGGGATTTTATGTGATAGACCAACACAAAGTGGTGCATAATTGTGAAGTGGAAGGAAAATGATACATGGTTTTCAAATTTTTTTAGTCTCTAAATTTCAGTCTCTAGATGTGCAAAGCTGGTAGAGACATACCCCAAAAGACTTGCAGCTGTAATTGCAGCGAAAGGTGGTTCTACAAAGTATTCTCAGGGGGGCTGAATACTTTTGCATGCCACACTTTTCAGTTTTTTATTTGTAAAAAAATTTGAAAACCATGTATCATTTTCCTTCCACTTCACAATTATGCACCACTTTGTGTTGGTCTATCACATAAAATCCCAATAAAATACATTTACGTTTGTGGTTGTAACGTGACAAAATGTGGAAAAGTTCAAGGGGTATGAAAACTTTTGCAAGCCACTGTATATGCCGATATTTAGCTTTCATATGAGCAGCATTCCTAATCCCACATACCTACTCGTTTCCCCCATCTCTGAATTCCTCTTTGTGTGGAGTGATTATTTAATCAATTTTTAAATGTTAACATGGTCTCTGGCTCATCACTTTCATATATTGTTGCCACTTTTGCATTGAAAAAGTCATTGATTGCTGCAGAAGTTGCCTGAGTCCAAGAAACAGAGAAAGGAACAGACTAGCTTAGCAGCAATGAAGCATGATGTGTTTATAAAATCAGAGGAAATTGCCGTGATCATAAGTGAATTAATTTATTAATTAGCATATCCAGAGAGCATGACGAGATGCAATAATGTGGGATATATGTCTAACTCATGTGAGTTCTGAATGCTGTTATTGCACAAAAGTCCTTTAAATGATCAGAAATCATGACTGCTGCATCCTAATGGAAGATTGTTGCAGGCCCATAATTCTTACCATGGCCCACTTCTTTAGTTTAGAGATACAGCGGGGAAACAGGCCCTTCAGTCCAACAAGTCCACGCCGACCGGTGATCCCCATACACTAGCACTATCCTGCATGCTAGAGACAACTTACAATTTTTACCAAAGCCAATTAACCTACAAACCTGTATGTCTTTGGAGTGTAGGAGGAAACCGGAGCCCTCGAAGAAAATCCACAGGGTCATAGGGAGAACGTACGAACTCTGTACAGACAGCACCCATAGTCAGGATCTAACCCAGACCTCTGGAGCTGCAAGGCAGCAACTCTACCGCTGCGCCAACGTGACCTTGAGAATCCCTCGATGCAAGTTAACTTGTGTTTTGATTTTTGTAAAGGCTCACCCCCTTCCTGAATTCTACCCATACAGGTGTCCATCTCAAATTTAAATCACCTCTCATCTTCCTAAGAATGTCTGACCCAATAAAGATTGCTTTGAAAGTGATATTCTTTTTGATGCAGACATATTAAAATTATTAATGTCCAGCACCTTGCAGAAGCCATGTTGCAGTTACATAAGACGTTGGTGAGGCCACACTTACAGTGTTCAGTTTTGGTCTCCAGTTTATAGGAAAGATGTTGCCAAGCAGTAAATGGTGCAGAAAAGATTTACAAGAATGTTGCCAGGACTCGAGGGCCTGAGCTATAGGGAGAGCTTGAGCAGCCTAGGACTAAATAACTTCACAATCATAATCATAATCATACTTTATTATCCAAGTATGTTTTGCAACATACGAGGAATTTGGAGTGCAGGAGGATGAAGGGTGATCCAAAATCATGAGAGGAATAGATCGGGTAAACGCACTGATTCTTTTGCCCAGAGTAGGGCAATGGAGAACCAGAGGACATAGGTTTAAGGTGAGGAGGGGAGACTTAATAGGAACCTGAGGGGTAATTTTATTGCACCAAGGGTGGTGGGTGCATGGAACGAGCTGGTGGATGAGGTAGTTGAGGCAGATACTATCACAATGTTAAAGAATCATTTAGGCTGGTATAAGGATAGGAAAGGTTTAGAAGGATATGGGCCAAATGCAGGCAGGTGGGACTAGTGGAGATGGGGCATGTTGGTCTGAAGGACCTGTTTCCACACTGCATGACTCTATGACCTTGTATGTGGAACAGCTGAAGATATCCAAACCATCTGGTGTATTCTTACAAGCTACTCAGTGATATTGCAAATGAAGGAGCCCTGAGTAGGTGCAGGATTGATGAATGTTTAAGTGTGGTATCGTGAGATGATCAACAAACCAACCCACACTTGTTGTGAACTTCCAAAACAGACTTCAATATCTCTACAAATATACATTCATCATTCCTTCAATTTCATAAGGCTTGCGTGGTCAGTTCTGATTGATGGATTATGTTTGTTAACAATTTTTAATGTCAAATACTCCAAAACTGTTGTGTAGGCTAAAAAAAAATCAGTTCTTTGTCGGGCAATGCTTTGTTCAATAATAGCTGCCAGAACCTGTCAGCCAGAGATTAGAGAGTATTATAAATATTTCAGCAGTCCAAAGGTTAAATCTTTTCCATTGTAATTGGAAATAATATAAGATAAGCCTGTATTAAAACCGCTGCACCACTGTAGCAAAGAACTTTTCTCAGTGACAGCAAAAAGGAATGAAATGTAAGCCTGTTCTTCAGTGTTGAATTGCTGAAATAGCTGCTGATACAGGATGCTGTTGTCCCTCCTCACATTTACAGAGATCATGCACAAAATCATGAGAGGAATAGATTAGGTGAACACACAATCTCTTGGAATAGGGGAATCGAGAATTTAGGGGCAGCACAGTGGTGGAGTGGCTGCCTGTCCCACTTAGGCGACTTTTTAGGCGACTGCAGGAGACTATGCAGTCGCCATATGGTCGGCACATGTTCGCGGGTGGTTGCCGGGGAGTCGCCTTCATGGTCGTGAGGAGTTCCCGCATTTTGGGAACTGGTCGCGGCCTTATTATGGTCGCCGTGAATTTTTCAACATCTTGAAAAATTAGCGGCGACTAGAATGAAGCCGCCATGGAAAGTAGCGAGAATTCTCAAGCCGTAGGTGGGTCGCCAGGAGGTCCTAATGGGTTGCCAGGAGGTCAAAGGTTCTCCAAGGTTCGCGTAGGTTGTAGCCGGTGCTGACCGGTGAATTTCATTGGTTCATTGGGGGAAAAAAAGGTAAGCAGTAGTTTTCAGAACCAAGGATAACCGACTGGTAATGTTAAATGTCTGCCGAGCTTCACAGCCGTGTATCTCTGGCTTCTTAAAAGTTGTCTCCACTCCTTCTCCCCCCTTCATCCCCCTCTTCCCCCCCCTCCCCCCTCTTTTAAAGGACTTACCGTACACTGTGCTTTAGCCGTCTATTTACAGCGCCAACCTTCCTGTACATCGCGGTGTGTGCCTGTTTCACCTTGGCTTTGCACCGTGTGAATTTTTTAGACAGCGCTCCCCCCGCTTGCCCTGTCCCCCACCTGCATGACGAGCTGGTGAAGGAAGCGATGTGTTTGTGTGTGTGTGTGTTCCACTCCGACAGTCGCCGTTCCAGTTGCCAGTTTTTCAGGCGACTGCCAGCAACTTGACAGTCGCCGGCAGTCCGCTGAAAAATCGCCTAAGTGGGACAGGCCCATTACAGGGCCTGAGACCAGGATTTGATCATGATTACAGGTGCTCTCTGTATGGAGTTTGTACGTTCTCCCTGTGATTGCATGGATTTTCTCTGGGTTCTCCAGTTTCCTCCCACACTTCAAAGACAAACAGGTTTGTAGGTTAATTGGCTTCAGTAAGTTGTAAAAATTTTCCTAGTGTGTGTAGGCTAATGTATAGGGTGATCGCTGGTCGGCGCAGTCTCAGGCCGAAGGGCCTGTTTCCGCACTGTATCTCTAAAGTCTAATGAGAACCAGAGGACATTGGCTTAAAATGAGAGGGGAAAGGTTAAATAGGAACCTGAGGGGTAACTTTTTTAACACTTTTTTTACAAAGGGTGGTGGGTGTACAGAACAAGCTGCCGGAGGAGGTAGTTGTGACAGGTGCTTTCGTAACATTTAAGAAACATTTAGATAGGTACATGGATAGGACAGGTTTAGAGGGATTTAAGCCAAATGCAGGCAGGTGGGACTAGTGTAGATGGCACATGTTGGTCAAGTTGGGCCAAAGGGCCTATTTCCATGCTGTATGACTCAATGACAATGTAATAATCAAAAAGGTCAAGTTTATTATTATGAGGTAATCTCATTGAAGAATGTACAATATGTTTGGGTTCTGGATGAGGAGGCTCACAGAATCTTAGAACGGTAATAGGTGCGAAAGAGACAAACTGGTGCTTTGAGTCCATAAACAAAACACTAAGTGCTGGAGTAACTCAGTGGATCAGGCAGCATCAGTGATGGGAATGGACAGATATGATTTCAGAACGGGACTTCTTCAGACTCTGCTTGACACACTGAGTCCCTTTAACACTTTGTGTTTTGCTCAAGATTTCAGCATCTTTGAGTTCATACCTGTTAGACAAGCACAATGCAAGTAGCCCCCCTTCTCTGTCCTTTCCCTGTACCCTTTGAATGTTGTTCCTTCATGCACAATGATATCATTAATAAGTTGCTGATGAAAATCTATGCTAGGGTTAAAGGGAAATGTCAGAGGAATTATACAAATACTTTAATCAGGCTTCAGAGAAGAAGACAGAATTACCTTGCCACAAGTACCAGGTAACATTGGGGTCTTGTAAGAGGCAAGAGTGTTTTATTGTAGTGTTGCTACCTTACAGCGCCAGAGACCCGGGTTTGATCCTTAATATGAGTACTGTCTGTACGGAGTTTGTACATTCTCCCTGTCACCATAGGGTTTACTCCTGGTGCTCCTTTTTCCTCCCACATTCCAAAGACCTGCAGGTTTGTAGGTTAATTGGCTTCTGTAAATTGTCCCGAGAGTGTAGGATAGAACTAGTGTACGGGGTGATGTCTGCTCGATGCGGCTCTGTGGGTCAAAGGGCCTGTTTCCACGCTATATCTCTAAATTTTAAAAAAAAACGTTGTGACTGTCAAGAGTGCTTACATACCTCTGTCTTGAGAGAACTTTCTCTCTTCTGGATATGAAAGGATGGCAAGTTTCAAAGGCTGATTTCATACTTTTCATTCTGCTTTTTGCAGCCATCAGCCATTCATCCTTTTCCATACACACAGTATGATAAGAAAGACTATTTCTCAGATGTGGTAAACAATTGGTTTCAATGCATTGCAAACCCAAGTCAGCTACAATTCGTGCAAATGTTTCATATGTGGAATTAAATCAAAACCTTCTAGACTTTTTAGACTTTAAACATACAGCATGGAAACAAGCCCTTCGGCCCACTGAAATCCACGCCAACCAACGATTACCCCGTACACTAGCACTATCCTACACACCAGAGACTATTTGCAGACAGCAAATTAACCTACAAACCTATAGTCCTTGGAGAGTGGGAGGAAACCGGAGCAGCCGGAGAAATGCCATGTGGTCAGAAGGAGAACATACAAACTCAACACAGAAACTCAACTTCATCGGCAGTGAAGCGCAGCGTCGCCGGTAGCGAGGACCGCGCGGCAACGGCGAGAGCGTCGAGCCTATCCACCGGAGCGCCGCACGGATGCTGCGCGGGGGCCGAGTTAATTCAAACACGGCGGGTCCCACGTGCTTGCGGTAAGTAAATAAGCGGCGGCTGTGGCAGTGGAGGTTTGACGCACGGCGCTCGAGCCATACTGGTGGCGGCCCGTGCGAGCGGCCGTGCCTCACTGGCGGCGGCACGTGCCTCACTGGCGGCGGCACGTGCCTCACTGGCGGAGGCTGTGGCAGTGGAGGTTTGACGCACGGCGCTCGAGCCATACTGGCGGCGGCCCGTGCGAGCGGCCGTGCCGCACTCGTGCATCACTGGTGGAGGTTGTGCGGTGAGTATTTAGTTTTGGACATTGGCGATTTTATTTTAGCACCGCGCGGTGTTGGGAACACCGCCGCACGGCCCCGGAATTGTACTTTCTCACGAGTGCGCGGTCTATGGCGGCAGATTCTTCCCGTTTCGCCGCCATAGACCGCAGACTCGTGAGACAGGCCTTTAAGGCAGCAACTCTACCGCGGCCCCACTGTGCTGCCCATGAGTATTATTCTATATTTCCTTTTTAGGTCATGAAACCTAGCTGTTTGCAGCATTCCAAATGTGGTCCATCTGATATACAATGCACACTCTTCATACATGTTCTATTTTTTAAATTCTATCCATCCCTAAATGAACCACAGTTGTTGGGGTTTGGATTTGTCGTATTCTTACTGTTCAGCATGGTTCATCATCAACCTTGTATCTGTGTCAGATCATTCTGTTCCTTTTCCCTAGTTAGACTTCTATTATTATAAGGTTATGAGGCCTTTTTTAAGGTATGTTACAATACTTACCTTCAGCGGCGCTACAATTCTGCCACTGGCCGTGTGCGCGATTTTGGCGCCTTTGAGGGGGGGCGTGGTTAAAACGTGGGTTTCTCCTACCTTGTCCTGGATTATATTTCGTTGGAGTGCAAGCTTTTGCTGAAGAATCATTCCGACGGGCGTTCTGTGTATTTTGTTTTAAAAATCGCCCGACAAGTTCAGCGCTGGAGTAATTTTAAAATCAGCTTCTAAAGCCGTCAACGCCGACAACGGGGACGGATTTCACGCACGGGACAGGTAAATGAAAGCCGTTTATTTTATGTATAAAAGTGCTCCTTAAGATGCCTTTAATTCACATTTTAAGTTGCGAAACGGTGATTTTTTTCCCCGTACGAACCGGCAATATTTTTCATGCCGATACGGGTTTAAATTCATCACAACCGCAACGTTCCAAATGATCGCACTCCAGAAAACCCCACTCGCAAGATGATTTAAATGGCCATTAATTTACAGGTATTAAACATTAAATTCCTTCCATTTGGCCTATAAATCCATGACAATGAGATTTAAAAATTATGTTATATTGTGAATTCTTGTGTGAATGTTATTTGGACACCGGCTTTTTAAAAATGTTAATCTATTCTTAAGAAATTGATAGATGTTTAGATCTAGTAATTGAATTTTGTAATTAGCTACAATTAGGTAACTAACTAATTATATGCTTTAATTTCATGTCGTCTAAGTAAGATTGTTTCATATTTGTTTCAGAATGCTTCAATCTATAATAACTGAAAATTTCTTTCAGTTCGCTTAATCTTTAAGAAAGTTATGGGCTTTTGACCGTCCTCGATCACAGCTTTTGTGTTAAGTCAATGGAAAAGCAATAGGGAACAAGATGCTAATTTCCGAGTATGAAAATGGCCATAACATTTTTAATACTGAAGATATGAAAGTGAATTAGGTGTCAGATTAAACGTCTTTTTATGCTTTATCTGATGGGATAAATTACAGACTTGATTTTTAAAATCTCAAAATTTTGTAACATGCTACTTAAAAAAAAAAAAAATGTACACCTAACTATATTAAAATCAGTCTGAATAAGAGTCCCGATCTGAAACGTCACCTATCCATGTTCTTCAGAGATGCTGCCTGACCCGCTGAGTTACTCCAACAATTTGTGTCCTTTTTTATATTAAAGTCAATTTGTCATTGAATATGCCAGAATGAATCTCAGTTAATTGAATGATGAATCCTCTGCCAAGACAGCATCCCCTCGTTACACGTACTTACAAGGAACTGCAGATGCTGCTTTACAAAATGACACTAAGTGCTGGCAGGTAACCGGTAGCTACAGGTGAGGGGAGTGGGGAGGGGTGTTTGATTTGCAGAGTTGGACAAAATCCAGAGATGAAAAGACGGAAGGTGTGAGACAAAAGGATTGAATAGTTGCAAATTGTGAAGCTAGAGGAAAGAATGTTGGTGGAGGGGGAGGAGAGAAATAGGTGCAAGTCCAGGTGGGGCACACGGGAGGGAGGGAGGGAAGAAAGGGAGGTGGGGGAAGAATTGTTTCCTTTCCCTATCTCCCCCAATGACAATCAGTCTAAAGAAGGGTCTCGACATGAATCATCTCCTATACATGTTCTCCAGAGAAGTTGCCTCATACATTGAGTTATTTCAGACTTTAGACTTTTACTTTAGGCTTTAGAGATACAGTACAGAAACAGGCCCTTCGGCCCACCATCTGTGCTGACCAGAGATCACCCCATACACTAACACTACCCTACACACTAGGGACAATTTTCAATTTACCAAAGTCAATTAACCTACAAGCTGTACGTCTTTGGAGTACGAGAGGAAATCGGAGTACGGGAGGAAATCGGAGCACCCAGAGAAAACTCACGTGGTCACAGAGAGAACATACAAGCTCTGTACAGACAGCACCCATAGTCAGGATCAAACCCGGGTCACTGGCCCTGTGAGACAGCAACTCTACCGCTACGCCACTGTGCCACCACAACTCTAAAGTATTCTAGCACTTGGTGTCTTTTTTCCCCCTCATTACCTCTCTGGAAAGTCAGTTATGTATTCATCTTCATTCGATTCGGAATTGCCTCTCACGTGTGCATTGGGACCATTGAATCACAGTGGAATGAAAAGACTGGATTTGACATTCCTTCATAGAAATCTTTAACTGAGTTTAGTTTAGTTTAGAGATACAGAGCAGAAACAGGCCCTTCAGCCCACCGAGTCTGCCCTGACCAGTGATCCCCATACACTAGCACTGTCCTACACACCAGGGACAATTTTCAATTTTTACTGAAGCCAATTAACCCTCAAACCTGTACATCTTTAGAGTGTGGGTGGAAACCGGAACACCCGGAGAAAACCCACGGATCACGGGGAGAACGAACAAACTCCGTACAGAGAGCGCCCGTAGTCAGGATCGAACCTGGGTCTCTGGCGCCGAAGGGCAGCATCTCTACTGCTGTGCTACCGTGACTGAGATCAGTTCTCATTGTAGATTGTGCCCAATATATAACGCAAAGCATTGCACTATCCTTCTCTAAGTGTGAGAGCAATCAAACTGCATAAGGATAATAAATAATAGTAAATGTTGGAAATGTAGACAGCTTGTGTAAAATGATAGAACAGATGACGATGTAAATCTCTTCACACTATCCACATTGAAGCATTGCTTCGTTGGTGCCTTTGACACTTGTAACGACCATGGCATGAAAAGCATAATGGTGATCACTAATAGATTACACCAGACATCTTGTTAAAGTTCAGACTTCTAATGGCAATGCAACTAGGTACTTTTGTCTGTCGTAATAATTTATTTATATCTGTTTAACTCATGATACATTATTCTGCTAGAATTCCGTTTAAAATGAGAATTTTTTTGGGTTAAAAATAAGTATGGCATTGGCATTATAGCAATTACCTTTCACTTGCGAGCTTTAAGTTCAATCCTACATGATCATTTTCTGTTTGCAGGCTGTCAGGCTGATGCATGGGTTTTGTTCTTATCTGACGGCCAAGCTAGGATTGGTGATGAAAGAACCACTGTAACAGTCGATAAGTCACAGTGACAGTAAATAATCTATAACAAAAGCATACTTGGAAAGTTACTCAGTCATCCAAACTTCAATGCAATTGCAAGCAGCGTTGATTAAAAAAAATAAAGACTAGAATTAAAACAACAGATTGCATTTTTGTAACATTTTGAACAGAACACAGCACCAGAGACCCAGGTTCAATCCTGACCACGGGTGCTCTCTGTATGGAGTTTGCACGTTCTCTCTGTGACCGCGTGGGTTTCCTCCGGGTGCTCCATTATGGTGCGTGAAAGGCTGAAAACTAGATATGTTTGTCAAAGTCTTAAATGAGGACCATAAACAACCTAAATATAATTTAGTTTTTTTTAGTTTAGAGATGCAGCGTGGAAACAGGCCCTTTGGCTCACCGAGTCTGCGCCGACCAGCGACCCCCACACACTGAGACTATCTCACACACACTAGGGACAATTTACAATTTTGCCAAGCCAATTAACCTACAAACCTGTATGTCTTTGGAGTGTGGAAGGAAACCAGAGCACCCAGAGAAAACCCACACAGGTCAAAGGGAGAACGTACAAATTCCGTACAGACAGCACCCATAGCCAGGATTGAACCCAGGTCTCTGGCGTTGTCAGGCAGCAACTCTACCGCTGCACCACCATGCCGCCATTGATACAAATATATAATGCCCAAGTATAAGAACTGGTTTCTTTTTTTTTTTAAAGGCACTAACTCTTTTAAAGGAATATATTTTCGTGAATCTAGAGAGGATTAAATGTGAACATAATGAGCATTTG
The DNA here is from genome assembly GCA_038087875.1 of Malacoraja senta. Classification (NCBI taxonomy): domain Eukaryota; kingdom Metazoa; phylum Chordata; class Chondrichthyes; order Rajiformes; family Rajidae; genus Malacoraja; species Malacoraja senta. Next base: position 40,205,217 of record CM075978.1, read on the forward strand.
TACAATTGAAATTTATTCTCCCCCTCCCCTTCTCCACCTGCCCCCATTAATATTTTAGGAGAAAATAGCTCACCATTGTATTTATGATGGTGTGTCATTTGATTATTGTATGTTATCACAGCATGACTGAGTATCCTGGGCTCATTTGATTGTTTTCTCTGGAGCTTCGGAGGTGAAGATAGTCAGTCTTTTTCCAAGGATGGAAACGTCAAATACTAGAGAGCATAGGTTAAAGGTGAGAGAGGATAGTTTAAAGCAGGCAAGTATTTTCTATGCAGAGTGTGATGGGTGCCTGGTTCTCGCTGCCTGGGAGTGCGATGGAGGCATCCAGATAGTCATGTTTAAGAGACATTTAGAGAGAATACATGATCTTGCAGCGATTATATTGGTCTTAAGATAGACACAAAGTGACACAAAGCACTTGAGTAACTCGACGGGTCAGGCAGCATCTCTGGGGAAATAGGGTGGGTGACATTTCGGGTCGGGACCCTTCTTCAGACCTATGCACGCAGATGGAGTTAGTTTGATTTTGCATCAAGGTAGGCACAGACATCGTGGGCCGAAGGACCTATTCCTGTGCTCTTCTATTCGATGTTCTGTGTTAACTGTCTAGATACAAAAACATTCAAGTTACTTTATACACCTGGGGACTTAAAATGATGTTGGCCACCTGTTGTTTCGGTGATGTTTCGGGTTGTGTCTGAACAAGGGTCCCAACCTGAATCGTCATCCATCCTTTTTCTCCAGAGATGCTGCCCGATCCACTGAGTTACTCCAGCACTTTGTGTCTACCTTCCGTGCTGTATGATTCTATGACTTTCTCTTGAATTTATAGCTAGAGTAATGGCCCCCTCACAGAAAGTTGACCACTGGCTTCCGAAATGTAAATGTTTTACGAGATGTTCACGGTGTCAAGTTGCAACTCGGCGGTTATTCATTTGTCGAAGACTTTACTTGGGGATATTTCTACAGGCCCATTGGTTTCCCTGAGGAGCATTCTGCTATACTCCCTGAGAGTCTCCAACTCGGCTAAACCAAGCCTGCTTAGTCCTACAATTGGAGAACATCTGGAAATATAAGCTGCAGATCCAATCAGCCAGCTAAATTCATGCCTCGACAAGAATCCTGTTGCCTTACATGTGCTGTAAAGTACAGCTCTCTGTGACAATTAATTAAATTGGTCCTATTTTACCATACACTCCAATGAATATATTATGGTAATGATTCACATTACATACTCCTTTCACAACTGGGAGATTTTCCACTGCTCATATGAGTGGGCATTTTAAGTTTCCTCCATTTCATACTGCATCTTATTATTTTGAGTTTAATTTTTTTTAGTTATGAAAATAATCATATGATTAAGATTTGTAATAGGAGGTGATTTATAATGTAGACCATTCTGCATTGGTACAGACGCCGGTGAAATGAGCATGTTGTAGAAGTACCTTTTCTTCAGACAGCCCCCTGGGGTGAAGGATGACTTGGCTCCACTCTAGGGCAACATAGTAGCGCAGCGGTAGAGTTGCTGCCTTACAGCGCTAGAGACCCTGTTTCGATCCTGACTATAGGTGCTGTTTGTTCAGAATTTGTACGTGTTCTCCCTGTGACTGATTGGGTTTTCCATGGGTGCTCCAGTTTCCTCCCACACTCCAAAAACATACAGGTTGATAGGTAAAATTGTAAATTGCCATTTGCGTGTAGGATAGTGTTGGTGTACGGGGTGATTCCTTCAGACTGAAAGTAGAGGGGGGCAACTGGCGGTAGGAAAAGGCCTGATACCTCTTGATGCTGTGTTCACTCAAGTGCTTGCTTAACAGGGTTTTCAAGGTTTAGACTTAATTTATAATTTTTAAATTTTTTCACCTCATTTAAAAGTTATTTTAACAGCAAGAATATTAGGAATATCTGGATTTCCAAGATTAACTGCACATTTGCAGCTGGAGTCTGATGTCACATTGTGAAGGTGATGCTAACAGCCTCAATGTTATTCCAGTTGCAAACACCAGACTAGTTTAGTTTAGTGTCACGTGTACCGAGGCACAGTGAAAAGCCTTTTATTGCGTGCAATCCAATCAGCAAAAAGACTATACGTGATTACAATTGAGCTATCCAGAGTGTACAGATAAAGGGTATAACATTTAGTGCAAGATAAAATCCAGTAAAGTCTGATTAAGATAGTCCGAAGGTCTCCAATGAGGTAGATGGTAGCTCAGGACCGCTCTGTAGTTGGTGATGGTTCAGTTGTTGACAACAGTTGGGAAGAAAGTCCCTGAATCTGGAGGTATATGGAGACTAATGTGTGATATTTAATTATCATGGACTGGATTAAATATGAAAACAATATTGCTGTATTTTGTTTTTTAACTAAATTCTTATTAATGTTATATTTAATTGGTATGAAAGGTATGTTTAATTGTCAAAATGGAACAATGAAATTCTTACTTGCAGCAGCATAACAGATCTGTAAACACAGTACTCAAAGGTAACACAATAAACAAAAGGAAATTCAATGTTGAAAAAAAAAATCTACAAACAGATTAGGAATAGGTAAGGTCAATGCCCAGAGTCAACCAGAAATGATATTTAACATGAAGCAATCGGAAAGGTTTAGACAGATGAGCCAAATGCAGGCAGGTGGGACTAACGTAGAAGGGGCATCTTGTTCGGCATGGGCAAGTTGGGCCGAAGGGCATGTTTCTATACTGTATTAGTCTATGACTCTATTTGGGTCCTTCTACTTTGACACAACAGATTAAGGCAACAACAATACTGAAGCATTAATTAATAATGGGCATATTCATGAAAGTCCATCACTTCTAGATGTAGACAAGTGAACAAGCAATTTTATTTTCTTTAAAATCAATGGTGAGGCAGCACAGGAGATTTGTATTCCAAGCACATGAGAATGTGCTCTCATGAAAGATCCATTTGGAAGATACCGTGTGGGTGAAATGGCAACACATTCCTACACACACATTTCTAATGACCCACCCGTAGAATAATGTTATCCATCATTTCATGTAATTTATGCTGTGCCTATACTTGCTGCTCTTCAGTAAGTGGGTGGATTAAACCTACACTGTAAAAATTCAGCGCAGTTTGTAAGTATAATTAAATACAAATATATGGAAAAATACTGCGCTATTATGCAAATTTACTCACTTATTGTATTATTATGGACTTATTTGGATCAGAAAATATTTTACCCGTCCAAAATGCAAAATACAATATTTCATGTCAGTGGGTTGTACATTTGTATATTTAATATGTATCTGAATTTTTACACCGAACATTCTAAAATCACCTTCTCACACTTATTATACTTAATACGTTTATGTATTGAACTCTGGGGTACTTTTTGTCAGAAGACACTGTAATTCTTTGAGTATCAGCAACACCTTCTTTGTGAGTCTCTGTTTCCAATTTTTATGAAAAGGGCTTGGTATCCTTCTGTTTCCATGGAAACTAAGGCAGCACAAGCAATAAACGTTCTTCAGTAGCTGTCAACCAATATGCTGGGGCTTCAATCATTAAATCTCACAAGAGGAAACATCTGTTCAGCAATACTTTGACACTTTACATATCTAATGAAAGCTGCTTAATAAACAATCCTGTTTTAGCATTTGCTGTTCTTTATTGCTCACTCCCTTGGAGGTTAGTCGGTTGTAAATACAATGGAGAAGAGTGGCTGTCGATAACACCATGGACCAGGTTTCTCTGTGCTTTGCCAGTGGTCAGACTGGAACTGCCAATAGTCCACCAATTCAACAATGGTAATCCTAAACTTGCACCCATGCTCTCAAGTGGGCAAGTCCATGACTGGCTGAATGTGTTGCATCTGTGTTGCATCGATGTGTTGCATCTGTCACTCTTAAGATCATAAGAAATAGGAGCAGAATTGGACCATTCAGCCTATTGAGTCTGCTCCCCCATTTCATCATGGCTGAGCTATTTTTCCCTCTCAACCCCATTCTCCTGCCTTCTGGATAGGAAAAGTTTAGAATGATACGGGCCAGACGCAGGCAGGTGGACTAGTGTAGATGAGGCATTGTGATCAGCAAGTTGGGCCAAAAGGCCTGTTTCCATGCTCTATGACTCTATGACTCTTCTCCCCATAACGTTTGGCATCCATACTAATCAAGAACCTAACAATCTCTGCTTTAAAAATACCCATGACGACCTTCACAGCCATTTGTGGCAATGAATTCCACAGATTCACCACCCTCTGGGTAAAGAAATTCCTCCTCATCTCCATCCCCTACTTTGTCATGGTACTCCACTAAAGGTCCGGCAATGAGAGCCAGACTTTCCCGAGCTCCCCGGCATTACGAAGGGAACTTGTCTTTAAAAACAGACGCAGGTTCCAAACCATTTGATTTCCATGGGGATTCAAGGCCAACAAGGGTTACAATTAAGTCTGCTTAAATTATTTAGCTTTAATTTAAAGTTTTAATTACTTTGGCATTTTCTAATTTACAATACCTTTTGGGTTAAAAAATTGTTTTTAATTATTTACTTCACACTTAATCATTGTTAAATGTCCCTGAATCCCAGAAACATTCAGAATCTATAATCAATGGCAGCTTCTATGGCTGACAAGGCTCTGAGTCTGTCTTTAGCTTTCAGTGTGTGTGTTTGTTGCTTGCCAAGGTGCTGGTACCTATGCATTCACAGCTGCACACCACGATGCATAGAGTATCCTTTCACATGCAGCGCTGGACAATGTGAATGGATGCAGCCAATTCTGAGCAGTCTGTTATCTCATAATATATCCCACTAAAATGGATACTATGTCACGTTAGAAAATATCATTTGCTTTTTTTATTTTAGAAACATAGAAAGATAGAAAATAGGCGCAGGTGTCGGCCATTCGGCCCCTTCAAGCCAGCACCGCCATTAATATGATCATGGCTGATCATCCAAAATCAGTACCCCATTCCTGCTTTCTCCCCATATCCCTTGATTCCTTTAGCCCGAAGAACTAAATCTGAAGCCCCTGTTCCACTTTCACGACCTAATTGGCGACCTCTGCCGAGTTTGCCCTTGACATACTCGCAGCATGGTCGCCCCGAGGTCGTAGGAGGTCTTTGTAACTCTTCCTCATGCTCGTGAGTGGTCTACGCGTACTCGTGGCCTCAAGTAGGTCGCGGCGTTTTTTCCAGCCTCATAAAAAATGTCCACGAGTTAAAAAAAGGTTGGCATGGAAAAAATGTATACTTTTTACTCGTAGGTAGGTCGTGATGGTAGTCGTAGGTAGTCGTAGATAGTTGTAGGTAGTCGTAGATAGTTGTAGGTAGTCGTAGATAGCCGTAGGTAGTCGTAGGTAGTCGTAGGTAGTCGTAGATAGTTGTAGGTAGTCGTAGATAGTTGTAGGTAGTCGTAGATAGTTGTAGGTAGTCGTAGATAATTGTAGGTAGTCGTAGATAGTTGTAGGTAGTCGTAGATAGTTGTAGGTAGTCGTATGTAGTTGTAGGTAGTCGTAGATAGTTGTAGGTAGTCGTAGATAGTTGTAGGTAGTCGTAGATAGTTGTAGGTAGTCGTAGATAGTTGTAGGTAGTCGTAGATAGTTGTAGGTAGTCGTAGATAGTTGTAGGTTATCTTAGATAGTTGTAGGTAGTCGTAGATAGTTGTAGGTAGTCGTAGATAGTTGTAGGTAGTCGTAGATAGTTGTAGGTAGTCGTAGATAGTTGTAGGTAGTCGTAGGTAGTTGTAGGTAGTCGTAGATAGTTGTAGGTAGTCGTAGATAGTTGTAGGTAGTCGTAGATAGTTGTAGGTAGTCGTAGATAGTTGTAGGTAGTCGTAGATAGTTGTAGGTAGTCGTAGGTCAGTAACTGGCCCGAGAAAAAAAATGCAAACATGACATCATTTTATCATGTGATCATTGTCCACTCGTAGCGTCGTAGTTGGTCTTACGTGTGGAAGACTGAGGTCGAGGGGGGTCGTAGGAGGTTATAGACATAGTTGTAGGTGGTCGTAGACATAGTTGTAGGAGGACGTAGACATAGTCGTAGGAGGTCATAGGAGGTCTTTTACTTCGGCGAGTCAACACGACCTTGACATTTTTAAAACTTGTCTAGGGTCTTCTAAACTCGTAGATTAGGTCATCCAAGTGGGACAGGCCCTTAACTCACTGTTGAAACTTGGGGAAGTTTGGAGGGCCTGTTTCCAGCTGTATCTCTAAACTAAAGTAAACAAAGTGTCTTTATGGTGTAAGGAAGTTAGGAATAAACAAGCAGCCGATGCAATGGTCATGCAGGCAGCTGAACCCTGAATTGATGGAAGAGGGCTTGCCTGGTAAGTTTTTGAGCCTCAGGTGTACATTTAACAGTCCTGTGAAGCAGCAAAGTCTTCCCTTATGCTCATCTTCCACCTTCCTTACAAAGTGGTGACTGCACCAGAGCCATGTCCATCCACGCCTCACTGAACCCAATGGCTGGCCTTCTGGAACCTGCACATTTCCACTGCATCCAACTGAATTCCCAGATATTTTGCTCCTGAGATGCTTCTTGACCAGCTGGGTTCCTATCTCTGTTCTTCTGCCAGTTAAAATTCCAAAACATGTATGTTTGTCTTTAATTGCCTTTTGCAAATGAACTGATCAAGTTTTTTAAAGAAAGTAATTTGTAAACATAATCAAGGCTGCGCAATGGCGAAGCGGTAGAGCTGTCACCTCACCGTGCCAGAGGCACGGGTTCGATCCTGACTACAGATGCTGTCTGCATGGAGTTTGTACGTTATCCCTGTGACCATGTGGGGTTTACTCCGGATGCTCCGGTTTCCTGCCACATTGCAAAGACGTGTAGGTTTGTAGGTTAATTGGCCTCTGTAAATTGCCCCTAGTGTGTAGAATGCGAAAGTGGGATAACATAGAACTAGTGTACGGGTGATCGATGGTAGGCGCGGTCTCGGTGGGCAGAAGGGCATGTTTCCACACTGTATTTCAAAACTAAACTAAGCTAAAGAAATGATATAGCAAGAGTGTTGTATTATTGATTTACTATTAATTATAATCCCCTTCTGACACTGATGATGGACATTTGGCCCATTGCTGGCTCACAGAGCAATCCCTATTGCCCCATTAATTTTTCCAAGCTACTTTTCCTCCCTTACATTCCCATCAACTGACCCCATTTCCCCCCTCCCCGCCCCCGCCCCCTTCCACAGATGATACACAGATGAATGTGCAGATAGCTATTGAATGTGCAGATAGCTATTAATGATTATGATATAGTTGGGATCACGGAGACATGGCTCCAGGGTGACCAAGTCTGGGAGCTGAACATCCAGGGATATTCAATATTCAGGAGGGATAGACAGAAAGGAAAAGGAGGTGTGGTAGCGTTGCTGGTTAGAGAGGAGATTAATGCAATGGAAAGGAAGGATATTAGCTTGGAGGATGTGGAATCGATATGGGTAGAGCTACAAAACACTAAGGGGCAGAAAACGCTAGTGGGAGTTGTGTACAGGCCACCTAACAGCAGTAGTGGAGTTGGGGATGACATCAAACAGGAAATTAGAAATGCGTGCAACAAAGGTAAAACAGTTATAATGGGTGACTTCAATCTACATATAGATTGGGTGAATCAAATTGGCAGAGGTGCTGAGGAAGAGGATTTCTTGGAATGTATGCGGGATAGTTTTCTAAACCAACATGTAGAGGAACCAACGAGAGAGCAGGCTATTCTAGACTGGGTATTGAGTAATGAGGAAGGGTTAGTTAGCAGTCTTGTTGTGCGTGGCCCCTTGGGCAAGAGTGACCATAATATGGTTGAGTTCTTCATTAGGATGGAGACATAATTAATTCAGAAACAAGGGTTCTGAACTTAAAGAAAGGTAACTTTGAGGGTATGAAACGTGTATTGGCCAAGATTGACTGGCAATTGATTCTTAATGGGTTGACGGTGGATATGCAATGGAAGGCATTTAAAGACTGCATGGATGAACTACAAAAATTGTTCATCCCAGTTTGGCAAAATAATAATTCAGGGAAGGTAGTGCATCCGTGGATAACAAGGGAAATCAGGGATAGTATCAAAACAAAAGATGAAGCGTACAAATTAGCCAGAAAAAGCAGCCTAGCAGAGGACTGGGAGAAATTCAGAGTCCATCAGAGGAGGACAAAGGGCTTAATTAGGAAAGGGAAAATAGATTATGAAAGAAAACTGGCAGGGAACATAAAAACTGACTGCAAAAGTTTTTATAGATATGTGAAGAGAAAGAGATTAGTTAAAACAAATGTAGGTCCCTTGCAGTCAGAAACAGGTGAATTGATCATGGGGAACAAGGACATGGCAGACCAATTGAATAACTACTTTGGTTCTGTCTTCACTAAGGAAGACATAAATAATCTGCCGGAAATAGCAGGGGACCGCGTGTCCAATGAGATAGAGGAACTGAGTGAAATCCAGGTTAGCCGGGAAGTGGTGTTAGGTAAATTGAATGGATTAAAGGCCGATAAATCCCCAGGGCCAGGTAGGCTGCATCCCAGAGTACTTAAGGAAGTATCCCCAGAAATAGTGGATGCATTAGTGATAATTTTTCAAAACTCCTTAGATTCTGGAGAAGTTCCTGAGGATTGGAGGGTAGCTAATGTAACCCCCCTTTTTAAAAAGGGAGGGAGAGAGAAAATGGGGAATTACAGACCAGTTAGTCTAACATCGGTAGTGGGGAAACTGCTAGAGTCAGTTATTAAAGATGGGATAGAAGCACATTTGGAAAGTGGTGAAATCATTGGACAAAGTCAGCATGGATTTACGAAAGGTAAATCATGTCTGACGAATCTTATAGAATTTTTCGAGGATGTAACTAGTAGAGTGGATAAGGGAGAACCAGTGGATGTGTTATATCTGGATTTTCAGAAGGCTTTCGACAAGGTCCCACATAAGAGATTAGTATACAAACTTAAAGCACACGGTATTGGGGGTTCAGTATTGATGTGGATAGAGAACTGGCTGGCAAATAGGAAGCAAAGAGTAGGAGTAAACGGGTCCTTTTCAGAATGGCAGGCAGTGACAAGTGGGGTACCGCAAGGCTCAGTGCTGGGACCCCAGCTATTTACAATATATATTAATGATTTGGATGAGGGAATTGAATGCAACATCTCCAAGTTTGCGGATGACATGAAGCTGGAGGGCAGAGTTAGCTGTGAGGAGGATGCTAGGAGGCTGCAAGGTGACTTGGATAGGCTGGGTGAGTGGGCAAATGCATGGCAGATGCAGTATAATGTGGATAAATGTGAGGTTATCCACTTTGGTGGCAAAAATAGGAAAGTAGACTATTATCTAAATGGTGGCCGATTAGGAAAAGAGGAGATGCAACGAGACCTGGGTGTCATGGAACACCAGTCATTGAAAGTAGGCATGCAGGTGCAGCAGGCAGTGAAGAAAGCGAATGGTATGTTAGCATTCATAGCAAAAGGATTTGAGTATAGGAGCAGGGAGGTTCTACTGCAGTTGTACAGGGTCTTGGTGAACCCACACCTGGAGTATTGCGTACAGTTTTAGTCTCCAAATCTGAGGAAAGACATTCTTGCCATAGAGGGAGTACAGAGAAGGTTCACCAGATTGATTCCTGGGATGTCAGGACTTTCATATGAAGAAAGACTGGATAGACTCGGCTTGTACTCGCTAGAATTTAGATGATTGAGGGGGGATCTTATAGAAACTTACAAAATTCTTAAGGGGTTGGACAGGCTAGATGCAGGAAGATTGTTCCCGATGTTGGGGAAGTCCAGGACAAGGGGTCACAGTTTAAGGATTAAGGGGAAATCCTTTAGGACCGAGATGAGAAAAACATTTTTCACACAGAGAGTGGTGAATCTCTGGAACTCTCTGCCACAGAAGGTAGTTGAGGCCAGTTCATTGGCTATATTTAAGAGGGAGTTAGATGTGGCCCTTGTGGCTAAAGGGATCAGGGGGTATGGAGAGAAGGCAGGTACAGGATACTGAGCTGGATGATCAGCCATGATCATATTGAATGGCGGTGCAGGCTCGAAGGGCCAAATGGCCTACTCCTGCACCTATTTTCTATGTTTCTATGTCTCTATACTATTAGATAACGGCAGTTGTTATTGGATAAAGTGTATGGGTGATCAATGGTCAACGTGTACTCGGTGGGACGATGAGTCAGTTTCCACACTCTATTTCTAAACAATAACTGTGACTTGAAACCCACTGACTCCAAATCCTTGTCAAGTTACCTGCAACTAATGATTGAGCCCCATTTTTTTCCTATAGGAATGATAGTACCACCGCTTAAAAGTCTGCTGTGCAATCCAATATATCCATTTCCTATCGCTCTGATTCAATTGAATTTTTAAGGTCAGATTCTATCGAACCATCACCAAGTTGATTCTTTGAAGCCTACATGAGGGACTAACAAAAGAGAAATGATTTAGAGTGAAAGATGAAGCCAATGAAGCAATTGAAGGATATTCTCTAATCTCCTGCACCAGTCCTGAATCTCAATTACTTCTGAAGAGGTTTGCTGGTGAATGGGAGAGTATAATCTCTGGTCATATGCCAGATATCCATCGCCCATGCACATTGAAAACTCCTTACTTGGGTTTCAGGCAGGGAGGTGCATGAATTGTCACAGGCTGGAGTTCAATCATCTATCATCACTGATATGTCAACAGCAGCAGTCGGAAAATTCCTGCCCTCCATATAATGTAATAATAGGAAAGGCCACATACCTCAACATGTGGCATGGTGGTGCAGCAGTAGAGTTGCTGCCTTACAGCGCCAGAGACCTGGGTTAATTCCTGACTATAGCTACAGTCTGTATGGAGTTTGCATATTCTCCCTGTGGCCAAGTAGGTTTTCTCCAGGTGCTCCGGTTTCCTCCAACATTCCAAAGGTTTGTAGGTTAATTGGCTTCAGTAAAATTGTCCCATTCAGGAGAAGGAGGGGTAGTGATGGCTGTTAGCCATTTGTTTGTATTCCTTTAATTCCAGATTGCTCTTAGTGTAGTGGCGGCACAGTGGTGTAGCGGTAAAGTTGATCCAGTTCCCTCCCACGTTCCAAACACATGTAGGTTTGTAGAATGTACACAAAAATGCTGGAGAAACTCAGCGGGTGCAGCAGCATCTATGGAGCGAAGGAAATAGGTAACGTTTCGGGCCGAAACCCTTCTTCAGACTGATAGGGGGTGGGGAGAAGAAAGGAAAAAAGGAAAAGGCGGAGGAGGAGCCCGAGGGCTGGGGGAGGGGAGGAGACAACCAGATGGCTGATGAAGGGGAGGGGACAGCCAGGGCTAGCAGAATTGGGAGAATTCAACGTTCAGGCCACCAGGATGTAGACTGCCCAAGCGGAATATGAGGTGCATTTCCTCCAATTTACGGTGTTGCTAGCTGTGGCCATGGAGGAGACCCAGGACAGAGAGGTCAGATACGGAATGGGAGGGGGAGTTGAAGTGCTGAGCCACCGGGAGTTCAGGTTGGTTATTGCGGACCGACCGGAGGTGTTCGGCGAAACGATCGCCAAGCCTCCGCTTGGTCTCACCGATGTAGATCAGCTGGCATCTAGAGCAGCGAATGCAATAGATGAGGTTGGAGGAGATGCAGGTGAACCTCTGTCGCACCTGGAACGACTGCTTGGGTCCTTGAATGGAGTGGAGGGGGGAAGTGAAGGGACAAGTGTTGCATCTCTTGCGGTTGCAAGGGAAAGTACCAGGGGAGGGGGTGGTATGGGAGGGAAGGGAAGAATTGACAAGGGAGTTACGGAGGGAGCGGTCTTTGCGGAAGGCAGACATAGGGGGAGATGGGAAGATGTGGCGAGTGGTGGGGTCACGTTGGAGGTGGCGAAACTGACGGAGGATCACTTGTTGTATGTGACGGCTGGTGGGGTGAAAGGTGAGGACTAGGGGGACTCTGCCTTTGTTGTGAGTGGGGGGATGGGGAGAGAGCAGTGTTGCGGGGTATGGCAGAGACCCTGGTGCGAGCCTCATCTATGGTGGAGGAGGGGAACCCCCGTTCCCTGAAGAATGAGGACATTTCAGATGCCCTGGTGTGGAACGCCTCATCCTGGGAGCAGATGCGGCGTAGACGGAGGAATTGGGAGTGGGGGATGGAGTCCTTACAGGAAGCAGGGTGGGAAGAAGTGTAGTCCAGATAGCCATGGGAGTCGGTAGGTTTGTAGTGGATGTCGGTAAGGAGTCTATCACCTGCGATGGAGATAGTGAGGTCAAGGAATGGTAGGGAAGTGTCGGAAATGGTCCAGGTGTATTTGAGTGCCGGATGGAAGTTGGTGGTGAAGCGGATGAAGTCAGTCAGTTGTGTGTGGGTGCAGGATGTGGCACCAAAACAATCATCGATGTAGCGGAGGTAGAGGTCGGGGATGGGGCCCTGGTACGCATTGAACAAGGATTGTTCTACGTACCCGACAAAGAGGCAGGCGTAGCTGGGGCCCATGCGTGTGCCCATAGCTACGCCTTGTATTTGGAGGAAATGGGAGGAGTCAAATGAAAAGTTATTAAGTGTAAGTACCAGCTCTGCTAGGCGGAGGAGGGTGTCAGTGGCCGGGTATAGATTGCGGTTTGTAGAATAATTGGCTTCTGTAACTTTTCCTTAGTGTGTAGGATGCGATACGGGGATAACATAGAACTGTGTATGGGTGATACTGGTCGTGTGGGCTTGGTGGGCTGAAGAGCCTGTTTCAATGTTGTATCTCTCAATTAAACTAAACTAAACAAACTTCACTCTGGAAGAAGGGTCACAATCCAAAACGTCACCTATTCATGTTCTCCGGAGATACAGCCTGACCCGCTGATTTACTCCGGTACCTTGTGTCCTTTCTGTGTATTAACCAGCATCTACAGTTCTTTGTTTCTAGCTGTTTGTCTGTGTTGCTGCGACAGAAAAGCCAATGAATTCAACCCCTCCCTCCCCCACCTCTCTCTTGCACCACCTCACCCACAAACCACCAGCTCCACTTGTGACTAATTCCAAGTAAGTAGTAAAATCAAATTGTCGAGAAATTAATTAAAAGATAAATCTGCTTGGTTGCAATTACCCATGAGCCCTGATTTTACATACATCAATTCCTACGATATTTACCCTCTTTGTGCAGCACAATAAATCCAGATATCATTTATATCCGTGTGAAAAGCTTGCACTTAATTACCTACACCCAGTCTGACGTCGTTTCTGATGCTGTTTGAATTTTAATCCAGGCTGGTTCTATTGTCCTTTTGGGAATGTGATAACAAACATTATTTGGAAGATATTTAACTCTGCGACGAGCCACACAAACCTTGGTAATGGAATTCCTTCAAATAATGCAACAGTAACTATAAATTGCCATTCTGAGCTGTTGATATCCAGGCCTGAGAGCTCGTGCACGGGAGACCAGGCGTAGCATATTTCAGTAGCTGAAAGCACAGCGCCTGGGTCTTCTGTCCAGGGCAGTTGGTATCAAGACAGATGATGCTTGGGGCCCGATTGTAAGATAGATGTCTGGGTGATGTTGAGGAGCAAATAATTGAGGGTGCACCCTGTTCACTTCCTCTTCTCCTCTCTCCCGTCAGGCAAGTGGGAGAGAAGTGTGAAAACGCACACCTCCAGATTCAGGGACAATTTCTTCCCAGCTGTTAACAGGAAACTGAACCATCCAACCTACAACTAGAGAGCAGTCCTGAGTTATTACCTTTCTCATTGGAGAACCTCGGACTATCTTTAATCGGACTTTACTGGTCTTTATCTTGCACTAAACATTATTCACATTATTCCCTTTATAATGTATCTGTACATTGTGGATGGGTCCATTGTCTTTCCGCTGACTGGATAGCATGCAACAAAAGATTTTTCACTGTACCTTGGTACATGTGACCATAAACTAAACTAAACACAACAAGTTAACACTTGTTATTTTAGGGAAGGTTATGGGGGTTGGGGTTTGACCAGCTTTTTGTGGTGACGAGGAGGTTTAGTTGAGTTTAGTTTATTTTCGTCTCCATTTAGTTTATTATCATCTCGTCTCCTCATCACCTTCCTAAATGAACGTCCTTTAATTCTGAAGCTATGACCTCTCATCCTAGACTCTCCCACTAGTGGAAACATCCTCTCCACATCCACTTCCAGAGAAGAGTCCAGGGAGATAGTGGACAACAAAGGAGAGAAAGCTGGGAAGTACAGAAGAGAGTGACTTGGAGAACCGCAGGTGAATGCAAGAGAGGGGGGAATATCTTGCGCACATAGCTTGGTGGGCGAGAAGGAAGATGGAGTTTGTTGTGGGGGTGTTTGCGCAGAAAAACTGCTAATGCAACCGCTGTCCTAGTTATTCTGAGCACCAAGTACTGCTGAAGTATACAAAGTTTCAATTATCATGTCTTTGATCCAGTATAGAAGAAGGGTCCCAACACCAAATGTCACCTATCCACTTCCTCCAAAGATGTTCCCTGACCTGCAGTTACTCCAGCACTTTGTGTCTATCTTTGGTATAAACCAGCATCTGCAGTTCGTTTCATAACATTATGCTTATTCACCTCTTGATTATCAATGTTGCACCTCGTCCATTGTCCATAACTCTCACAACGACGTGCCACTATAAACCTTTCACGGGCGGCACAATGGCGCAGTGGTAAAGTTGCTGCCTCACAGCGCCAGAGACCCAGGTTCAATCCTGACTACGGCCGCTGTCAGTACGGAGTTTGTACGTTCTCCCCAGTACCTGCGTGGGTTTTCTACAGGAGTTCCGGTTTCCTCCCACACTCCAAAGACGTACAGAATTGTCAGCTAATTGGCTTTGGTAATATTGTAAATTGTTCCTAGTGTGTGTAGGATAGTGTTATTGTGTGGGGATCGCTGGTGTGCATGGACTAGGTGGGCCGAAGGGCCCGTTTCCACGCTGTATCTCTAAACTAAATTAAACTAAAAAAAATCATGGAGTGAAAGCCAGCAAAAAATAGATAAAGTGGTTGAAATATTAATGTGATTGTATTTTCTGATTGACTTTAGTTTCATGTCTGTGCCTGATCTATAATTCTCCCAGCACTATTTATTATCCATGTACAATAACATTAGCACTTTATTCTTTGATCACATGGCTAGAATGAATTGTAAGTCTCATTACTGTTTATTCACCGATACCTGATGGCTTTGAATTCTGATCTCTTGATGCTGTCTGATTGCATTCCACCTGATATATCTGGATGAGAGGAAACTTCAATAACATCTTTGTCCTGTAATTTGTTATCTGTGGCATAAGGATAACACTCACCGCAGACTTTAGAAGGAAGCTGTCTACTAAGATTTATGTGTAGGAACGAACTGCAGATGCTGATTTACATGGATAGGTGACGGTCTGAAGAAGGGTCCCAACCAAAAACGTTACCTATCCATGTTCACCACAGATGCTGCCTGACCTTACTCCAGCACTTCGTGTTTTTTTTGTATTTCCCTGACTACCATTTCATTCTTGTTGAATTCCTTGTCCTGGATCCTTGCTTTCTCTATACACATACACATATGAGTTGCTGCCTTACTGCACCAGAAACCTGGGTTCAATCCTGACTTTGGGTGTTGTCTGTACGGAATTTGTGCGTTCTCTCTGTGACCCTGTGAATTTTCCACGGGTGCACCAGTTTCCTCCCACACTCTAAAGACATACAGGTTTGTAGGTCAATGGCTTTGATAAAATTGTGAAATGTTCCTCGTGTGTAGGATAGTTCTGGTGTATGGAGCAATTGTGGGACAGCACAGACTAGGTGGGCCGAAGAGCCTGTTTCCATACTGTATCTCCAAAGTCTAAAGACTGGACATGCTGGGACTGCCCTCACTGCATGCACTACACCAACTACCAGTCAATTCTCATCCAAGATGGAGGAATTTATATGGTGCAACAGATATAAAATATCTGCAAAAAGCAGAGACAATTGTGAAAATCCAGATTTGATGAAGGAGCACACAAAAAAAAATTCCCACTTGCAAATACTCGCTGCTCTGGGTTACCGATTCATTATTGTGTCCTTTAGTTTAGTTAAGAGATACAGCAAGGAAACAGGCCCTTCGGCCCACTGAGTCCATGCCAAACAGCGATCCCAGCACACTAGCACCATCCTACACACACTATGGACAATTTACAATTTTTACCAAAGCCAATTAGCCTACGTCTCTGGAGTGTGGGAAGAAACCGGAGCACCAGGTGAAAACCCACGCAAATCACGGGGAGAACATACAAACTCCGTAAAGGCAGCACCCAGAGTCAGGATCGAACCCGGGTCTCTGGTGCTGTAAGGCAGCAACTTTACAGCTGCGCCACCGTGCCGCCCTGTTTCAGAAGATGGGACGATATTGTTCTCTTTCCCTCAGCTGAGCTGTCACTGGTTAGACTGGAACTGTTAATACTCTCATTGCATTCTCAGTTAAGGTAATGGGAGTTCAGCTGTCAACTACTTTCTGAAATGACTTCCAAAAAAATTGTGTATGCATTGTTGTAGATAAATATCTAATTTGCATTTATATAAAAAAAAATTATGTTGCCTGTGGGAGGCCAGCAGATGAATACTAAACATCGATGTGGATGAGTGGTGTGTCGGTTCAAAAGTGATTCGCTGCAAATTGTGTACATGCAGTGAATTGATATGCGAAGCTCTCTCCCAGTAATTCGCCATTCCTTCCCTTGGCAGCTTTACTTCATAAAGGTATTTCATAAAGGTACTTTACATCCCATGTCCCCACTAAACTGCAACAAAAATAAAGGCTGCAGCTTACTATTTATTAGTAATGTTTCAAACTAACAGCCCACTGCACATTGGCGTTGAGTGGAATGCATATCTGAAGCTGTGTTGTTCAATTCTCCTTCAACCAGAGAAAGCGCACTGGCATCTTACTCTCCGCATTGAACTGTGTAGCCTGCAGGCAACATCTAATAACGTCAGCAAATGCAGAGAAAATTAAATGTATTTACAATGCACAAATGGTGATACTGTGATCATTGATCTACTGTCAGGAGTTTAGCCTGATGGTGTTGTAGCTCCAGTTTCCACAGGCCTTTCATTCACCTGCAAGTCTGCCTTCTGTACCGAGATCAGATCGAGAGCAGAAAGCTCAGGTTGTTTAATACATGCCTGACATGCCAGCAAACATAGAAGTACACCAACCCTTCATCTTTCGCCAAGTCTTAGGTTTAAGGTGAGCGGGAAAAGATTTAAGACAGGGGTTCCCAACCTTTATCGTCCTGTTTACCCCTGGCAACTTTAATAGCACATAACAATGTTATTTCACTTATTTATGAACAACTAATGATGAACAGATACCGGTATACCAGAACCAAACACAGTCAATGAGAAAAAATATGTACAATGCCAGAATCTACATATTTACCCCCTGGGTAAGCAAAATTTACCCTCTATTTGCCCTCTGGGGGGTAAATTTACCCCAGGTTGGGAAGCCTTGATTTAAGAGGAACCTGAGGGGCAACTATTTCAAATGGAGGGTTGTTTCTATATGGATGTAGTTGAAGCAGGGTCCATAACAACATTTAAAACACATTTGGCAGGTACATGGATAGGAAAGGTTTAGAGGGATATGGGCCAAATGGATATTGGCTCATATAGGCCAAAGGGATATGAATGAATAGCATGCAACAAAATACCTTTTCGCTGCACATTGGTACATGTGACCATAAACTAAACTAAACTAAACTAAACGTGGGCCAGTGGGACTAGTGTAGATGGGGCATGTTGGTTGGCATGGACAAGTGGGACCAAAGGGCCTGTTTCCATGCTGTATGACTCGATGACTCTAAGAGCTGCCCTTTTGCGCTTTAATACCAGATGCAAAACCAAATTGTCTTTCTGCAAGAGGGACATTTGCCAAAGATTTGCGCAAATTATTGAAGAAACACTCAGATCTAGTCACTGAAAAGTATTTCACGAGGAGTGTGTAAATGTGAAGGCATATCAATGCAAACATCTCTCACTTATCCAGGGCAGCCCAGTTTTGATCAGCCCTAATAGGGGCACAAGATGAAATTGGTCTTTAATGGAGATTGATGTTTCTTCTATAGAATAATTAAGCATCCTGGTTTGAAATTTGCCAGGCAGTGGCTTTTATTTGTTATGGTTTTGGCAAATCATATAAAAGACTCTCACCAATTTAAAAAGGTTTTGTAAAAGAGTGCCAAAAATTCATGGTAGCACCCTTCAACACGGCTTGGACCTAACCTGCTGGGAATAAAGGAGAATGTAGGATCGATACGTCCCTGTCGTTACTCCCTCAATAAAATAATTCCACTTTGAGGATCTTCTCCCAATCAGTTTACAAACAAAAAACATGAGGAGCACATGAGAAATGTGGGTACAAAGAACTACAGATGCTGGTTTACAAAAAAGACATAAAGTGCTGGAGTAACTCAGTGGGTCAGGCAGCATCTAATGAGAACATGGACAGGTGACATTTGGGGTCAGGAACCTGATTGTCAGAGGGAAAAAGGAAAGCTGGAAGAGAGGAGGGGCAAGACAAAGCTTAGCAGGTAATAGGTTGACACAAAAGGCAACGGGGTCAGGAGAAAAGGAGTAGGTGATGTTTTGGGGCGAGAGCCTTTAATACAGGTGGGGGGGGGGGGGGGGGGTTGAAAGGCAGATGGTGGACAAAAGCCAGAGATGAAAAGATGAGACAGAAGGAATGAGTCATGGGAAATCATGTGTTTTTTTATGTCCCTTAACTATAGGAAGCAGAGAAAGGAAGGGTAGCAATTGTGAGGGGGTGATCGATCTGGATTGTGGTTTGAAATGGCCAGTAAAAACATAATAGGCTGAATGGCGTCTTTCTGTGCTGCCTGTATGAAGCTTTCATTTACATTTTTGTCTTCATTGTGGAGTAAATGTTCCAGTTAGGATTAGTTTCTAAGATAACATATCACCATAGATAGCAGCTGGAGGATGAGCCATTGTGTTGTAGAAGGAATTCGCATGTTACAATCTAAACATTAGATCGGATGATCACTATTCACAGTGGCAATTGCTTAACTGCTCAAGCTTATCACACACAGATGTTCAAGATAAACTGAGTTTGTATTCATGTTGCGTGTACTAATGTGTCATTAGTTTGTTTATCCAGCAATAGTAATGATGACACTCCAACTCTGAATTAGAGCAACGCAAATTCATCTTGTCAATACTAACTTGAAACTGCCTTAATTGAATGGGATTGTTTTCATGTTTACATGTTCAAAGATATGAGTGATCTCTTAACCCACATGCAAGAAATCTTGTATTTATTATTTTGATAGAGACCTCAATGGCACGGTGGCGCAGCGATAGGCTTGCTGCCTTACAGCGCCAGAGATCCGGATTTGATCCTGACTGCAGGTGCTTTCTGCACGGAGATTGTACGTTCTCCCTGTGGCCGTGTTGGTTTTCTCAGGAGTTCTCCTGTTTCCTCCCACATCTCAAAAACGCGCAGATTTGTAGGTTAATTGGCTTCTGTAAATTGTCCTTGGTGTGTAGGATAGAACTAGTACGACTGCTGGTTGGCGCAGACTCAGCGGGCCAACGAACCTGTTTCCACGCTGTATCACTAAAGCAAACTAAACAAGTTTAAAATAAATGAACGAATGATTCCATTAAATAGGGGGTACAAGTCCGTCACATCTGTAAATGTGATCAACAGGAATGACTGAGTTTGTTAGTATGATTGTACAATTTGCAAATGACAATTCCTAATGCGTTTTTTCTCTGTGCAAACCTTGTCCAATTTCTCACAGCGCACCTTGTTAGAATTGAGAACGGGAACGGTTAATAAACAGCTGCTATATGAATGCATTCATAAAGTGGAGTTTGTGAAGGCGGCAGAAGCAGATGGAGCAGATGTGTGTGAGGATGACAGGGCTAATTAAACCCACAGCTGCCCCTACTACTGTAGATTGGAAAGCAAGGGGATCTCTGAGGGGAGGGACAAAGCATTCAAACATTTCTTTCAAAATATACAGCCTCATATATAACCAGACGACTTGGAAATGGATTGAGATTTAGATACCACCACTTGGTTTGCTCTTTAAATGATGGAACAATGTGAAAGTTCAAAAACACTTCGTGTTTTATGTCCTCTTCAATGTTCTTTTTCAGATTCCTTTACTGTCCCACCCCAAGCTCCGCCTGTAACATTCTCTCGTTCATGAATTCTTCATAAGCTCTTCTTTTCTCCAACTCTGAACTCTTGAACATTACCATTTTCCTCCACCTTACCGTTCCCAGCCATCCCTTCAACTACCTAGATGCTAACCACTAGAATCTGCCCCCCCCCAAAAAAAAAACCTTGCCATCCCTCGATTGTTCTAACCTAAATCACTCCTATAAACCAAACTTTATGATCAAGCAAATATAGACACCAAAGGCTGGGGTAACTCAGCAGGACAGGCAGCATCTCTGAAGAGGAATAGGCGACATTTCGGGTCAGGACTCTCCTTCAGACTGCTCACCCGTTCACACATGTTCCATGTTGTCCTCCTTTCTCATCCACTCCATACACACTAGGGGAATTTTACAGAGGCTAAATTAACCTGCAAGCCCACACATCTTTGAGATGTGGGAGGAACCCCATGTGGTCACAGAGATCTACAGAGTCATGCAATGTGGAAACAGGCCGTAGGACCCTCTTGCCCACTCCGACCAACATGTCCCACACTCGTCTCACTTGTTTTTGGCCCATATGCCTCTGAACCTATCCTATCCATGTTTAAATTTAAATGTTTCTTTTAGGTTGCGATAGTACCTGCCTCAACTACCTCCTCCGGCAGCTTGTTCCATACGCCCACCACCCTTTGTCCCTCAGGTTCCTATTAAATCGTGGTCACAGGGAGAATGTGCAAACACCACACAGAAAGCACCCGAAGTCAGGATTGGACCTGGGTCCCCGGTGCTGTGAAGCAACAGCTCTACCAGCTGCACCACTGTGCCAGCCTTGACTACATTAAACGAGCCATATGTTTCACAGCAACCTGGTACAGTTGTGTGAGATGGCGTTGTGTTTCTGTAACTGGACCAGCTTGGACAAATGAACTTTAACTGAAGGCTTTGACAGCTAGCATGGTGGGAAAGGGATGACAAGACACAAGCAGACTTCATGAAGCAAGGACACTTGGAGAACAAATGACTTCTGGCAGGCAGTTTGATAAAGATTCAAGGCAAGATGACATTTATCTTGCTGCAAGGAAAAATGCCAGAATCTGTAGGCTTTGCTGTAGAACTGTAATTCAGAGTATTTTTAATGTTTTGGTCAGGTTAAGTGGCACAAATAGAATTAAAAGTGGAGATGTGCCCTCACTCTTCCTGGTCCCTACCCGGTTGGAGAGGCGGCTTTTCTCCGGGCAGCATCTTCGACCCGTCTTCGTGGCCTACCAACGGGTCTGGAGCGGCGTTTTCTGAGGGGACCGGTCAGAACCGCGGCTTCGGCGGCGGCACAGCGCTGGAGCGCTATCGCGGAGCGGAGCGGGCGATGCCTTGCCCGGGTCGCCGCGCTGGAGCTCCGGAATGCTGAGACCGCAGGTAAACATCGCGGAGTTGTGGGACTGTGGAGCGGCCAGCCACGGGCGGCGGTGCTGAACTTTAACATCAGGAACCTGGGACCTCTCGGCCGGATCACCAGTGGTGGAGCTCCGTCCAGCGCGGCCTGCCGGCTTCGGAAGCCGCGGTCGCCAGTAAGGAAGCGGCCGTTCCAGGTGTCCCAAGTCGCTGAGAGGGTTCTCCCGACGCCGGAGCACCATCACCCGGCGAGAAGAGCCTGAAACATTGGGCCGCCGTAGCGCCGACTGCAGAGGCCTCAATAGGCCCGACTATGGGTGGACAAGGGGATGGGGACTGGACTTTGTGCCTTCCCTCACAGTGGGAACCATTGTGGGGGGATGTTCTTATGTTTATTGTTAAATTCTTTAATGTTGAGTCTTATCTTTATTTGGGTGCTGCTTGGCAAGTCAAATTTCACTACACCAATTGGTGTATGTGATAATAAATGTCCTTTGTATGAATGGGGAAAATACAGACCCTAGGGCCGGCTCAATGGCAGAGTTGCATCCTGACCATGGGTGCTGTCTGTACGGAGTTCGTACATTCTCCCTGTTACCGCGTGGGTTTTCCCTCGGTGCTCTGGTTTCCTCACACATTCCAAAGACGTACAGATTTCTAGGTTGGTAGGTTAATTGGTTTCTGTAACTTGTAAAATTGTCCCTAGTCTGTAGGACAGTATTAGTGTATGGGGATGATCGCTGGTCAGTGCAGACTAGGTGGGCCGAGGGGCCTGTTTCCATGCTGTATCTCCAAAGTCTAAAGTCAAGTCTAATGCCTATAGTCAAACTAGCTTCATGCTTCATCCCTACAAGCCCTTCCCTGTTAGATAGAATGGGAGGTGAACTTAATCCATTGGTTGCACATCCGGAAGTGGCGGCGCTGCCTTGCAGCTGCAGCTCGCCCGCAGTCCATTTGTCTTTTCTTTTTTTGTTTTCTTTTGTCCCGTTGTTACAGTTTATTTCGGTTTACTTTAGTTGTGTATGTGTGGGGGGGTGGGAGAGACATGTTTTTTTACTTCCTTCGGGTGGGGATGCGACCTCTCTTGCCGTATCGCCCGTCTCCATCTCCGTCTGCGCTGAGGCCTATCGCGGAGCTGGCGGCCTCCAACTGGGACCGACCTCGAGGCTCCGGAGGTAGAGCCAGGACTTACCAACGCGAGGCTGGCCGACTTTGGGGCTGTGGTGGCGTTGCGACCCGACTTCCGACACGACTTCGGAGCCTCGGAGGCTCGGCCGCGGGCCAGTGGACGACATCGTCGGGAGCTCGCAGGTCACAGGTTGGTGACCTGTTTTTCCGGAGCTCCCGCAACAACAGCTTCGTCCGCTGGACTGGAGGGCGCAGCTTCGGCAGCTTCGACCGCCCCGGGTCGCGGTGTTTGAACCGGCCCGTTCGCGGAGCTTGGATTCAGCCACGGGACTTGCTTACCATCACCCGGCGGGGTCACAACATCGGAGGCCTGGATCGCCACAGCGCAGAGGGAGAACAAGGAGGGAAGAGACAAGGACTTTGGGACTTTTTGCCTTCCATCACAGTGAGGAGGTGCCTGGTGGACTCACTGTGGTGGATGTTAAACTGTGTTGAGTGTGTGTTTTGTTATTTATTCTATGTTGTGACTGCAGGCTAAACCATTTCGTTGCACTGAAAAGTGCAATGACAATAAAATTGAATCTGAATCTGAATCTGAATCTGAATCATCATCTACTGCTAATTTGCCTAGTTCAATTTGGCTCCTAATCTCAATTTACCTACGTTTTTGTTTAAATCTGATCCTGTTAATATGTTCAATGTGCTCTCCCCCATGCATTTGAGAGATGTGAGTTAGCAATGCTACATGGCTCTTATTGGTCTTATTTTCCTCTCCTTCCACTCATCTCTCATCACCAGAGGGTTGAAATATCATAGCAATCCATTTCAACCATCCTTTGCACCTATGGGAGTGCACTCGAATCCTGGAAAAATGGCACCTTTTATGACACTTCTCAAATGATCCCTGTGTCTTTTCCAAAGATGTGACATTATTGGGAGAACCATTGAAAAGATGAGCCATCCGTGGCTTTTCTTTGTGTATCCCTACAGCAAAACGATTTCCATTCATTAAGCTTATTCCTTTCCAACCTATGAGAAAGTAGATTTGTCCCCTAATACATTAGGTTATTATATACCCCTTACATCTTAATGTTTAGAGGGTGAAATAAAGGAAAGAGAACCAAAGAGAAGCCAGTATGTTTTAATTTAGTTTAGTTTATTGTTATCAATTGTTTGTGTATCTTGTAGAAATTTAGTTTGGTTTATTATTATATTTACGGTTGGTGGCACGACTCATGTTGCAGCGGCCCCTGCAGCCTGTCTGTCTGTCTTTTTTTATTTTTTTGTCCAGTTGAATGTAGTTTGTTGTGTTCTTTTATATTGTTTTTAACTGTGTATATGTGGGGGGGTGGGGGGGGGACCTTTAAATCTCTTCCCTGCACAGGAGACCCGACCTTTTCCTATCGGGTCTCCGTTGTCGTTGGGTCCTAGTACCGTGGAGTGGCCTCCAACCGGAACGACCTGGGGGCTCCAGTCGCGGAGCCTGCGGACTACTCACCATCGTGGGGCTGGCCAGCCTCGGAGTGTGGGGAGCAGTGGTGGCTCGCTGCTGCGGCCCGACTCCGGAGCTTGGAGGCTCCAGCCGCAGGCCTGGTGGACGGGACATCGGGAGCTCGCGGGTCCCTGGTGGGAGACCTCTTTTCAGAGCTCCGCAACGCAACTTCTCCCGCCCGTGTCGTGGGGTTGGAACCACATCGCCCGGCTCTGCTTTAATGGCCGCGGGACATGCCAACGGCCGCCGGGGGCTCCCCGTTGAGACATTAAGACCTGGAGCGGGGCCGTACATCGCCCGGCACGGCCTTAATGGCCGTGGGACTTACCATCGCCCGCCTGGGGAATTTAGCATCGGGAAAAAAATGGAACACAGGGAAGAGAAAAGACTTTGCCTTCCATCACAATGAGGAGGAGATTCACTGTGATGGATGTTTGTGTGAATTGAATTGTTTGTGTATCTTGTATAAATTGTTTATTTTTGTATGGCTGTAGAAACAGAGTTTCATTTGAGCCTCATTGTGGTTCAAATGACAATGAATAAATATTGTATATTGTCTTGTATCACGTGTAAAATATTTTTTTGTTACGTACTATCCGGTCAGCAGAAAGACTGTAGATGATTACAACCAAGCCATCCACAGTGTAGAGATACAGAATAAAGGGAATAACATTTAGTGAAAGATAAATTCCAGTAAAGTTTGATTAAAAATAGTCAGAGGGTCTCCAATGAGGAAGATGGTAGGTCAGGACCGCTCTCTAGATGGTGATAGGATGGTTCCGTTGCCTGATAACAGCTGGGAAGAAACTGTCCCTGAATCTGTCCCTGTGCATTTTCACACTTCTGTCCCTCTTGCCTGATGGGAGTGGAGAGAAGAGGGAGTGACCGGGGTGAGACTGGTCTTTGATTATGCTGGTGGCCTTGCCGAGGAAGTGTGAAGGGTAGATAGAATCAATGGAAGGGAGGTTGGTTTGCGTGCTGAAATCTTGTCACTGCAGATTTAAGTTGCGAGATTGCCCAATACTTTAAAAAAGCAATTGAACTTTGATGGCCTGGTAGCAAATTGACAATATATTAATTGACACAGTGTTAGAATGCCATTCATGGTTCCCATTTTTTCTGATGCCTTACTGGCTGCTTTTGAGTGTGGAGAGTGGTCAGGGATGGAGATGAGCTGGGCTGGTATGACACCCGAAATGTCACCTATTCTTTTGCTCCAGAAGTGCTGTTTGACGCAGTTAATCCAACATTTTGTGTATATCTTTGGGATAAACCAGCATCTGCAGTTCCTTCCTGCACATCAAATGCAAAATGTTCCGTTAAGAATGATTTATGCAGTTCAGGCCCTTGAACAAATGGCCACCTGTGGGACCATGATCCATCGAATATTCCTGCCTTTGGGAGATGTGGAATAAGGGGACAACTGAAGATGAGGAAAGCTAGATTATGGGGTTTAAAATCACTTTCCTGAAAGTATCTTAGACCTTGAAAAACAATTCAATCCATTTGGTTCATCAAATGTTGAAAAGTCAAATTTGTTGGCAATTAATACTTGTTTACAAATTAAGATGTTATTTAGAGTCATGCAGCAAGGAAACAGGTCCTTCTTCCCAACTCATTCATGCCAACCAAAATGTCCCATTTAAGCTAGTCCCATTTGCCCATGTTTTGCACATACAGTATGCCTCTAAACCTTTCCTATCCATGTTCCTGCTCAAAAGTCATTTAGATGTTGTTATTGTACCTGCCCCAACAACTTCCTGTGGCAGTTTGCTCCATATACCCACTACCCTCTGTATGGAAGTGTTGCCCCTCAGATACCAATCAAATGTTTCCCCTCTCATCTGAAATCCAGGCCCTGATTCCCCTAGCCTGGGTATGTGCATTCATACTATCTATCCCCTCATGATTTAATACAATATAATATAATACAGTATAACAGTATAATATAGATAAATGTGAGGTTATCCACTTTGGCGGCAAAAACAAGGGGGCAGATTATTATCTCAATGGGGTTAGGTTAGGTAAGGGGGAGGTGCAGCGAGACCTGGGTGTCCTTGTACACTGGTCACTGAAAGTTGGCGTGCAGGTACAGCAGGCAGTGAAGAAAGCTAATGGAATGTTGACCATAACAAGAGGATTTCAGTATAGGAGTAAAGAGGTTCTTCTGCAGTTGTATAGGGCTCTGGTGAGACCACATCTGGAGTATTGTGTACAGTTTTGGTCTCCTAATTTGAGGAAGGACATCCTTGTGATTGAGGCAGTGCAGCGTAGGTTCACGAGATTGATCCCTGGGATGGCGGGACTGTCATATGAGGAAAGATTGAAAAGACTAGGCTTGTATTCACTGGAGTTTAGAAGGATGAGGGGGAGATCTTATAGAAACATATACAATTATAAAAGGACTGGACAAGCTAGATGCAGGAAAAATGTTCCCAATTTTGGGCGAGTCCAGAACCTGGGGCCACAGTCTTAGAATAAAGGGGAGGTCATTTAAGACTGAGGTGAGAAAAAACGTTTTCACCCAGAGAGTTGTGAATTTATGGAATTCCCTGCCACAGAGGGCAGTGGAGGCCAAATCACTGGATGGATTTAAGAGAGAGTTAGATAGAGCTCTATGGACTAGTGGAGTCAAGGGATATGAGGAGAAGGCAGGCACGGGTTATTGATAGGGGACGATCAGCCACGATCACAATGAATGGCAGTGCTGGCTCGAAGGGCCGAATGGCCTCCTCCTGCACCTATTTTCTATGTTTCTATGTTTCTATGTAATACACCACTATACGATCACCCCTCAGCCTTTGTAAGATGGGCCCTTTTACAAAATGTTATGTAAAATCTGGGTAAAAATGTATGTGGCTCTGGTTCTTGACTGACTATTCTTACCTGAACGTCATTGCACTGTGTTCATATACTTAGAATCCTACACTTGCAACCATCTATATAACTAAAAGTCTCATCTTGACCACTTCCTGTCTGCTCTGTATATTGATTTTAGAAAAATGCTACCATATATCGCTATGATTTTTGGCCATCTTACTCACAGTCCTCCTCCGCTGAGGCAGCCCCGAGAATTCTTCCGATCGATGAAAATTAAAAAAGTTATGAATGTTTAAAAAATCTTGAGATCAGCTGATTGGTCCTCTCGCTTGTCAATCACCATGATGAAGGTAACGCCCCTTCCGGGGGGGGGAGGACTATAAAACCCTGGATGCCTTGATGTGAGTCAGTCACTCTGGAAGATCGCGAGGGAGAGGACACAACTGTGATTCTGCTGTGAGTCAACTGAACTGTGAGGCTACTGAACGGTGAGTCTGCAATGTACTTGCAATAAATGATTTGTTAGCCCTTAATGAAAATAAAATGAGTTGTTTGGCCTGCACTGTGCTTGAAACTGAAATGACAATGGAAATGAAATGAAATGAAAATGAGATGAGTTGTTTGACCTGCCCTGTGCTTGAAACTGCAATGGAAATGAAATTAAATGAAAATGAGATGAGTTGTTTGGCCTGCCCTGTGCTTGAAACTGAAATGGCAATGGAAATGAAATAAAATGAAAATGAGATGAGTTGTTTGGCCTGCCCCTGTGCTTGAAACTGAAATGGCAATGGAAATGAAATGAAATGAAAATGAGATGAGTTGTTTGGCCTGCCCTGAACTTGAAACTGAAATGGAAATGGAAATGAAATGAAATGAAAATGAGATGAGTTGTTTGGCCTGCCCTGTGCTTGAAACTGAAATGGCAATGGAAATGAAATGAAATGAAAATGAGATGAGTTGTTTGGCCTGCCCTGTGCTTGAAACTGAAATGGCAATGGAAATGAAATGAAATGAAAATGAGATGAGTTGTTTGGCCTGCCCTGTGCTTGAAACTGAAATGGCAATGGAAATGAAATGAAATGAGTTGTTTGGCCTGCTTGAAACCACTCATTACGGTCCACAAGGCCCCTATTAGTCAAGAAACCAGTCCCTTTTGCACAAAATGCCCGTATTAGCCCAGGAAGAACATTTTAGCCCAAAAGGCCCATGCCAGGCCAGGAAAAGTCCAGATAAAAGTGCCTTTCACTGAGATTTCACTGATTTTTTTTAAAGAGTCCCTTCAGCCCATCAGGCGTGTACTAGCCTGGGAGGAGTCTCTTCAGCCCATCAGTAAGTATTCCCCCTGCAAGCATTAAACCTCACCCCAGAATTTGTCTCCATCCCTTCATTGGCTCCCTGTGAGATCCAGGTCAGGATAGACTTTCCTCCTACATTGCTGTGATCTGCAGAAATAGATGAAAAATGTCTAAAATTGATTCTCCACCCTCTCCCCCTTCTCTCTCACGTGTTTTGGGCAGAATTTCTGGCAATTACTGAGCTGCCAGTCCACCAGCCCTGAGTGACTGAGCTGCCAGACCACCAGGCCTGAGTGACTGAGTTACCAGCCCACCAGGCCTGAGTGACTGAGCTGCCAGCCCACCAGGCCTGAGTGACTGAGCTGCCAGCCCACCAGGCCTGAGTGACTGAGCTGACAGCCCACCAGGCCTGAGTGAATGAGCTGCCAGCCCACCAGGCCTGACTGAGCTGCCAGCCCACCAGGCCTGAGTGACTGAGCTGCCAGCCCAAGAATCCATTCGGCCCACAATGTCCATACTAGCCCTCTGGAAACCAGTCCCTTCAGCCCACAACACCCATACTAGCGCAGCAGTAGAGTTATTGCCTTACAGCGCCAGTGACCCTAGTTTGATCCTGTCTATGTGTGCTCTCTGTTCAGAGTTTGTACGTTCTCCTTGTGATCGCATGGGTTTTCTCCGGGTGCTCTGGTTTCCTCCCACACTCCAAAGACGGACAGATTAATTTAGCTTCGGTAAAAATTGTAAATTGGCCCTAGTCAGATAGTGCTCGTGGATTGCTGGTGGGCTGATGGGTCTATTTCCGTGCTGTATCTCTAAACTAAACTAAACATGCCTCTTTCAGCGAGTCAGAATTGTATGCCTCCAAAATGTTATGACTAAATAGGAATTTAATCATCATGGTGAAGGTAGGTGGGATTCTATGTATCTAAACACAGTGTGTAAACATTCAGGTAAAATAGTGAGTCAAGAACCAGACTGAAATTTATGAGCCCTATACATTTTTAACCAGTTTGCACATAGCATTAAAGAGCCCCACGATTCACAAATAAAGGAATGTGAGACTGTATACATGGAAGCAATGCAATCAAGAAGAAAAATAGACAATTTCACGTTACATGCAAATATTTTCACTAATTTTTGCGGAATTGTGAACCATCTGTGCAAAACAAAGACAATACATCATTTTTTCTTCCATTTGTGTTTGCTGGACCCTTTAAACCTTGCCAAGTCCACTATGTCCTAAATCATTCTTCAATCCTTTGTTCATTATCTCTTTCTCTGGATAGCATCCCACATTAAAATTACCCCCGATGATACTTAAAACAGCAGCAGGAGCAATGAATGAACTCCCAGGAGGGTGAGTTGCCATTTAAATATCACGGCTTAAGGAATGAAGGTCTCTTACCTTCAGCTGTTGTTCGCTCCCAACTCCCCCTGCTGTTGCTAAACCGTAACATCGCACTAAATTAGGATTCACTTGCCACGAACGTCTGGCCACAGATACCTCATTTTCTGTGAAACCAGTAGTATCAAATTATGAGCATTAAATCCCCAATTTGAACGCTCATCGAGATGTGTCCGTCGCTACCATGTGATGATCTTCTACATTTTACACAATGTAAGATTCAAGATCTCTAAGGAGTGGAAAGAGAATTTTCAATTCGGAATTTTTATTGCAGCTCAAATTCAATTAGACAGCAATTTGTAAAATATGTTCAATCTCTAAATTTTGTAATTCGATCCTTTAAATAAGAAAATCCAAATAAAGACTGGAGGTTGATTCATGAACTGAATATAAAATGTATTAAAGTAATTAAATGCAGCGCTAGTAACACCATACTTCTTATTTAACCAACAACTTTCAGGATATTGTCTGTTTATATACACAGTGCCTTCTCTATTTGTTAATTGAAAGGGACATCATATTAGGTATTTGCACCAAGAGTAAACATATAACCTTCATTGGGTACAGCTGCCTCTACATGAATGAATTAATGGAACTGTTCATTTTATTATGAAGACCCATATCAGAATTCTATCAAATAAACCCACGCTGATAGATTGTGACCAGATGTTGGGGCATAAATTGAAACAAATTCACAGCAAAAAATGCATAAAAATTTAAAAATAAACGGGATGAAAGAGATTACATCACATTAAGCCTAGTGTTTAACAAACTGCAGAGTGCACAAGAAGTCGGTTATGAATTGGAGAGTTTTTTTTTATCAATGGACAAAGCAAATTTTCTGCCTTAAAAGACGTTTGCGTTCGACATCCTTTCTTGTGCAGCAGAGGCTACGGGCTAGGCAGAGTATTAAACTGCAAAATCACATCAACCTGATTTATGGGCTCTGATCATGACTGGTGGGAACATTACTTTGCGTCACTATCTCAAGGTGACTGCTACCTTCAGCTACTGCAGGCACTGCACAGAACTCGATTTCCACGGAAATAACCAAAGCTTTATTGAGCAATTTGTTATAAATTCATGACTTTATTTATGTTATTTTCCCCATATGCAGAGCAACAGCATCCTCCACACAAGATGGAATCAGCATGCAGTGCTAGGCATTGCAAAGTGCTAGTTTTTTTTCCTTTGCTTGTGCCTCTTATGTCCTCTATTTCTCATTTGCCCTTTCATTGTGATGCTTGCAACCGATCCTCGCCATTTCATTTTGTATCATTGTCCAATCTGGAAAATTTAGTGCTTAGTAAAATGGAGAATTCATCAGTGAGGAATAGCATCACCTTACTTAGTTTAGTGTGTAGGAAGGAACTGCAGATGCTGGTATATACTGAAGATAGACACAAAGTGCTGGAGTAACTCAGAATCACTGGCAAAAAAGGATGGGTGACATTTCGAGTCGCGACCCTTCTTCAGACTCAAAGAGCTCAAAGAACCTCTTCAGTCTGAAGAAGGGTCCCGACATGAAACATTACCCATCCTCTTTCTCCAGAGATGCTGCCTGACCCGCTGAGTTACTCCAGCACTTTGTGTCTATCTTACTTAATTTTGTTTGTTATTGTCACATGTACCAAGGTACAGTGGAAAGCTACTTACATGCTGGTGATGGGTTCAAGCAGAACAAGAGAGGGAGAAATCAAGTTAATGATCCCAAGGTAGACACAAAATGCTGGAGTAACTCAGCAGGACAGGCAGCAACTCTGGAGAGAAGGAATGGGTGACGTTTCGGGTCGAGACCCTTCTTTAGACTCTCGTCGGAGAAAGGAGGAGAACTTCTTCAAAGTAGACCCCAAGGTTTATCCCAAGGTTTGAGCCCACAATCAGATTGGCTAAAACCTTACCTCCCCACAGATGGAAGGCCAAATACTTCTTACTCCCTGGAGTCCCTCCATCATGTACAATCCACAAGTATGAAAGAAGACCTTGCACTTGCCAAGATGAGTGAAGCGCCTATTTTAAAACAAATGCACTGTAGTTATTTGCCTTGCCATTCTGACCACTCTTCTCAAACCTGTATCCTCCATCTTCAGCATTGCCAGGTCTAAATCGGTAGCAGTGGCAGCTGTTGTAGAGCCGCTACCTCACACCGCCAAAGAAAGACCCAGGTTCGATCCTGACCACGGGTGCTGTCTGTGTCGAGTTTGTACAATCTACCTGTGACCGCGTGGTTTTTCTCTGGGTGCTCTGGTTTTCTCCCACATTTCAAAGACATGAAGGTTTCCAGGTTAATTAGCTTCTTTAAATTGCCCCTAATGTGGAGGATGTGAAAGTGGCATTACATGGAATTAGTGTACCGGTGATCGATGATTGGCATGGATTCAACGGGCCGAAGGGCCTGTTTCCGAAACTAAAATAAGCAAAACTGGCAGCATATGAATGTTGATTCCTCTAATTTCAAGAAACTCCTGCTTTATCTCCCCTCCCCTTTCTCTCCCTCCCCCCATCCTAGTCATCCTACCAGTTCCACTGGTAGCAACCATGTATCCCTCTTGTTATCACACCTTCCCCAGCCAACAATGGACCATCATGGGCTCCACCCTTCCTGAGATCATCTGTTGCCGGCCCCGATTTGTTTTGGCATTTCCTCCAGTCGAAACCACCGGTTTATTTCTCTCTCCCCCCCTCTACTTTCAGTCTGACACGAAACATCACCTATACACTTTCTCCACAGATGCTGCCTGACCCGCTGAGTTACCCCAGCATTTTGCGTCTATCTTCGGTATAAACCAGCATGAGATGGGAAATAAATATTAACCTTGCCAGTGACTCCAGGATCCTATAATTGAATTGAAAAAATTTGGGAGGCAGACATCATATTAATATGGACACAAAATCTTTTGAAAGTATAACGTGAAGCAGCATGACTGGGCTTAGAGAGAAGGAAGTGGGTTCTAGATAAATCACTGGGAATAGTTTCAGGAGAGCTTCATGCTTGGGTGACAACAAGAGGCTGGCGAAGAAGCTTAAACTGTTATTGTGAAGTCTAGATGGTCTCTCCTTATTGGGGTGTACCAGATCCCATTCCACCGGGCGCAGTGGGCCTGATAATAGAACCACAACTGGCAATGCTATCTGAACCTCATCTAGATAATAGAGAAGGAGCCCGCAGGCTGATGGTGCAGCTCTATAGGACTTTGGTTAGGCTGCATTTGGAGTATTGCCTGCAGTTCTGGTCACCCCATTACAGGAAAGATGTTAAGGCTTTGGAGTGGGTGAAGAAGAGCTTTACTAGAATGCCGTCTGGATTAGAGGGTTTCTGCTACAGGGAGAGGTTGGACAGACTTGGATTGTTTTCTCTGGCATGGTATGGCAGCAGCTCTACAGCTGAGCCGATGTTGCAAGAAGCTGAGGTGGTTCTCCTCAGCGAAAATAAGGTTGAGATACGATGTGATACAGGGGCACAAGATTGCGTCTGCTTTAGACTGGGTAGGTGGAAGGAAACTGCTTTAATTGTCAGGTTACAGATACAAAGCAATGGGCAAAAGATACGTGTGTGTGCAAGGAATGAGAAGGAAGGTATTTTCACAGAGAGAGAGCGATTTTAATCTGGAGCTAATCTGTTAGCGTTGTTGAAACAGAATTTGTTGGATGGTGACTTAAGGAAAAATAATTTGCAGGGCTGTGGGGAAGGAGCAAGCCAATGAGTCTGCATAGATTGCTCTGCAGGGAACCAGTATGGACTCAATGAGCCAAATGGCCACCTCCTGCTCCGTAACAATTTTATGATTCCATGAAACCTGCAGGTCTGAGTAAGACCTCAGCAGCAAAGCCTCGCAAGTGATGCTAACTGACCAGCTGCTCAGTTTCTGCCTGGCAACTGAGTTGCTCAGTCGAGACGGCACAGTGGTAGAGTTGCTGCCTTACAGCGCCAGAGATTCACCTTCTGAATCTCTCTACATAAAACTCTTTGCTCAGGTACTTCTCATCCCCGTCTCCCCCCCCCCCCCCCCACACCCTCTAAGCCTCCTAAAAACCTATCTTTTCAATGCTTCTAAGCCTTGACTATTCCATGGTTTAGTTTAGTTTATTATTGTCCCATGTTTGTGTGTACAGTGAAACGCTGTGTAGGAAGGAGCTCCCTGAAGGGTTCCGACCTAAAACATCACCTATTCCAGAGATGCTGCCTGACCCGTTGATTTACTCCAGCAGTTTATGCCTATCTGCAGTAAAAAAGCTTTTGTTTGCATGCTATCCAGTTAAAGAAATGACTGGACATGATTACATCTAGCCATCCACAGTCCACGGATAAAGAATAAAGGGTCCAACATTTAGTGCAAGATAAAGTCAGATTAAAGATAGTTCAAAGGGGCAGAATGGTGGTGCGCAGTTGAGTTGCTGCCTTACAGCGCAGAGACGCGGGTTCGATCCTGACCTCGGATGTTGTCTGTACGGAGTTTGTACGTTCTCCCTGTGACCGCGTGGTTTTCTTGGGAACTTCGGTTTCCTCCCACACTCCACAAACATATAGGTTTGTAGGTTAATTGGCTTTGGTTAAAAGTGTAACTTGTCCCTAGTGTGTAGTATAGTGCTGGTATACAGGGTGATCAATGGTCGGCACAGACTCGGTGGGCCGATGGACCTGTTTCCATGCTGTATCTCCCAAGGCTAAAGTCTAAACATGGGTTAAAAACATTCTGTAAGTCTTACGTCAAATCTTTCTCCCACCTTTCCTGAAGGTGCTGATGTTTACTGCAGTATTGATCCACTGATTCTCAGGCTTCTGGCTTCATGCCCAACATTCATGTCTCAGCTTAGTGAGAGATTTAGCAGCATAATCTATTGTGGGAGACACAAGACAGGAGCCCAGCTTCCATCCAACTTTTCACATGCGTGCATTATCCAGCTGCTGTCATGGGACAATGACAAGCATGCGAGAAATGTGGTTGCTTTTCTTCTGTCCCAGAACACAGCTCTGAGGCAAATGACATGCAAAGTGTACTGGCAGTGAAGTGCAGACATGGACAGCCAATTCTGCAGCAAAACTCAGTATTGTTTAGAAACAAAGAACTGCAGATGCCGGATTACACAAAAGGACACAAAATGCTGGAGTAACTTAGTGGGTCAGGCAGCATCTTTGGAGAACATGAATAGTGACGCTTCGGGTTGGGACCCTTCTTCAGACTCTACTTGGAGTTAGGTCCTGAAACGAAGCGTCACCTATCCATGTTATCCAGAGATAATGCCTGACCTACAGATTTACTCCAGTGTCCATTCAGCACTGTTTTCTATTACAAATGTCTTAACACATTTGGACAAGAACATAGATAAGAAAACTTTAGAAGGATAAGGGCCAAACACAGGCAGGTGAAGCTGGTGTAGCTGGCGCATCTTGTTTGCCATGGCAAGTTGGGCCAAATAGCCTATTACCATGCTGTATGACTCTAGACGTTACAAAGTGCTGGATTCAGTGGATCAGGCAGCAACTCTGGAGAACATAGATAGGCAACATTTCTGTCGGGACCCTTCATTGGACTGATTGTGGTGAGGAAGTAGGTGGGGGGGGGGGGGGAGCTGGAAGAGTAGGACATAGCCTGGCGAGTTATAAGTGGATACAGGTGAGGGGGGTGTTAAGCAGATGGCTGGACAAAGGCCAGAGATGAAAAGTCAAAAGGTGTGAGATAGCCAAAGAAGGAATATAGGTGGAAGGGGAGGGGGGAAATGGCTGTGCATCCAGGTGGGACATAGGGAGGAGGGGAAGGGGGAGTAGAGAAGGTGGGGTGTTTGATGTTAGCTACCTCAAATTGGAGAATTTAATGTTCATACCATTGGGTTGTAAGCTATGCAAGCAGAATATGAGGTACTGTTCCTCCTGTTGTCGTGTGGCTGCACTCTCGCAATGGAGGAAGCCCTGGACAGAAAGGTCAGCATGGGAATGAGAAGGGGAGTTAAAGTGGTTAGCAAATGGGAGATCCAGTAAATCTTGGCAGACTGAGCTCAAGTGTTCAGCGAAACAGTCACTGAGTTTATGTCGAATTTTCTTTTACACTTGGTGATGTACATTACTTATGAAGCACCAAATTGCCAGCCACACTCAGAGAGGTGATAACTGAGTGAGAGTCATAGAGCAGGGTAACAGAGTAGGCTCGAGAAGCAACTGTGGCACATTTTGTAGATGGTGCGTCTGATGTCACTGTGGACCAGCGATGGAGGAACTGAATGCTTAGGCTGGTGGATAGGATGCCATCTTGTCCATGCCGACAGAGATGCCCATTACGCTTGGCCCATTGATCTGTGTTTGACCCAGAGAGCTGAAAATATTACCATTATAGGTGTTATGCTTAAGCTAGAGTCAAAGTAAAATGTTAGAATGGAGTGCAGGGAGTCTTCATTTTGATTCAAAGTCATACCATTTGATTCAATTTTTTGGGATGTGGATATCATTTGCAAGGCCAGTATTCATTGCCCGTCCCTAGCTATCTTTGAAAAGAAGGTGGTGAACTACTGCACAACCTTTACTGCTGAGACTCACTCAGCACCATTAAATAGGGACTATGATTTGGGCTGGACCCGACAACAGTGAAGGACTGGAAGGAGACCTGCACGTGGTTGTATTCTCTTGCATTAGCAGTCCACATCCATATTTGCACTGGAAGTTTAGAGGTTATTGTGTGAGTGGGCTGGAGAA
The DNA here is from genome assembly GCA_038087875.1 of Malacoraja senta. NCBI lineage: Eukaryota > Metazoa > Chordata > Chondrichthyes > Rajiformes > Rajidae > Malacoraja > Malacoraja senta. The sequence continues at coordinate 40,241,504 of CM075978.1, forward strand.
TAACTGGAGTAACTCAGCCAATCAGGCAGCATCTCTGGAGGAAAAGGATGAGTAACGTTTTGGGCTCGGACCCTTCTTCAGACTGAAAGTAGAGGGGAGGGAACTGAAGGTAAGAAAAGGCCAGAACAATGCAGGACCGGCAACAGATCACCAAGAAGGGTGGAGCCCATAATTGCCCATTGTTGATTTGGGAAGAGGTGCTAATGAAGGGAGACATGGATGCAAACAGTGGAACTAGTAGGATGACTCGGGGAGGGGGTGGGAGGGTATGCAGGGGTCACTTGAAATTAGAGAAATCAATGTTCATATGAGACAATAGACAATAGTTGCAGGAGTAGGCCATTCGGCCCTTCGTGCCAGCACCGCCATTCATTGTGATCATGGCTGATCATCCACACTCAGTACCCCGTTCCTGCCTTCTCCCCATATCCCCTGACTCCGCTATCTTTAAGAGCTCTATCTAGCTCTCTCTTGAAAGCATCCAGAGAATTGGCCTCCACTGCCTTCTGAGGCAGAGAATTCGACAGATTCACAACTCTCTCTATGAAAAAGTTTTACCTCATCTCCGTTCTAAATGGCTTACCCCTTATTCTTAAACTGTGGCCCCTGGTTCTGGACTCCCCAAACATTGGGAACATGTTTCCTGCGTCGAGCGTGTCCAAACCCTTAATAATCTTATATGTTTCAATAAGATACCCTCTCATCCTTCTAAATTCCAGAGTATACAAGTATTCTATCAACATATGACAGTCCCGCCAATCCGGGAATTAACCTCGTGAACCTATGTTGCACTCCCTCAATAGCAAGAATGTCCTTCCTCAAATTTGGAGACCAAAATAGCACACAATACTCCAGGTGTGGTCTCACTTGGGCCCTGTACAACTGCAGAAGGACCTCTTTGCTCCTATACTCAACTCCTCTTGTTATGAAGGCCAACATGCCATTCGATTTCTTCACTGCCTGCTGTACCTGCATGCTTACTTTCAGTGACTGATGAACAAGGAATCCCCAGATCTCGTTGTACTTCACTTTTTCCCAACTTGACACCATTCAGATAATAATCTGCCTTCCTGGTTTTGCCACCAAAGTGGATAACCTCACATTTATCCACATTAAACTGCATCTGCCATGCATCTACCCACTCACCCAACCTGTCCAAGCCACTCTGCATCCTCATAGTATCCTCCTCACAGTTCACACTGCCACCCAGCTTTGTGTCATCTGCAAATTTGCTAATGTTACTTTTAATCCCTTCATCTATATCATTAATGTATATTGTAAATAGCTGCAGTCCCAGCACCAAGCTTTGCGGTACCCCACTAGTCACTGCCTGCCATTCTGGAAGGGACCCATTAATCCCTACTCTTTGTTTCCTGTCTGCCAACCAATTTTCCATCCATGTCAGTACCCGACCCCCAATACCATGTGCTCTAATTTTACCCACTAATCTCCTATGTGGGACCTTATCAAATGCATTCTGAAAGTCCAGGCACACTACATCCACTGGCTCTCCCTTGTCCATTTTCGTAGTTACATCCTCAAAAAATTCCAGAAGATTAGTCAAGCATGATTTCCCCTTCGTAAATCCATGCTGACTCGGACCGATCCTGCTACTGCTATCCAAATGTGCTGCTATTTCATCTTTTATAATTGAGTCCAGTATCTTCCCCACCACTGATATCAGGCTAACTGGTCTATAATTCCCTATTTTCACTCTTGCGCCTTTCTTTAAAAGTGGGATAACATTAGCTACCCTCCAATGCACAGGAACTGATCCTGAATCTATAGAACATTGGAAAATGATCACCAATATGTCCACGATTTCTGAAGCCACTTCCTTAAGTACCCTGGGATGCAGACCATCAGGCCCTGGGGATTTATCAGCCTTCAGTCCCATCAGTCTACCCAACACCATTTCCTGCCTAATGTGAATTTCCTTCAGTTCCTCCGTCATCTTAGATCCTCTGGACACTAGTACAGGGAGATTGTTTGTGCCTTCCTTCGTGAAGACGGATCCAAAGTACCTGTTCGACACGTCTGCCATTTCCTTGTTCCCCATAATAAATTCACCTGTTTCAGTCTTCAAGGATCCAACTTTGGTCTTAACTATTTTTTTCCTCTTCACATACCTAAAGAAGCTTTTACTATCCTCCTTTATAATCTTGGCTAGCTTACCTTTGTACCTCATCTTTTCTCCCCGTATTCCCTTTTTGGTTATCTTCTGTTGCTCTTTAAAAGTTTCCCAATCCTCTTGCTTCCCGCTCATCTTTGCTATGTTATACTTCTTCTCTTTTATTTGTATACTGTCCCTGAGTTCCCTTGTCAGCCACGGTCGCCCCTTACTCCCTTTGGAATCTGTCTTCCTTTTTGGAATGAACTGATCCTGCACCTTCTGTATTATTTCCAGAAATACCTGCCATTGTTGTTCCACTGTCATCCCTGCTAGTGTATCTTTCCAGTCAACTTTGGCCAGCTCCTCCCTCATGGCTCCATAGTCCCCTTTGTTCAACTGTAATACTGACACCTTCAACTTTCCCTTCTCCCTCTCAAATTGTAGATTATAACTTATCATATTATGGTCATTACCTCCTAATGGCTCCTTTACCTCGAGTTCCCTTATCAAATCCGGTTCATTACACAACACTAAATCCAGAATTGCCTTCTCCCTGGTAGGCTCCAGTACAAGCTGCTCTAAGAATCCATCACGGAGGCACTCCACAAACTCCCTTTCTTGGGGTCCAGTACCAACCTGATTTTTCCAGTCTACCTGCATGTTGAAATCTCCCATAACAACCGTAGGATTACCTTTACGACATGCCAATTTTAAGTCTTGATTCAACTTGCACCCTATATCCAGGCTACTGTTTGGGGGCCTGTAGATAACTCCCATTATGGTCTTTTTACCCTTACAATTCCTCAGTTCTATCCATACTGACTCAACATCCCCTGATTCTATGTCTCCCCTCGCCAGGGACTGAATTTCATTCCTCACCAACAGAGCTACCCCACCCCCCTCTGCCCACCTGTCTGTCTTTTCGATAGGACGTATACCCTTGAATATTCAGTTCCCAGTGTTGTAAGCTGCCCAAGCAAGATATGAGGTGCTGTTCCTCCAATTTGCCTCACTCTGACAGCGGAGGAGACCCAGGACAAAATGGGAAGGGGAGTTAAAATGTTTGGCAACCAGGAGATCGTGTAGGCCAAGGTGGGGCATGTAGATGGGGCATGTTGTTCGGCATGGGCAAGTTTCCACACTCTTTGACTCTATGTCTCTATGTGGTGCAGTGGTAAATTTGTTTTGATAACACACCTGTGAAGTGCCTCGAGATATGTGAAAGGTGTCGTGTAATTAGGAGCTGTTGGTGGTTCCTACTCAAATAATTAGGTTCTTACTCAAGCTTACTGTACATTCATGTTCATTTGACCATTTTAGGTTACAAATGATGCAGAGAAGCAGAGCAGGAATTGGTCAGAGAATCAAAGCTGAGGGTTATCAAAGTTGTTCCACAAGACAGCAACCTTATCCGCAACAGGATTCCCCAATGTATGGGGAACTACCGTGAATTGTGAATACAATATTCCAGTGATAGCAATAATTGTAAATCACTGCGTCACCTGGTCAATAGTTAGGGAAGAGGTTTAGGGTGGCACAATGGCGCAGTGGTAGAGTTGCTACCTCACAGCACCGCTGGTTCGATACTGACTAAGGGTGCTGACTGCACGGAGTATGTATGTTCTCACTGTGACCACGTGGGTTTTCTCCGGGTGCTCCAGTTTCCTCCCACACTACAAAGACATACAGGTTTATAGGTTAATTGGCTACTGTAAATTGCCCCTCGTAGGACAGTGTAGGATAGTGCTAGTGTATGGGGTAATCACTGGTCAGCATGGACTCAGTGGATCGAAGGCCCTGTTTCCATGTTGTATCTCTAAAGTGTAACGGTAAGATGATAATTGTTGTATCACCTGACCTTCCCAAAGGAAAGGCAGGTGGGTTAGGGAGAGGTGTAATTTAAAGAGTAGATCGGAATGGAGAGGGGTTAGTATTTTATTGGGAACCATTATTATTGGAAAAGATAGAGGTCAATCCATCAAATGTGGAGGAGAGTTCTTTCCAAGCAGAAGAGCGCAGATTGAAACAAATGAGTGGGAGCACTTAATATTTGACCAATGTTTATGGACAATGGGAAGATGCCATCGGCTCAGGAAGATATAGTCATAGAGTGATACGGTGTGGAAACAGGTCCAGTCTTTTATTGTAAACCCGCATCTGCAGTTCCTTATTTCTACTCAAAGCCGAGTCAACTGAGTCCCCAGAATGGAGTTTGAAAAGCGAAGGAAGTGAACAAGAAGTCTCTTTATCATCGGAAAGAAACCTGTGATCTAATTGTCATTGACTTTCAGATATAGAGCAGAAATCATACAACATTGTTGAAAGGATAAAACCAGCAATGGGCTCATGTATTTATAAAATGTTTGTCTGAGAAGGAACACACTATGATGGGTTTTGTATCAGATGTTCTAAATTATGATCTTTCGCTCCCTGCATTTAGATAGTGTGGATGGAATATTCTTATTTTTCTCGGAAGAGGAGTCTGTTCAAAACGTTGCAAAATGAAAATTCCATCCTGGAACATGTGAAGGTTCTGATAACAAGTTGCAATCAATGCTGCTATTTCTTTCTCCTTCAGGTATTGATTGTCCTTCTGTGCATTTCCCATGTTATATTGTCTGCACCTTTTTGAGAAAAGCATTGTCACCTGAAGCCTGTATACAGTGTGTATGTATCAAGAGAAATAATGCAGTTTTATTTTTTATTAAACAAAACTGACCTTGATTTAATAAAACAGGAGAAGTATTACGTCTATTAAAATTTTAAAGATAATGTTAATATAGTATGGAGCATAAATGTAAAGCAATAATATAAAAAATAAGATACACAAAGAATATTTCATAGTTTCATTATTAGTTACCTTAGCCCATTCTGATCCCTGGTCTGGGATATGAAATTGGTGTTTCAACCTCACAATAACCAATACACAAATCATTCAATTTGTTTATGGGTGAATTTGATATAAACAGCCAGACTACAGTAATGGCGGGCACCAGTCTTCTTGCGTTGGAGGCAGCAGAAGTCTGTAGCAGGGTGATGCCATCCGGTTTGATATACGTAGGTGCCCACCCAAGCAGGCACCATTCATTGTACTTTGTGCAGAGAGACACAAAATGCTGGAGTAACTCAGCAGGTCAGGCAGCATCTCTGGATCTCAGCATCTAAACCAGCATCTGCATTTCCTTCCTAGACATTGTACTATTTGTGAGGTACGGCTATTTATCTATTGCTAACCTGACCTATCTCCGTGGCAATTTTGTTACCTCCAAAGGTGCCATGCAGCTTTGACTGCATGTTGGCAGATAGGATGAGGAATGACCACTCTGTATCTTCTACATAGGTTTTCTACATTGGGGGGATTCTACACAGTGTCAGTACTTGATGAATGAGTGAATGTTTATTGGCCAAGTATGTACACATACAAGGAATTTGCCTTGGTGCTCCGCCTGCAAGTAACAACACGACATACAGTAACAATTAAGAATGATACATAAAACATTAAACATTACAGTTTAAACATGTAAAAAATAAAATACCAGAGCAAAACGAGGCTACAGACTTTTGGTTATTGAGTAGAGCTACTACTCGTGGAAAAAAGCCGTTTTTATGTCTGGCTGTGACGGCTTTGACAGTCCGGAGTCGCCTTCCAGAGGGAAGTGCTTCAAAGAGTTTGTGGCCAGGGTGAGAGGGGTCAGAGATGATCTTACCCGCTCGCATCCTGGCCCTTGCAGTGTACAATTGCAGAGGTCAGTGCGACAGGCCTGTAGTCATTAAGACCAGTAATCCTTGTCTTTTTGTCTACTGGGACAATAGTGGAGACTTTGAAGCAGGCAGGGACAGTACAGGTTTGCAGGGACTGGTTGAAATTGACTGTATAGACCGGTGCCAGTTGTTCGGCACAGAGCTTGAGGGTAGAGGGGGAAACATTGTCCAGTCTTGGAGATTTCCAGCTTTTCAGTTTTCTGGTCAGAAAAGTACTTTGAGTGAAGGAAGAGTGTAACATTAGCCTTTCACAAGTTCACAAGTTATAGGAGTAGAATTAGGCCATTCGGCCCATCAAGTCTACTCCACTATTCAATCATGGCTGACCTCTGCCTCCTAATCCCATTTTCCTGCCTTCTCCCCATAACCCTTGACACCCAATCTGATCAAGAATTTGTCTATCTCTGCCTTAAAAATATCCACTGACTTGGCCTCTGCAGCCCTCTGTGGCAATCCACAGATTAACTACCCTCTGACTAAAGAAGTTCCTCCACACCTCCTTTCTAAAAGAGCGCCCTTTATTTCTGAGGCTATGACCTCTGGTCCTGGACTCTCCCACCAGTGGAAACATCCTTTCCGCATCCACTCTAACTATGTCTTTCATTATTCTGTAAATTTAATTGAGGTCTCCCCTCAACCTTCTAAACTCCAGTGAGTACAGGCTCAGTGCTGTCAAACACTCATCATATGCTAACCCACTCATTCCTGGAATCATTCTTGTAAAATAGGTTTCCTGCTGTTAAGGGGTCTTAGAAGGAATTCCTTTAGTCATAGGGTGGTGAATCTGTGGAATTCATTGCCACAGACAGCTGTGGAAACCACGTCATTGGGTATTTTTAAAGTAGAGATTGACAGGTTTGAGATTAGTAAGGGTGTCAGGGGTTATGGGAAGAAGGCAAGAGAATTGGGTTGAGAGGGAAAGAAAGATCAGCCAGTAGACTCGATGGGCCCAATGGCGTAACATCGGGAGCTCACGGGTCCCTGGTGGGAGATCGCTTTTCGGGGCTCCCACAACGGCAACTTCTCCTGCCTGAGTTGCGGGGTTGAGGATGGCCTGGAGCGGGGTCTAACATCGCCCGGCACGGCTTTAAATGGCCGCTGGACTTGCTGGCGCTACCGGGGGCTCCAACATCAAGACCCGGAGCGCGGCCTTGCATCGCCCGGCGCGGCCTGAATGGGGGCTCCAACATCAAGAGCCTCGATCAGCTCGATGCAGCAGTTTGACTGCTTGACTGCGGGAGAAGAATAAAGAACAGAGAACAGGGAAGAGATAAGACTTTTGCCTTCCATCACAGTGAGGAGGTGTTTGGAGATTCACTGTGATGGATGTTTGTGTGGAATTGTGTTAATTGTGTGGGGGGGGGGGGGGGGGGGGGTTGCTGTTATGACTGCAGGAACGAAATTTCGTTGAACCTTGGTGTTAAATGACAATAAATGGCATTCTAAATTCTAAATTCTAAATTCTAAATTCTGTTCCTATGAACGTATGAAGGGCTATGAATATAATTGAGCATTATTGTGTTATTTGTAGTCGTAGAGTTATGCAGCACAGCAAACGTCCCTTCAGCCGAACTCACCCAATCTGACTGAGTTGCCTACCTGGGCTAGACCCATTGGCCCATATCCATCTAAATCTTTTCTATTCATGTGTCTGTTCAAATTTTTTTTTAAACATTACAAGAGAGAAATAGATTCTACATTTTTGTTGCCAGAAAACAGACTGATATTGATCTGCTTTGTGGCTTTAAACCATGTAAATAATGCCTGAGACTTGACAGCATTGTGTATCTCATCATCATAACGTACTACACTCTGGCAACTGAGATGAAGTAAATGCCAGCAATAAGGAAGAATGGAGAAGGCTTTGGTCAACAATCAGGAAAGCTCTGGGATAATGTAGAAACAAGGTACTGCAAATCCTGGTTTACAAAAAAAAGACACAAAGTTCTGGAATAACTCAGCAGGTCAGTCAGCATCTCTGAAGTACATGGATAGGTGATTCATCATGTCGGGATGTTTCTTCAGACTGAAGAAGGGTCCCGACCCAAAACGTCACCTACCCAGAGGCAGCGCAGTGGCACAGCGGTAGAGTTGCTCCTTGACAATGCCAGGGGCATTAGTGAATTGGTGCAGCTGATAAAGCTGCTGCGTCTCAGGGCCAGAAACCTGACCTTGGGTGTTGTCCGTGCGGAGTTTGCCCGTTCTCCTTGTGACCACGTGAGTTTCTTCCAGGTGCTCCAGTTTCCTCCCACATCCCAAAGTCATGAGCTTGTAAAATGTTCCGAGTGTGTCGGGAGTGGAATAACATAGAACTAGTGTGAATGGGTGATCAATGGTCAGCGTGGACTGAAGGACCTGTTTCCATGCTGTATCTCTAAACTAAACAGTGATACGAGTACTTGCAGTGAGACAGAGCTCCCTTTAATATTCTGCCTTATAAAAAGCCTTTAATTACATTTTACTGACTTTGATAAGTCATTTCAGTGATTCATAATAAATGCAAGAGCTATCAGCACTGGTAATCAAAATGACACAAAATAATTTTATTGCTTGCTCAATTCAACTGAGTGATAAACAAAAATTAGGAAGAACTTAAAGAAGATGAAAACTGCTTACACGGTTTAAAGGTAAAGCATGGTAATAATTTCTTTCACAGATTGTTTTCTTTAAAGCTGTGGAGAAGAGACAAAGCTCGCATTGATTTTCTCGGTAGCATCAGCCACTTTCAAACAGTTTTATTTTCAGACACACTCAAGGAATAAATCAGTATATTTGTCATGCTGCCTTTTGTACCACTGACGGCGATGGCCATTCTGGAAGCTAAATCTCCATGCGACAAGAAGCCATTCTAACTGGATTTCACAGCACCACAACTGCAATTTCAGTGACTCCTGAGGCCAAGTACTCAAAAAAATTACTGAGAAAAAATTGTGCAAAGACAACAATTTGTTTTCTTTTTCGAACTCTGTTGTTGGTGTGCCGATCTGAATGCCCTGAATTGGCAGGATGACATTCAAGCCTATCATTCTCTCACTAGCCTGTCAGTGGCTACATGCGTTAACAATGGGATTATATTGTTTAGAGATACAGCGTGGAAACAGCCTACCAGCCATCACCCGCGCACTAGTTTCGGTTTTTAGACTTAAGACTATGGAGGCACAGCATGGAAACAAGCCCTTCAGCCACTGGGTCCATGCCGAACAGCGATCACCCATACACCAGTACTAGTGTACATACAAGGGTCGATTTACAATTTACAGAAACCAATTAACCTACAAACCTGAATGTCTTCGGAGTGTGGGAGGAAACCAGAGCACCCGGAGAAAGCCTGCATGGTCACAGGGAGAAGACGGAAACTCCGTACAGGCAGCACGTGTGGCAATGTGGCACATTATCAAACGCTTTATGAAAATCCATAGTTGCTACATCTATAGATCCCCCTTCATCCCTCAATGAAGAACTGTAGTAATTTTGTCAAACATGATTTACCTTCCACAAAAACTTGTTGACCTGGTTTGATTGGCTGCCCAGTGGTGCAGTGGTAGAATTGCTGCCATACAGCACCAGAGACCCTGAATATGGTGCTGTCTGTACGGAGTTTGCACATTCTCCCCTGCAACCGCATGGGTTTTCTCTAGGTGCTCCGGTTTCCTCCACACTCCAAAGACGTGCAGATTTGTAGGTTAATTGATAGTGCCAGTGTACAGGGTGATCGCTGGTCGGTGTGGATTTGGAGGGCCGAAGGGCCTTTTCTGAGCTGTATTTCTAAAGTTAAAAGTCTAAAATTCTAAAGATTGCATTTATGCTTCTCCATGTGATTGGCTATTTTTTTCTAATATCTTGAGAAGACACTTTACTGAAATCTCTCCCACTTTTCTTCCCAAGCCCCTTCATTCCCAAACACAGTTGGAAGAAATGTGCTTATTTTATGTCTTGACTGCAGTTGGCATGATTTGTTCGCTGGCTCGATGGGCCGAATGGCCTCCTCCTGCACCTATTTTCTATGTTTCGCTGAACAACATGCAGTATGCGGAAGGAGAAAAAAATAGATGGATAAGGATCATAATTATTCGTCAATATCCAAGAGATAAGCCCCCAAAACTTGTCAATCAAATGCAATCTATTTAGTTGTAGATATCTGTAAAACAATAATAAAAAATGTGCAGCATACACCGATTCGGCAATTCAATAAAGCACATCTTGGAAGGCAGGCAATTTTATTTCACTGTAATTTTTTTTTACAGATGAAATTACTTCAGTAGCAACAGTATAATTTGTGAATTATTCTTAAGGTATTATCAAGTAAATGAAATTGAATGGTTCAGCCTAGAACAAAGCAAACACTATTGAAAATGCTTAAAAATATATATATGAATTGGGCTTTATTTTCAGTCTTTAAAGGATATTTATTTTGGGCAGAGAAAAAAAAAAGCAGTAGGAAGCAGAAGGATTCATCATATTTTGCAGTATCCTGAGCTATGCATTAGCATACTGATTCATGTCTTTGGTGGTCCAGCAGTCAGCTATGAGCTCCCAGGAGGACTGGCATCTATTCAGCATTCAAGGAAGAATTGATTCTGCTTGAATCCACAAAGTCACGTGGCTGACTATAATAAGCTTCTGTAACTAACAGCTGCTGGTGGCAGTATTGGGTGGAAACATTTAGTCTAACACAAAATACCTAGCCTGCACCAGCCTCCAAGTCTCTCCCCAGAGCTTTCAAAGATGCAATGAATATTAAAAATAATTTAGCATATCTAGCACACCATTCTCCTCATGTCCTCTCTAGAGCATTGTCTCTTTTCCTCCCGTGCCCTTACTTAGCAGCGTTGTACACCTACCCCACACCACCACCACCATCGCCTCTGGCTGGATAATCTAGTCCGACTGTAAAAACAACTTGGTGTACGATGCACAATTCTCCATGATGAGAATACGCGGTATACAAACAGTAAAATTAATCAGGGGGACAGAGACAGGAGGACTATTCCAGGGGTGGACTATAATATATCAGCGAGACCAAGTGCAGACTGTTTCACTGAACACCTTTGCTCAGTCCGCCTGTGCTTACGTGATCTCTCAGTTGCCAAACACTTTAACTCCCCCTCCCATACTAACTTCTCTGTCCTGGGCCTCCTCCACTGTCAGAATGAGGCCCAAAGCAAATTGGAGGAACAGCACCTCATATTTTGCTTGGGCAGCTTACAGCCCAGCAGTATGAATATTGCTTTCTCTAACTTCAAGTAACCTTTGCTTTCCCTCTCTCTCCATCCCTCCCCCACCCTAGTTCTCCTATTAGTTTTACTGTACCCCTGATTAATTTTCATATTTGTATACCTCGTTGTCACCTTCTCCTCAGCCAATAACAAACCAATGTATATTTCCTTGATCATCGTCTGTTTTGGTCTGTCCTTTTCACACCTTACGTGCTCTTTGAACCCTTCCATATATCTGGATTCCCTCTCCCCTGACTCTCTGTCTGAAGAAGGCTCGGCCCGAAACGTCACCTATTCCTTCTCTCCAAAGATACTGCCTGTCCCGCTGAGTTATTCCACCATATTGTGTCGAACTTCCATTTGTATAAGTTCACTTGTTTTTCAATTTGAATTGGTGAATAAGCACAACTGGTTTGTTAATTCAGCATGGCTTGTTGAATATTTTACCTGTAACTTGGCCACCAGGTTAAATCAATTCATGGAATATAAATCCACATAGATTTAATATGCAGGACTTATTTAGGAAGGATATAAAAAATGGAATTATAATGTAATCATTGACTTTACAATATATATTCTTTATCTTTACTGCATCAGTCATTGTAAATGGTAATGAAAGTTTTATTGTGTTAAGTTTACAAAGATGAAAATAAGATCACATACCAGGGGAAAAACAGGTTGGAAGTGATAAAATTGGCTGCTAATTATTTACTCCCTTTAACATAATGCCCAAAAGATCATTCAAAGGAGCATAATCTATAATATTTGACATAGGGCAGTCAGACAATGCTATGGAAATATCTGAAGGGGTGAATCTGGTCAGAAGCTCATATCAAATCAAATACAACATCAAGATAGTGAATATTCAGAATTTGACACGCGGAGTGATTTATGCAATGGCTAGTGACTGGGGTTTCTGGTGAAGATCAAAAGAGGGATTTAAAATTCCTAATGTACAATTAAAGACAAATTGTATTCATTATGGTGGCACAGCAGTAGAGTTGCTGCCTTACAGCGCTACAGGCCTGGGTTTGATTCTGATTACGGGATATATTTGTACAGAGTTTGTACATTCTGTACACAGTGACCACATGGGTTTTCTCCGGGTGCTCCGGTTTCCTCCCACACTCCAAAGACGTACAGGTTTGTAGGTTAATTGGCTTTGGTAAAATTGTAAATTGTCCATAGCGTGTAGGATAGTGCTACTGGACGCTGGTCTGCATGGACTCGCTGTGCCGAAAATGTCCTGTTTCTGTTTTGTATCTCTAAAAGTTTAAAATTCTAAAAAGTTAAATGATGGATGTCAGACAAACCATTCGACAATTTAGGAACAGCCACAATGTCAAAAAGTGTAGTGGTGAGGCAGTGCCATGTATTGTCAGTGTCCATGATACTGTATGATGTCTCGGAGAAGCAGCATAGAGAAGGGAAATGGATTTAGGTCATTAAGTAAATGCTGGGGACATCATGGGTCACATAGCATTGAGAAGAGAGCCATTGCAAGTATTTCTCTGACCGTGTGGATAAAGATAGAAGCAGGGGAATCTGGTCCTATTAGCTGAAAGACGGTAGGTAGGCAGTGGAAGATGATAGTGTATACAACCGTCAAAGACTGCAGTCAGACCAAGCAGAGATAGTTTGCCCAGTGTTTTTAGTGATAGGTTGTGCTGGCACCTCTATAAAGCTAAAGATTAGAATTTAAAATGTTTAGATTTACATACCTTTATACTTTTTACTTAATGGTTTATTAATGGATGTGGAGAGGATGTTTCCACTAGTGGGGGAGTCTAGGACCAGAGGCCATAGCCTCAGAATAAAAGGACATACCTTTAGAAAGGAGATGAGGAGGAATTTCTTTAGTCAGAGGGTGGATAGTCTATGGAATTCATTGCCGCAGACATCTGTGGATGCCAAGTCATTGGGTATTTTTAAGGCACAAATTAGTAAGTCTGGCAGGGGTTATGGGGAGAGTCCAGGAGACTGGTGTTGAGAGGGAAAGGTAGATCAGCCATGATTGAATGGCAGAGTAGACTGGATAGCCTAATGGCCTAATTCTGCTCAGAAAACTTGTGAACATGAATAAATTTGAATTGCATGGTCACAAAATCTAAACATAATATGGGGTGTACATTGATGGAAAAAAATTATTGATAAATGAAGACTGATCTTTAATTGATATGTACCGGCATTTTTTCTTCAACAAATAAAAGCATTGAGTTTACCAGACGCTATTTGTTACTTAAATTGCTGTTTTGGGATGTAAATGTGATTGAAGACATAAAGTTCAGGAAATGGTGGCTCATATTTGGGAAGCTGAATAGAAAGAATGTAGTCAAAAGGCCAGCATTTTTTTTAAGGTTCTGGATACCTGTTTACATTTGATGTTTGATTTGCATATTGGATCAGTAAGATTTTGAATAATACATTGTTGGAAGTCTGAAGAAGGGACCCGACCCAAAACTTCATCCATCCTTTTTTCACCAGAGGTGCTGCCTGACGTGCTGAGCTTAGTTTAATTTAGTTTAGAGATAGGGCACGGAAACAGGCCCTTCGCCCCACCGAGTCTGCGCTGACCATGATCCCCATACACAAGCAATATCCTACACACTAGGGACAATTTACAATTATTTTTAACCAAAGCCAATTAACGTACAAACCTGTTTGTCTTTGGAGAGTGGGCAGAAACCAGAGCACCCGGGGAAAACCCACACGGTTATAGGGAGAACTCTCAAACTCCGTGCAGACAGCACCCATAGTCAGAATCTAACCCGGGTATATGGCGCTGTAAGGCAGTAACTACCATTGCGCCACTGTGCCGTCCTGAGTTACTCTGCACTTTTTATGTTTATCTTTGGTAAAACCAGCATCTATAGTTCTCTGTTTCTACGGGCGTTTATTATGATGCATTCTACACATCGTGTCCACTCAATTTCCTGCTTCCCTTCCATTCCACTTTCATTATTTGCATCTGATTTACACTTAAATTTAATTACAACCATTTTACAATGTTATCCTGGGCTGCTAATTATAAAATGCAGAGGCCAGTTTACATAGCTAAATGAAAATATATTGCATTCCTTTGCAAATCACTTTGGCTGCAATAATTTGAGGTTTAACTTTGTCCTTTCACTTAGCTGAGCATCTCCCTTGTACTGCCTGTACTCTCTCAGCATTCAAGCTTCGTCTCATAAATGAGGACCCTCATACCTGCAAAATTACATACACGACTCGAATCTTGCCGTATACTGGAACAGGTTAAAGGGGGGATTTTCGGGAGTATTATCGTGGAGGAAAATCAGTGCTGGTTTGAGACTGGTAGCCTTGAAATGTAGTGTAAGTGCAGCTTCGGTAATATATGCCTTCATGCTCTAATGCACCCTAGTCATGTGATCCTAAACCTATTTAAAATGAAATGTTACAAAATGAGCATTGCATATAGATGAACTGCATATCCTTGCTTTGTTTGCAGTGTATTCAAATCAGATCTGGCACATTAAATGAAAACTATAATGAGAAAAAGGAAGTACTGGGTACACTGGCAGAATAGTAACGGCATATTGCTATTTCAACCATCAAGTTAATTGTAGAAATGTCAGTGCTTTCTTTTCTATCAGATTTTAAAAATCGCAATTATTTTCAGATATTAAGAAATTAGAAGGAGCGTTGCCGATGCAAACATGGTTAATTTTCAGTTGTCTTTTACAGTGTCTTATTGTTTTGACGTCCCAGTAATGATATTTAAGCTGAAGGAATGAAAGGACAGAGATAGGACACGTTCTGACAGACCAACCTCCCATCAGCGTTAGCTGTAGTCTAAAGTTAGTTTGCAGCACCCCCTTGTGATGTGGATAAAATTTACCCATGTGCTGTCCGAGTGAAATAGCAAGTTGATCTCAATCGAAAAGCAAAAATCTGCAGGTGCCTGAAAACTGAAATAGATGCAAAAAATATTGGAATCATTTGACGGGCCTGGCAGCATCTGTGGAAAGAGAAATGTTTAGTTTGAAGAAGGATCTCAAACTGAAACGTCACCCATTCCTTCTCTCCAGAGATGTTGCCTGTCCCGCTGAGTTACTCCAGCATTTTGTGTCTATCTTCATGTTTAGTTTTACACAATTTGAATTTTGACAATAAGGTATCCAGACATAATGCCATTATGGGCACCACCCTTCCTTGGCCATCTGTCGCCGGCCCTTTACTTGCCTCCAATTCCCTTACCTCTACTTTCAGTCTGAAGAAGGGTCCCAACCCAAACCATCACCCATCCTTTTTCTCCAGTGATGCTGCCTGACTCGCTGAGTTACTCCAGCACATTGCATCTGTAATGCAAACTAAAATGTCCATGGATTTCAGCAAGATGTTGGCCAAGTCATTGGGTATTTTTAAGGTGGAAATTTACAGATTATTGATTAGTAAGGGTGTCAGGGGTTATGGGGAGAAGGCAGGAGAATGGGGTTGAGAGGGAAAGATAGATCAGCCAAAATTGAATGGCCGAGTAGGATCGATGGGCCAAATGACCTAATTCTGCTCCTATGATTTATGAAATTGAATAAAATGCAGTTAAAATGGAAAGGATTGCTGATATAAAGATGAAAGTTGAAAGTTATAAATTGACGGCAGGGTGGTGCAGCGGTAGAGTTGCTGCCTATCTGCTGGCTCGAAGGGCTGAATGGCCTCCTGCACCTATTTTCTATGTTTCCATGTTTCTATGAACATGAATCTGAATATTCTGACATGTTAAAAACTATGTGTATCGAATTTTTATTTTTTTATAAGATATTTCATCTAAATATGTAGGAGTTGTACATATGTTGCCAGGTACCATAATGAAAAATTAATCAAGAGAGCATCTGTTAGTGACTCTAAGGAACTCAGACTGGATATTATACATGCGGCTTTGTGTCCTTGCATCCAATGGTACTCAGTCATACAGATGTGTGGTGCAAAGTATTTTTACAGAAGTAGAAGTAGAGATGAGGCCCATAGTAAGGGCATCAAAGGTTATGGGGAGAAGGCAGAAGAATAGGGTTGAGCAGGAAAAATAGATCAGCCATGATCAAATTGTGGAGCAGGCTCGATGGACCAAATGGCCTAATTCTGCCCCTAAGTTTTACAATCTTATGATTATGTTCATAGGTTCTAGGAGCAGAATTATGCCATTCGGCCGATCAGGTCTACTCGGCCATTCAATCATGGCTGATCTATCTTTCCCTCTCAACCCCATTCTCCTGCCTTCTCCCCATAAACCCTGACAACCGTACTAATCAAGAAATTGTCAATCTCTGCCTTAAAAGTATCTATTGACTTGACCTCCACGGCCTTCTGTGGTAATGGATTCCACAGATTCCTCCTCATCTCCTTTCCAAAGGTACATCCTTTTATTCTGAAACTATGGCCTCTGGTCTTAGACTCACCCATTAGTGAAAACATCTTCTCCACATTCACTCCACCCAAGCCTTTCACTATTGAAGAACAATGAAACCTTATTAACGAGTGGCTCAATATTCCAGCACACCATACCTAACTAGCAAATTTGGATTTGTTGGCACTTTTTCTTTATTTGCTATAACTCTCATCCTGACTTGAAGACGGTGGAGTGGCAGAACTGCAGAAGCCATTTGAAAGTACTTCAGACCGTTTTGCAGGAAAACAAACAAGCTTTGTTTTGTCATCCGTGCTGTGTGTACTTTCATCTCAATAGTCAGTCCATACACGAGCATTGTGCTAGTTCACCTTTTTTGCCCTCCCTATCCACCAACACTGTAAGCCATCATCCTTGTTACCTAATTTTCCAAGGCTTAGTCCAGTATTATCTCAGTTAGTAGGAGAAAGATGGGGGAAAGATGTTCCCAGTGGTGGGGAAGACCAGGCCCAGAGAACACAGCCTTAGATCATTTAAGATTGAACTGAGGAGAAATTTCTTCACCCAGAGTGGGGTGATCTTCAAGGCAAGATGGAACGTGAGCTTGTGGAACTCTTCACTGCAGAAGGACATTGAGGCCAAAATTTGAATTCTGTTCATAAATGCCTGCAGGATATTCCCAATGTTCCCAAGGATCCTTTAGAGACAATGCAGCCAGCAGCGTGGATGGGTGGAAAGCAGTCCTTCACATCTGCAGTAAATGTATCTCTGAGCCCCTGAGGCATGGGGAGGACATCGTGGAAGATATTCTTCGCAAAAATTCAAAAGGAGGCTTGTTTTAACTTTCAATTTGGACAGGGTACATGGATAGGATAGGTTTAGAGGGATATGGCTCAAACGTGTAGATGGGGCATGTTGGTCAGCGTGGGCAAGTTGGGCCAAAGGGCCTTTTTCCACACAGTTTGAATCTATGGCTATATTATTCAATTAGCTAAAGAAATCAAGGAATGTGTGGAGAAACCCAGAGCTAACCAGGCTAAGTTACTCCAGCATTTTCTGGCTTTTTTATAAACCAGCATCTGCAGTTCCTTGTATCTACATTGAATGGTAGAGCAGGTTCGTGTTTCTCATTCTTATTTAACCTCCAGACCATCAACCCTCAAGGTATCGGTGCTCCTCTCATTCCAACCTCTTGCAAACCCCCTAATTTAGTCTAAAAAA
This sequence comes from Malacoraja senta, assembly GCA_038087875.1. Lineage (NCBI taxonomy): Eukaryota > Metazoa > Chordata > Chondrichthyes > Rajiformes > Rajidae > Malacoraja > Malacoraja senta. The sequence continues at coordinate 40,259,178 of CM075978.1, forward strand.
GTGTGCCGACCCAAAACTCCACCTATTCATTTTCTCCTGACCCGCTGAGTTACTCCAGCATTTTGTATCCATCTTTGGTATAATCCAAAATCTACAGTTCCTTTTTATCACCCCTAATTTAGTTGTTCTGCCTGTGGTGAAAAAGTGTTTTGGTTGCCTTGGCACAAAGATCTGAGATTCCTCTATGCTTTGCTACTTATCTTTTCCTTCTTATAGTGGCGTTTAAGACCTACCTGTTTGTTCATAAGTTTATGTCATAGGAGCAGAATTAGACCATTGAGTCTGCACCACCATTCAATCATGGCTGATCTATCTAACCCTCAACCCCATTCTCCAGCCTTCTCCCCATAACTCCAGACACCCTTACTAATCAAGAATCTGTCTGAGCTTTTGGTAGCATATCATAGCATCCCCTCAGCACATTGGTAGGATTGCCTTGAAAGACACCAGATCTGTTGGTGCTGGTGTGTTCTGGTACAGCTTCAGATTCATACATTATTACTGTTTTGCTTGCAGCAGCGGAGTTGATGAATATACTTAACTTGTTCTGCTACTGGTTCTTTCCAGTGTGCTGTTGGTGATGTGACAAGTATTAGCCAGTCCTGCTCATGTAATTGTATTAGACAGTTTATGTTGTAACAGTTAATCAAGTAGGTCATTTATCTGTTCCCTTGTTACGTAAGAGCAGGAAGTGCAAACATTTCCGTCACATTATGTGTTTCTCCTGGGTCTTATATTGCAATCAACTGTGGACATGTCACATTATGTGCTTGTTCACTGAATTAAACAGTTCATTACAATGGTAAAACATTTTTCTTAACCAACTTGCAGATACAACGTGGTGTTACGCTAACACCATAGGTCTTAGGCCGGGTCAATAACAGATGACTTGAAATATGAGGTTGCTAGTTTGTTTTCCCCGAACCTTTAGTCTTAAATATTGTGTAAGAATTTTATTATATATTTATTATATTATATATTTCATGATATATATTTTAAAAAACAGTGCGGTAGAGTTGCTGCCTTGCAGCGCCAGGGACCCGGGTTCGATCCTGACCATGGGTGCTGTTTGTATGGAGTTTGCACGTTCTCCCTGTGACTGTGGGTTTCCTCCGGGTGCTCCGGTTTCTTCACACACTCCAAAGATGGACAGGTATGTAGATTAATCGGCTTCGATTAAAATTGTAAATTGTCCCTAATGTGTAGGATAGTACGAGTATCCGGGGATCGCTGGGTGGCGTGGACTCAGTGGGTCGAAGGGCCTGCTTCCGCGCTGTACCTCTAAACAAAACTAATTTGTGCTGTTACCAAATGTTCCTTTTTAAGAAGCTCGTTCACATTAGTAAGACTGTAGACCGTAAGTACTATGCAGTGCCCAATTTCAGAAATAAATATTTTGTCTACTTTCCTTTTCTAAGAACAACATGTTCACTAAAAATGTTTAATTTGCCTTTACATCTGAACATTCTACCAATTTAATTTAAATTACTTCTTAATATCAATACGATAAAAATAACCCTCATTATAACGCACCATTGGGCGTTATTGCCGATTGTCCGCTGTAACCAAGTAAGGTATTATCATTGTGTAAGTAGTAGAAACAAACAACTGCAGTGGCTGGTTACAACACAAGAGGGCACAAAGTACTGGAGTTACTCAGTAGATGACGCAGCATCTCTGAATAACATGGATTAGTGATGTTTCAGGTCAAATCCTCTCTTCCAACTCCCAGTCTGAAACTAGGCCTGGAGTCAAGGTGGGTTGACAGCCCAGGGTTGCTGGCAGCCGGGAGAGAGGTTTGGATTGGAGGAGTAATTGGTCATGGCCCGCGGGCGGCTGGAACGCAGGTACGGATTGGCGGCAGCAGCAGGCACGGCCTGGAAGCGGCCGAGGAACCTGTGCGTGCCGGCAATGGCGGCAACAGTAGGTCCGGCCTAGAAACCGCCGGAGTGAGCCCAGGAGGGCGTCGTCAGCCAACGGTGTGTTCATCCGCTATAACCAAAATCCATTATAAATAGCTCTGTTAAAACGAGGGTTTATAGACAATAAACAATAGGTGCAGGAGTAGGCCATTCGGCCCTTCGAGCCAGCACCGCCATTCAATGTGATCATGGATGATCATCCACAATCAGTACCCCGTTCCTGCCTTCTCCCCATATCCCTTGACTCTGCTATCTTTAAGAGCTCTATCTAACTCTCTCTTGAAAGCAGTCAGAGAACCGGCCTCCGCCGCCCTCTGAGGCAGAGAATTCCTCACTCACAACTCTCTGTGTGAAAAAGTATTTCATCATCTCCGTTTTAAATGGCTTACCCCTTATTCTTAAACTGTGGCCCCTGGTTCTGGACACCCCCAACATCGGGAACATGTTTCCTGCCTCTAGCGTGTCCAAACCCTTAATAATCTTATATGTTTCAATAAGATCCCCTCTCATACTTCTAAATTCCAGAGTATACAAGCCCAGCTTCTCCATTCTATCAACATACGACAGTCCCGCCATCCCGGGAATTAACCACATAAACCTATGCTATACTCCCTCAATAGCAAGAATGTTCTTCCTCAAATTAGGGGACCCAAACTGCACACAATACTCCAGGTGTGGTCTCACTAGGGCTCTGTACAACCACAGAAGGACCTCTTTGCTCCTTTAATCAACTCCTCTTGTTATGAAGGCCAACATGTCATTCGCTTTCTTCAATGCCTGCTGTACCTATATGCTTACTTTCAGTGATTGATGAACAAGGACCCCCAGATCCCGTTGTACTTCCCCTTTTCCCAACTTGACACCATTCACATAATAATCTGCCTTCCTGTTTTTGCCACCAGAGTGGATAACCTTACATTTATCCACATTAAACTGCATCTGCCATGTATCTGCCCGCTCCCCCGACCTGTCCAAGTCACACTGCATCTTCATAGTATCCTCCTCACAGTTCATACTGCCACCCAGCTTTGTGTCATCTGCAAATTTGCTAATGTTATTTTGAATCCCTTCATCTAAATCATTAATATATATTGTAAATAGCTGCGGTCCCAGCAACGAGCCTTGCGGTACCCCACCAGTTACTGCCTGCCATTCTGAAAGGGACCCGTTAATCCCTACTCTTTGTTTCCTGTCTGCCAACCAATTTTCTATCTATGTCAGCACTCTACCCCCAATACCATATGCTTTAATTTTGCCCACTAATCTCCTATGTGGGACCTTATCAAATGCTTTCTAAAAGTCCAAGTACACTACATCCCTTGTCCATTTTCCGAGTTACATCCTCAAAAAATTCCAGAAGATTAGTCAAGCATGATTTCCCCTTCGTAAATCCATGCTGACTCGGACCGATCCTGTTACTGCTATCCAAATGTGCCACTATTTCATCTTTTATAATTGACTCCAGCATCTTCCCCACCACCGATGTCAGGCTAACTGGACTATAATTCCCTGTTTTCTCTCTCCCGCCTTTCTTAAAAAGTGGGATAACATTAGGTACCCTCCAATCCACAGGAACTGATCCTATAGAACTGTGGAACACTAGAGAACTTTGGTAAATGATCACCAATGCGTCCACGATTTCTAGAGCCACTTCCTTAAGTACCCTGGGATGCAGACCATCAGGCCCTGGGGATAAATCAGCCTTCAGTCCCATCAGCCTTCCCAGCACCATTTCCTGCCTAATTTCAATTGTACATTAATTAGGACTAGGACTAGGACTTACAATTGTACAGTAAATGCATGAAGCAGAGAATCTAATTTTGCAATATGTACGCAAACAGTTGTAAATGGGAAAATATGAACTTAAGTTTACTGAAAATGAAACTTTAAAAAGGTTAAATCTTACTAAGAGAAGGTTCCCTCCAGATTACCATCTGGACTCAGAAATAAAGGACGGCAATTCCAAATCCTGGAACTGCCAACAGGAAGGACTTTCAGAAGAAGAAGCACAACAATTCAAGAAGTTGGCTCACTACCACCTGTCAAGCACCGTTAGGGCTGGCCAATAAATGTTGGCCATGCCAGCACTGGCACATAGCAAAAAATATGAATAAGAATAAAAGGCGTTCATGTCCAATCTGGTAGTACTTGAGATAAATGGAACATTTCTGCTACCACTCAGAGGTTCACTCAAAGTACAAGTGTAAATGTATTAGAGGAAAACAATGTCATTGCTAAGACATTTATTCTGAGCTTGGTTATAGTTATAGTAGAGTGAAGTGAAAAGTTTCCAACCATTACAATATACCTGTCATCCATCATCATGCTGTGGAAAATGTATCCAATACCTAATCGTCTTTCCTTTGCACTTTCAAGTGTAGTAATAAAATAGCATTGAAAAGACAAATCTCTCAGCTTGAAAATGTCAGATAATGGAAGGCATACACTCATTCTATGTGACAGGAAAACCACTGATATCGGGTTAGTGTTTGAAATAAATGCCTACCTACATCTACCTACAAATGAATATTCACATCTTCAGTCTCGACATCTATCATAAATGGACAATGGTACCAATGCCCAAACTCATTTTCTATAGCTGGAACTTGTCAGTGATGATCTTAGTCATAGTCATGCAGTGTGGAAACAGGCCCTTCGGCCCAACTTGCCCACACTGACCAACCTGTCCCATCTACACTAATAGAGTCTCACTTGCCTGCGTTTGGCTCAAATCCCACGAAACCTGTCCTATCCATGTACCTGTCTAATATCTTCTTAAAACGTTGCGTAGTCCCTCCATCAACTACCTCCTCTGTCAGCCGGATGAATACCCACCCCTCTCTCTCTCTCACTCTCTCTTTTTTAAATGTTAATGTGCTTGGCAATTTCCTATTGCGCCAGGCTTCAATGCATTATGCAACATCCGTGACCTTTTTTTACTTTAGTTATTCATTTTAAAGGCCAAATTTGGTGGTTAAAGGCAATCTTTACAAAAAATATTGGACAAGAATATATTTCAGTGTCCTCCAATGTTATAGAATCTTGCATCCACCTTGTGGAGTGTACACTCTGGATAATACAAAGGATTTTTCATGGACTTTAGGGATCACTTCTGCAGCTAAATAGGAATTGAATTTCTCCTATTTACTTTTCCCCTTCCAAGCATTCATTTACCTGGACATAGAACCATAGAAATATAGAAAAATTGGTGCAGGAGTAGGCCATTCGGCCCTTCGAACCAGCGCCTGATGGAACTGACTAAATTGACAGATCTAATCTTTAGCTGCAGGAATGAATATCTGTGGGAGTCTGCACTTTGAATGTGGGAGCACAGATTTATTCCATGAAGCGTTTTCCAGTATACCTTCTTTTGACAAGGGAAGGATCAATCGTCAACTTCACTGCCCATTCAGCATTTCCACACCATTAGCGGAGATCAGGAATGCTTAGTTTCTAAACAGTATTAGACTTTAGAGACACTTTAGACTTTAGAGATAAAGCGCGGAAAATTACCCTTCGACCCTGCGCTGCCCAGCGATCATCCCATGCACTTACACTATCCTACTCACTAGGACTTACAATTGTACTGAAGCTAATTAAGCTACATATGTGTAGGTCTTTGGAGAGTTGGAGGAAACCGGAGAACCCGGAGAAAACCCATGGGGTCACTGGGAGAACATACAAACTCCGTACCGGTAGCACCCGTAATCATGATCGAACCCGAGTCTCTGACGCTGTACGGCAGCTGCGCCACTGCGCTGCCTCAAAACATTTATTTTAAAATGCTTCTTGACAGACATTTATAGAATAATTTATTAAAACATGTGCAGATCCCCAAGGGGAACTACAGGTTCAATGTTAACTAGCACCTTTAACCCTTTTATTAAGACAGTTATTTTTTTTTGTGTTACTGCATGGAAACAGGCCCTTCAGCCCACCGAGTCCACATTGTAAATTGTCCCATGTGTAGGATAGTGCTAGTGTACGGGGTGATCTCTGGCCGACATGGACTCGGTGGGCCAACGGGCCAGTTTCTGCGCTGTATCTCTAAAGTCTAAAGTAATGTCTAAAGTAATTTTATAATTTGTACAACTTTTTATCAGTAGATAAGTGCACTTTGTTCTGATGTAGCGAGCACAGACAATTAGCATCGAAGGACTCAGATGAAAAGGACCACTGTACAGTTAGTTCGATCATCCTCGAGCATGTGACACATCAATAATGGATTGTTACCTATCATGACAATCAGTTTCCATAACTTAGTCTTGTGTTATCATGGGGTGAGATAAAACCCACTGGTTAAAGTTTTGGGAACTTTTCAATTAGCGTACATGCTCTTCGTGAAGCATACCTAATTAAAAGGGGCAAAAAGCAAGCAATTTGTTAAAGACACCATGACTTGCTTTAGTTTCTTTATATGTGAGGGTCATAAATAATGGAATCATCACTGGAAAAGTAACACTCTTGGGTACAACCAACAATGCAAGAGATTTTCCAAGGTACACAAAAATGCTGGAGAAACTCAGCGGGTGCAGCAGCATCTATGGAGCGAAGGAAATAGGCAACGTTTCGGGCCGAAACCCTTCTTCAGACTAAAGAGATTTTCCATGATGTTTCAAGTTAATTATGAGGCAACATTCTACAGAAACCTTCATTTATGAATCAATACTGGGCGAAAGGACATGCAGAGTGCAAGGCAGTAAATATTGTTATCTTTACATCCTTGCAAGTGGTAAATAAGATTGAATGATTAGTTAGTTTCTTGAATAAGGCTTTAGAGTCAGTAGAATTTAATCAGGAAATTTAACAACCGTTACAGTCATTTCACAGAACAATACGTGAGATAAATTAATTGCAAACAGGCAATTGATCACAGTCAGTTTTCGTGCAATGGCATTGAAGCAGTTAGGTGTGTTATGGACAGAATGCAGATCAGGCTTTGATGCCTGCAACAGACTGTTTGCACGCTTTGAAAGATTGTTCTTTTTGACTGGTTGAGCCAGGCACATTACAAAAAGAGAAGATAAAATTAGCCTTAATGTAATGAAAAGGAACTGCAGATGTTGGTTTATACCAAAGATGATAATATGATCAATTTTAATCTACAATTTGAGATGGAGAAGGAAAAATCAGAAGTGTCAGTATTACAGTTGAGCAAAGGAGACTATGGAGGCATGAGCGAGGAGTTGGCCACAGTTGACTGGAAAGAGACCCTAGCAGGGATGACAGTGGAACAACAATGGCAGGTATTTCTGGGAATAATACAGAAGGTGCAGGATCAGTTCATTCTAAAGAGGAAGAAAGATTCTAAGGGGAGTAAGAGGTGACCGTGGCTAACAAGGGAAGTCAAGGACAGTATAAAAATAAAAGAGAAGTATAACATAGCAAAGATGAGTGGGAAGCCAGAGCATTGGGAAACTTTTTTTTTTTTTTAATTATTTTTTATTTTTATTTATTAGATTCAGATTCAGATTCAGATTCAGATTCAACTTTATTGTCATTGTGCAGTGTACAGTACAGAGACAACGAAATGCAGTTAGCATCTCCCTAGAAGAGCGACATAAATATGAGCAGTAAATAAATAAATCTAATAAATCCTGGTGGGAGGAGTGTCCGGGGGGGGGGGTGTGTGATTGGCAGTCACCGAGGTACAGTGTTGAGTAGTGTAACCGCCGCAGGGAAGAAGCTGTTCCTGGACCTGCTGGTCCGGCAACGGAGAGACCTGTAGCGCCTCCCGGATGGTAGGAGGGTAAACAGTCTGTGGTTGGGGTGAGAGCAGTCCTTGGCGATGCTGAGCGCCCTTCGCAGACAACGCTTGCTTTGGACAGACTCAATGGTGGGGAGTGAGGAACCGGTGATGCGTTGGGCAATTTTCACCACCCTCTGCAGTGCTTTCCGGTCGGAGACAGAGCAGTTGCCATACCATACTGTGATGCAGTTGGTAAGGATGCTCTCGATGGTGCAGCGGTAGAAGTTCACCAGAATCCGAGGAGACAGATGGACCTTCTTTAGTCTCCTCAGGAAGAAGAGACGCTGGTGAGCCTTCTTGACCAGAGTTGAGGTATTGTTGGTCCAAGAGAGGTCATCGGAGATGTTGACCCCCAGGAACCTGAAGCTGGAAACACGTTCCACCTCCCTCCGTTAATGTGGATGGGGGTGTGCATGCCGCCCCTAGACTTCCTGAAGTCTACAATGAGCTCCTTGGTCTTCTAGGAGTTAAGGGCCAGGTTGTTGTCAGCGCACCATGCTGCTAGGAGCTGGACCTCCTCCCTATAGGCCGACTCATCGTTGTTGCTGATGAGGCCAATCACCGTTGTATCATCTGCATACTTGATGATGGTGTTAGTACCATGTACAGGTGTGCAGTCGTAGGTGAAGAGGGAGTAGAGGAGGGGGCTCAGCACACAGCCCTGTGGAACGCCGGTGTTCAGGGTGAGGGTTGAAGAGGTGTGCTTGTCTAACCTAACAGACTGGGGTCTGTTGGTTAGAAAGTCCAGTATCCAGTTGCAGAGGGAGGGGTCGATGCCCAGGTCACCGAGTTTGGTGATCAGTTTAGAGGGTATGATGGTGTTGAATGCTGAGCTGTAATCGATGAACAGCATTCTTACGTAAGTGTCTCTGTTGTCGAGGTGGGAGAGGGCGGAGTGAAGTGCCGTTGAGATGGCATCCTCCGTACTCCTGTTCTTGCGGTAGGCAAACTGATAGGGATCCAACGTGGGGGGTAGGCAGCCTTTGAGGTGTGCCAGGACCAGCCTCTCGAAGCACTTGGCGATGATGGGAGTAAGTGCAACTGGGCGGAAGTCGTTGAGGCTTGCCGCAGTGGAGTGTTTTGGCACCGGCACGATGGAGGTGGATTTAAGGCACGTGGGCACAACTGCTTGGGCAAGTGACAGGTTGAAGATGTCAGTCCAGACGTCTGTCAGCTGCGCAGCACAGGCCCTGAGGACGCGCCCGGGGATGCCGTCGGGGCCAGCAGCCTTACGTGCATTAGTCCTACTCAGTGCCACGTACACGTCGAAGGGGGTGAGTGAGAGGGGCTGGTGATCGGCAGGGAGCACCGCCTTGATGGCCAACTGCCGATTGTCCCTATCGAAACGGCCATAGAAGTGGTTGAGCTCCTCAAGGAAGGAGGCGTTACTGGATGTGGGGGTGGTGTTGGTGGGTCTAAAGTCCGTGATGGCCTGGATGCCTTGCCACATGCGTCGGGGGTCGGAGTTGTTGTTGAAGTGCTCCTCAATCCTGAGTTTATGGCAGTGCTTGGCCTTCTTTATGCCCTTCTTCAGGTTAGCCCTGGATGAACTATAGGCTCGGGCATCGCCTGACCTGAAAGCGGTGTCCCGTGCTTTCAGCAGTAGCCTGACCTCGCTGTTCATCCATGGCTTCTGATTCGGGAATATGGTCACCTGTTTGAGGGAGGTGACACTGTTGATGGTGGAGTTTATAAAGTCCAGAACAGATGATGTATAGGAGTCAATGTCCGTGTGGGAGTCAAGGGTGGCCTGGGCTGCAAACGCCTTCCAGTCAGTGTTTCCAAAACACTGCTGAAGTGTGGAGTCCGCATCCTCTGACCAGACTTTAACTGTCCTCACAGTGGGTTTAACTCGTCTGATGAGTGGGGAGTACTTTGGGAGCAGGAACAATGAGAGGTGATCAGACTGTCCAAGGTGGGGGAGGGGGACGGCTTTGTAAGCTTCAGCCATGTTGGTGTAGACTTTGTCCAGTGTCTTGCCTTCTCTAGTGGCGAAGGAGACATGTTGGTGGAATTTGGGGAGTACAGTCTTCAGGTTGGAGTGATTGAAGTCACCCGCAACAATGAAGGCTGCCTCGGGGTTGTGAGTCTGTTGTTTGCTAATGGCAGAATGCAGATCTTTCATTGCAAGCTTGGCATTAGCATCAGGAGGAATATAGGCTGCAGTCACAACAGTGGAGGTAAACTCTCTGGGCAGATAGAACGGTCTGCATCTAACCAAGAGGAACTCTAGGTTAGCTGAGCAGTGACTCTCGATGATGGTGGTGTCTGTGCACCATGCTTTGTTTACATAAATGCACAGACCTCCACCTCTGGTCTTACCGGAGTCAATTGTCCTGTCCGCTCGGAGTAAATGCCGCCCCGTTAGCTGGATGGCGCTGTCAGGAACGTCGGTGTTGAGCCAAGTTTCAGTGAGGATCAAGATGCTGCAGTCTTTGATCCAGTTGTGGGAGGTGATCCTTAGCCGGAGTTCGTCCATTTTGTTAACCAGTGAGCGCACGTTGGTGAGGAAAAGGCTAGGAATCGCTAGCCTGTGTGGGACTAGCTCTAACCTGGCCTTTAACCCACCTCTGCGTCCCCGTATTAGAAGTATTAGAAGTACATTACATTACAACCAATTACATTAGTACTCGTCACGTATATCTTATTACAATTAATGTACTTCGTCATTTTTTACACTAATAAAGGGAAAGGATGAGATTGAGAGAAAGGAGAAAGTGAAGGAAAAAAGTGAAAGTGTAAAAAACGTGAAAACAAAAAAGAACAAAGACCCTATAAGAAAGAAATTTAAAAAAAAAAAGAATTAAGAAATACACCCTAAAAAAGAAGAAAAAAGAGAAAGAGGGAAAAGAGAAAAACAAATACTTTGTTGTAAGCATCACGCAAATGGGATATACCAACTCTCCAGCTTTCATCCCCCCTTACCTGACTTCAGTTTTTTTTAAAGTACTTTTGCACCCTATACTTGTAATAATTCTATAAATGCAGACCACGTCAGGTGGAAGTGATCTGGTTTACCTGCCAGGAGGAGTCTTATCTCTTCTAGGTGTAATGTTTCGAACATATTGGAAATCCACATGTTTATAGTTGGTATTGGAGCGTTTTTCCAGAATTTTATGATTAACTTTTTCCAGTTATTAACCCATAGTCTATTAATTTCTTTTGGAACACATTTAGTTCTGGACTATCTTCCGTTGTTCCGAAGATAATCCATTCTGCTTTGGGTATCAGTTTTATTTTAAATAATTTTGTAAAGATTTCAAAAATTTCAATCCAAAATTTTTGGATTTTTGAACAGGATGATGGTTTAAAAACATATTTTATTTGATTGCAAATATCAGAGCATAAAACCCTTCCCAATCTGGTGGCATTTCAGGAATTATACATGTATAGATGAAACTCCCTCCCTTGCCCCCATTACAAAGTGCTAGATTTGGGGAATGAGAGGCATGATACGATACGATACGATAAGATACAATAGAACTTTATTCATCCCAGGAGGGAAATTGATCTGCCAACGATCATAAAACACAAACACAAAAAAGTGATGAGATGTTTAGAAAATGAAGGAGAAAGAAGGCAATAGCATAGGATAGCAGCAGAAGTCACAATATCCAAAGACTGTTGGAAAGTAACACAATAAGCGAGTTCGGTATACCGAAAAACACAAGGAATCATGGGATTTGTCAAAGGTCATTTGTGATAAAGAAAAAGCAAACAAAGCGCTGTATAAACGGTGTGTAAATTGTTAACTATGCTACCAATGAATTAATCTAGAATTCTGTCAACTCAATAGCTTCCTTTCATGTTCTGCTGTTCACACACTACTTACACAGTCCCAGTTCTAGTTCAGTTCATTAATCTGCAATTATGAAATATTCAAAAAGTTAAAGAATTTATTATTTTCATTTAATCCTTAATGTGTTTGCAACTGGAATAAGAAAATATTACTAGTGTTTGAAACATTTTCTTATCTTTATTCATAATTTATGTGAAAAAATATATTTAATCTGAGGAACGGGGGTGCCAGGTAGTGGGAGAGCAGGGTGTAACAGCGAGAGAGAAGGGGCAGATGCGTGTGGGAGACAGGGAGAGACTGGACCAGCGGAGAGACATTCTCGGCAACTGCGCTGCTGCGTGTGTACAGACCTGCGTTTCATCCGTAGTCAGGATCGAACCCAGGTGTCCGGTGCTGCAAATGCTGTTGAATTGCTACTGGACCGTCCCCGTCCCCTCCCGAGTGTCCCATCCCTGTCCGGGGGCGGCCGGAAATGTCGGGGGTGACCCTGGACTGACGGGACACCGGCCCGGAGCATCTTTGGAGAAAAGGAATAGATGACATTTCGGGTCGAGACCCTTCTCCAGAGGTGTTGCCTGACCCGCTGTGTTACTGCAGCATTTTGTGTGTATCCCCGTTGATGACTGGTGCTTGGCTTTCGCCGGCACCGTGGGGGTTAACCGACAGCCACTGGATAAGGCGGGAGGTGCAGCAGACAATCCCCGGCCCGTCAGGGAACGGGTTCCTGGGGAGTTGGAGCAGAGTTGATCTGGAGTTAGCACTTCTCTGTAAGCCTGGGGCCGCCACTGCACCAGGCCGGTGTCCCGTCAGTCCAGGGTCACCCCGGACAGCTCCGGCCGCCCCCGGACAGGGATGGGACACTCGGGTTGCAACAGGGATGGACCAGTAGCAATTCAACAGCTCTTGCAGTGCCGGACACCCGGGTACAATCCTGACTACTGATGAAACGCAGGTCTGTACACATGCAGCTGCTCAGCTGCCGAGAATGTTCATCTCGAGTGACCTATGACCTGGGCATGCACATTTGAAATACCAAACTCGCTTATTGTATGACGATGACTCTAAAGGGAGTCAGTCCAAGGAATAAAAGACAAAATTGAAGTGGCTCTATCTGAATTTGAAGTGGTTCTATCCAGTGTTAGTAAGACTATACATAATTAATCTGATAAATGTAAATAAATGGGTTCGATTTAATGAGCATTCGGAACATGGTTGCAAAGGATCTAGGATTGGCATTAAATATCCTGTAGTATATTTAGTAAAAAGGAAAATCAAATATCCATGATAAGACTGCAAGGAATTGCAGAGAGTTGTGGACGCAGCCCAGACCATTATACAAACCGACCCATTCACTCTATTTACACATCATACTCCCTCGGCAAGGCCAGCAGCATAATCAAGGATAATTACATCCTGTCCACTCCCCCTTCTCCCCGCTCCCATCAGGTACAGAAGTGAAAAACGCACACCTCCAGATTAACCTCCAGTTTCTTCCCTGCTGTAATCAGGCAACTGAACCATGCTACCACCAACTAGAGAGCAGTGCTGAGCTACTATCTACCTCATGGGAGACCCATCTTTGATCAGACTTTATAGGACTTTGTCTTGCACTAAATGTATTTCACGTTATTCCCTGTATCATCTGTCTGTACACTTTGGATGGCTCAATTGTAATCATGTATGATCTTTCCACTGACTGGTTAGCGCAAAACAAAAGCTTTTCACTGTACCACAGTAAACGTGACAATAAACTAAACTAAACTAACAAAAAACAGTATGAAAGTAAAAAAGAGATGGTTAATAGCACAGAAGGTAGAGGCTTGCACAGAACTAAAAAATGGAAAAGGGGCAACATTTGCAGTTGTGAATTGACTTCAGGCTGTAGGCCATAATAAAACATAGGAAATTAGAGGTGTATCGAATAAGAATGAAAAAACCAATAATGGGGGCTCTAATCTACCCATTATCTGGGCAAACCAAAATAGGAGTAAAATTGTGAAGGATGAATTCAAGAAGTGTATCAGAGATGAGATTAGTATGTTTTTTTTTTTGTTTTGTTATTTCTTTCCTTTTCTTTAAAAATCTTTTTAATAGTTTTTTTTCAAAAGCAAAAACAAAACAACAGAAAAGTAATGGTAAACATAACAGTGATATTGATACATAGGGATCAGGGTTACATTAATGGCAGGTATAACCTAAATATGAGTCCAGTGTCAAAATACACATTGAATATAGACCTCCCGGTCTCTATGTAGTTAAGTGTTTAAAAGAGAAGTTATATGTATAAAAACAAAAAGAGAAAAAGAGAAAAAGAAAAAAAAGAAAGAGAAAAAAGAGAAAAAACAAAAAACAAAACCCCCCTAAACTAAAGAAGAAGAAAAAAGCAAAACAGAATCTGGGCTGCAAAGAGTTTCAACAATTTACGTCCCTGTTTGTCATCATGTCCATTCCACCGTATAACGGTAAAAAAAATTATTATAACAGTTGGAGAGGGGACAATTTATGTCGTATGAAAATGTTGAATAAATCTTCCCCGAGTCCTAACAAATTTAACCAAGGGTTCAACAATGTCACTCCTAATTTTTTCTAAATTTAAACATGATATCGTTTCAGAGTACCAATGGAGTGTGGTCGGAGGATTAGAATCTTTCCATTTAAATAAAATAGATCTTCTGGCAATTAATGTGGTAAAAGCAATCAGCTGATGGGCGGAACGGGACAGATGAATAGAATCTAACATTGGTAGCCCAAAAATTGCAGTAATAGGATGAGGTTGTAAATCAATACCTAAAACTACAGAAATAGTATCAAAAATGTATTCCAATACATTTGGGCAGGACCAAAACTTATGAGTCAATGGGGCCACTTCAGAATTACATCTGTCACAGGTAGGATTTATATGACCATAAAAACAAGCTAACTTATCTTTTGACATATGAGCTCTGTGAACCACCTTGAATTGTATCAAAGCGTGTCTTGCACACATTGAGGAAGTATTAACTAATTGAAGAATCCTCTCCCATTTCTCTATAGTCAAGTCAAATCAAGTCACATTTATTTATATAGCACATTTAAAAAACAACTCTCGTTGGCCAAATTGCTTTACATTTATTATAAGAATAGCACAAACAAAACAAACTACATACATATATACATGTAACCCTCACTCAGAAGACGTCAGGAAAGGCTTGGGAGTATAGATAAGTCTTTAGTCTTGACTTAAAAGAGTCGATGGAGGGGGCAGTTCTGATGGGAAAGGGGATGCTGTTCCACAGTCTAGGGGCTGCAACCGCAAAGGCGCGGTCGCCCCTGAGCTTATGCCTAGACCGCGGGATATTCAGCAACCCCAAGTCGGACGATCTGAGGGGCCTGGAGGTAGAGTGGTGGGTGAGAAGACTTTTTATGTAGGTGGGGGCAAGCCCATTGAGGGCTTTGTAGACATGGAGGAGGATCTTGAAGTTTATACGGAACCGCACAGGAAGCCAGTGGAGAGAGGCCAGGATCGGGGTGATGTGGTCCCTTTTTTCGGGATCCTGTCAGGAGTCTCGCTGCGGCATTTTGGACCAGTTGCAGGTGGGACAGAGAAGATTGGCTGATGCCAGTGTAAAGGGAGTTGCAGTAATCTAGGCGGGAGGAGATGAATGTGTGGATGATCTTTTCGAGGTCATCAAACTGGAGGAATTGTTTTATTTTAGCTATTGTCCGAAGCTGAAAGAAGCTAGCTTTTACCACGGCATTGACTTGTTTGTCAAATTTCAGTGCTGAGTCAAATATCACGCCAAGGTTTTTGACGTGAGGTTTGAGTAGTGGGGTAAGGCTTGCAAGGCTGCCTGCTACCATTTTGATTGAGTCCGAGGGGCCGAGAAGGTTGACCTCAGACTTACTCTCGTTTAGTTGGAGGAAGTTCTGGGCCATCCAACACTTTATATCCTCGAGGAAGTGGGTAAGGTTAAACAGATTTGATTGTTTTTTGGGCTTCAGGGGGAGATAGAGTTGTGTATCGTCTGCATAGCAATGGAAGGAAATGCCGTGCCTTTCAATGTCTTGGCCTAAGGGGAGCATATACAGGGAGATAAAGAAATTTGAAGTTCTCTTTCCCAGTCATTCTTAATTTTATCAAATGTATCTTTTTTAAATTGCAAAATCAACTCATAAATAGTCATCATTAAGCCCTTCTGATAAGGGTTCAAAAGTAAAATTTGTTCCAAGATATCGGTTTGATGTGGTAACGGAAAAAAGGGTAGAGTAGCCCTCAAAAAATGTCTAATTTGTAAATATCTAAAAAAATGTGAGTTAGGTAAATTATATTTATTGGAGAGTTGTTCAAAAGAAATAAAGCAACCATCCGAAAACAAATCACGAAAAGCTACTAATCCCTTCCTCTTCCATAACAGAAAGGCTTGATCAGTGCTAGAAGGTTGGAAGAAAATATTTGATATGATAGGACTCAATAAAATAAAATCATTCAATCCAAAAAACTTACGAAATTGAAACCATATTCGAAGTGTATGTCTTAATATTGGGTTAGTCGTATATTTATTCAATCTCGTAATTGTAAAAGGTAACAAGGCCACTAGAATATAAGCCAATGATAGCCCTTGCATAGAATCACGTTCAAGATTTATCCATCCTGGACATTGGGTATCTTCTAAATCTTTTGTCCAAAACGTTAAATAGCGAGCATTAACTGCCCAATAGTAAAATCTAAGGTTCGGCAGTGCCAAACCACCATCTTTTTTTGATTTCTGTAAGTATTTTTTACTTAGTCTGGAATTTTTATTCTGCCATATACATAAGGAAATTTTGGAGTCAATAATATCAAAGAAAGATTTAGGAATAAAAATTGGTATCGTCTGAAATAAATATAAAAATTTAGATAAGATAAACATTTTAATAGCATTGATTCGGCCTATTGGAGATAAGGACATTGGTGACCATTTAGTGAACTGTTGTTTGATATGGTCAATTAAAGGCGTAAAATTGGCTTTAAATAAATCCTTGTGTTTCTTGGTAATCTTAATGCCTAAATAAGTAAAACATTCGGTAGTCAATCTAAATGGAAACTGTCCATAATTCGAAACTAAATTGTTTAATGGAAAAAGCTTACTCTTACTAAGATTTAATTTATAACCAGAAAAACTACTAAATTGATTAAGTAGAGCTACTATTGCCGGTATAGATTTCTCAGGGTTAGAGATGAATAATAACAGATCATCTGCATAAAGAGATAGCTTATGTGTCTTATTCCCACGGACAATACCAGAAATATTAGGGGATTCCCTAATAGCGGTGGCCAAAGGTTCCAAAGCAATATCAAACAGTAAAGGACTTAAAGGACAGCCCTGTCTAGTACCTCGAAAGATCCTGAAAAAAAGGGATCTCTGATTATTGGTAAGTACAGAAGCCTGAGGTATATGATATATCAACTTAATCCAAGAAATAAATTTTGGACCAATCTTAAAATTTTTCAAGTGTATTGAATAAGTATTCCCATTCTACTCCATCATACGCCTTCTCAGCATCAAGTGAGATGACACATTCTGAAGTTTTATTTGACGCTGTATAAATGATATTCATTAATCTCCTAACGTTAAAGTATGAGTAACAATTTTTAATCAAACCTGTCTGATCTTCAGAAATAATTTGCGGTAAAATATTTTCCAATCATAGCTAATATTTTGGAAAGAATTTTGGAATCTACATTTAACAGTGATATAGGTCTATATGATGTCACCTATAGGATCTTTGTCTTTTTTAAGAATTAAAGAAATAGATGCTTCATAAAAGGATTGTGGTAATCTATTCATTAAAAAGGCTTCTTTAAAAACCTTGTATAGCCAGGGAGACAGTAAACTTGAGAAATACTTTAAAAATTCCAATGTAAACCCATCTAAACCAGGAGCTTTACCAGAATTCATCAAAATGATTGCTTTCTGTATTTCTACCTCCGTGGTGGGTTCGTCTAACAACAGAGACTCATTATGTGGTAAATTTGGCAAGTTTAGTTTCTTTCAAAACTCATGCATTATATTGGAATCAGTAGGAAATTCGGATTGGTATAGGGAGGTATAGAATTCCTGAAAGGATTTATTAATTTCATCTTGGTCTACAGTCAATGTACCATCCCGTTTACTCACTGTAATAATCTGACGTTTGGCTGACACAGCTTTCAACTGATTAGCGAGTAATTTACCAGATTTTTCACCGTATATAAAATTGACTTTTGGTTTTAAGTAACTGATTCTCAATCAGTGATCCTAATAACAAATCATGTCTCAATTGAAGTTCAACTCTATTCTTATAGAGCTCTAGACTAGGAGATTTTGAATATTTTTTATCAATTTCTTTAATCTCATCAGCCAATATAGGTATTTAATTTGAGTTCGTTTTTTTAATCCCGCTGAGTATGAAATAATTTGTCCATGAATATATGCCTTAAAAGCATCCCAGACTACACCATTGGATATTTCTTCAGTAGAATTTGATGAGAAGAAAAAAGCAATCTGATCTTTAATAAAATTAACAAAATTTAGATCTTGAAGCAAAGTAGCATTAAATCGCCATTGTTTAGCACTAAACTTGGAATCAGGTAGTTTGATTGATAGTTTCAATGGCGCATGATCAGAAATAGCAATTGCATCATACTCACATGCAGTGACTGATGAAACTAGCTGAGAATCTATTATAGAGTAGTCAATCCTAGAGTAACTATGATATACATGAGAGAAAAAAGAAAATTCTTTGTCATTTGGGTGTAAGAATCTCCAGACTTCTAACATTCCAGAGTCAAGTAACAAGGAATTGATAAAACTAGCTGATTTATTTGGAAGCACATGATCAGATGCAGATCTGTCCATCGAGGGGTTCAAACAGTGGTTAAAATCTCCACTTATTATTAAAAAATGTTCATTTAAATTAGGAAAGGATGCAATTAACTGTTTAAAAAACTCAGGGTGATCAATATTAGGTGCATAAACATTCACCATAGCAATTTTTTGGTTATGAAGAACACCAGCAATCACCAAAAATCTACCATATGGATCAGAAATTGTTTCATAATGAATAAATGAAATTGAAGAGTCAATAAAAATAGAGACTCCTTTCACCTTAGCCTGTGAATTTGAATGAAACTTCTGTCCTCTCCAAAACTTGAAAAATCGTTGATTGTCGTCTTACCTTACATGAGTTTCCTGAACAAAGATAATCTGAGCATTTAGTCAATGAAGAACTTTAAAAAATATTTTCCTCTTAATAGGATGGTTCAAACCATTCACATTCCATGAAAGGAAGTTAATAACTTTATCCATATTGTTTGTAAAAATCATGTGGAATGTAAAGGTTAATGTCTTAAAGCATAATAGTTCATGATACTGGAAGGAGAAAAATCTAAGACGGAGACAGAAGTGACGACATTTCAGACATTTTTGTAGTTCAAATTCTGCCCAGATAGAGAAAACTAAGCTAGAAGCAAAAGACCCCCCCCCCCCCATGCAAAGCCCGAAATTGACCAGTAGACAGTCAGTACTCTACCTAATCCCTTCCCTACCCCCATCTCTCCTAACGACAGCACCCAACGTAAGAAGAAGGCATATTTACCACTCAATAGCCAAAATTAATGTTATGGTTAAGAAGTACATTTTAACTGTGGAACACAAGAGCTACTTCATATTATTTATCCAAGGTCAAAATATGAAAAAACAAGAGCTGCTTCACTTTTTGTCTAAAGACAGGGAAAAAAATTCCTTCAATTTTAAAAATAGAAAAGCTAACAAAGAAAATCTTAAAAATTCATATATAATACCATTACATTAAATTAAGTCTTAGAGAAGGTAAAAGTTGTTGTTTGATACCATCATACTAAAATTCTAAAAAGTAATTAAAGAACAACTCATCCAATTAAATTCTTAATCATTTACAAAACGATATATTGTCAAAATAGGAACAATAAATCTCCAATTGTAACTTAATCAGAGAAGGTAAAAGTTGTTGTTTGATACCATCATACTAAAATTCTAAAAAGTAAATTTAAGAACAACTCATCCAATTAAATTCTTAATCATTTACAAAACGATATATTGTCAAAATAGGAACAGTAAATCTCCAATTGTAACTTAATCAGCTATCAGTAGCTCCCAGTCGCGGCTTCACCCCCCCCCCCCCCCCCCCCATAAGCCTCCAGAAAGCTGGAAGCATCTTGAAGATTGTTAAAAAGTTGATTGTTGCCATTAAAGAGTCGCATACGCAGTCTAGCTGGATAAAGTAAGGCGGGCGCAACTTTTTCTTAAACAACTCAGACATTACATTATGGAAAGATTTTCTCAATTCCAAAAGCTCAATGCTGTAATCAGGAACAAACCGAAACGTGTATCCTTCATATTCAACCATGCCCAACTTTTTTTGCTGCCTGGAGGATATTCTCCTTCATCTGCAAGAAGTGAAACCGAATGATCAAATGTCTTGGTTTATCTTGGGAACCAGATTTCTTCCCGATCCTTTGTGCGTTATCCAAAATTGGAAGATTTTCATGGTGCTCGATGTTGAAAGTCTCCTTTATCATTTTAGAAGCATATTTTATAACATCTCCTTCTTGACCTTCCGGCAAACCAACAATTCGCAATTTCAGTCGACGGCTTCTGTTTTCCAGATCCATATTTTAAATCTTGTATTGCTGGAGTGCCTGAGTATTTTCATTCATTTTCCGTTCCAGTTTTTCAATCTTCAAATCTCTCTCCTGGCCCAAAGTTCGCAAGTTATCAATTTGTTCCTTCTGTTCACGAGATTCATCTTGTAACATAATCAGCTTGTCTTGAACTTCCTTCAATTTGCTCGAAATACCTTTCACCATTTCTTCCAAACTGCAAAATCTTGTTTTCAGTTCATTTTTCAGTTCATTTTTCATTTCATCGTTCATTTTCGATATTGCTTGCAAGATACCAGTCAGAAGCTGTGCCTTCCCCACGCTCCTTCCTTGGAGAAGCTATTTTCCCTCTTGTCTCCATCCTTTACATGATTAAAGCATATAAAATTGTTATCAAGAAAGTGTTATTTAAGAAAGGCTAGACCGTGCCTTGAAATCAAGTAATAACAAGTAACATTGAAAGAGTGGTAAGCAAAAGTTAAAAGTTAAGGGAGCAAACGAATTTGCAACCTTTACAGCATGCCACCACTAGGAGAGTCCAGATTAGTATGTTAAAGAAACAGAGGAAACAGGTTATTCTAGACCTGGTGCTGTGCAATTAACTTGTTTCGATTGAAAGATACAGCATAGAAACTGGCCCATTGGCCCACTGAGTCCATGCCACCCATCGATCACCTGTTCACACTAGTTCTGTGTTAACCCACTTTTGCATCCACACCCTGCACACTAGGGACAAGTTATGGAGAGCAATTAACCTACAAACCCACACGTCTGTGAGATGTGGGAAGGAGATGGGGCAACCGGAGGACCCCCCCCCCCCCCCACCGACACACACCTCCCCACACGGTCACAGGGAGAATGTACAAATTCCACATGGACAGCACCCGAGGTCAGGATTGAAACCGGGTCTCTGGCGCTGTAAGGCAGCAACTCTACTGCTGCGCCACCGTGCCGCTCACAAACGCGATCTTCAAAAAGTTATGAAGCATATGTTGCCTAGCGGTAGATTTAGAAACTAAAGAATAATGTGTGACTCTAAAAAACCAATAGCTAACATGAAAAAAAAAGTGGAAATTATATATTGTGCATTTTGAGCTGCTCCCAAATATACAACAATGAATAGGAGGATTATTTAGATCAAAGAAGAGCTTCTATTGGCAAAAAGTGCATTAAGCCTGAGGAACAGAATGTTTCACAATTCACAAAGGACATTGAGGAGCAAATGGAAAGCAGAATGCAAGAGCAGTCTAACAAGAAACATTAAAGTTTATATAAAATGAAAAATAATCTGAGACTGGAGAAATTGTATTGGGAATATGGAAATGGAGTTATTACCTGCCAGTTCATTTTGACATAAAATAAGGAAAATGCTAATGGGATTTGGCAGAGTCAACATGGTTTGTTAAAATAAAAAATGTTTAATCTGTTAGACATTTTGAGGTTATAACTAGTTTAGTTTTGGTTCAGTTTTAGTTTAGTTTCAGGTTAGTTTATTGTCACATGTACATCACACAAACCAACCTCCCTTCTGTTAACTCCATTTAAACCTCACGTTGCCCCGGCAAGGACGAGTCACACCCTGGTCACTCCCTCTTCTCCCCTCGCCCATCGGGCAATAAGGGTATAGAAGTGTGACATTCAATATGATCATGGCTGATCATCCAACTCAGTACCCTGTACCTGCTTTCTCTCCGTACCCCCTGATCCCTTTAGCCACAAGGGCCACATCTAACTCCCTCTTAAATATAGCCAATGAACTGGCCTCAACTACATTCTGTGGCAGAGAATTCCAGAGATTCACCACCCTTTGTGTAAAAAATGTTTTTCTCAGTCCTAAAAGATTTCCCCTTTATCCTTAAACTGTGACCCCTTGTTCTGGACTCCACCAACATCGGGAACAATCTTCCTGCATCTAGCCTGTCTAACCCCTTAAGAATTTTGTAAGTTTCTATAAGATCCCCCCTCAGTCTTCTAAATTCCAGCGAGTACAAGCCGAGTCTATCCAGTCTTTCCTCATATGAAAGTCCTGACATCCCAGGAATCAGTCTTGTGAACCTTCTCTGTACTCCCTCTATGGCAAGAATGTCCTTCCTCAGATTAGGAGACCAAAACTGTACGCAATACTCCAGGTGTGGTCTCACCAAGACTCTGTACAACTGCAGTAGAACCTCCCTGCTCCTATACACAAATCCTTTTGCTATGAATGCTAACATACCATTCGCTTTCTTCACTGCCTGCTGCACCTGCATGCCCACTTTCAATGACTGGTGTACCATGACACCCAGGTCTAGTTGCATCTCCCCTTTTCCTAATCGGCCACCATTCAGGTAATAGTCTACTTTCCTGTTTTTGCGACCGAAGTGGATAACCTCACATTTATCCACATTATACTGCATCTGCCATGCATTTGCCCACTCACCCAGCCTATCCAAGTCATCTTGCAGCCTCCTAGCACCTTCCTCACAGCTAACACTGCCCCCCAGCTTCATGTCATCCGCAAACTTGGAGATGTTGCATTCAATTCCGTCGTCCAGATCATTAATATATATTGTAAATAGCTGAGG
Organism: Malacoraja senta; assembly: GCA_038087875.1. NCBI lineage: Eukaryota > Metazoa > Chordata > Chondrichthyes > Rajiformes > Rajidae > Malacoraja > Malacoraja senta. The sequence goes on from CM075978.1 coordinate 40,281,850, forward strand.
TCCCAGCACTGAGCCTTGCGGTACCCCACTAGTCACTGCCTGCCATTCTGAAAAGGACCCATTTACTCCTACTCTTTGCTTCCTGTCTGCCAGCCAGTTCTCTATCCACATCAATACTGAACCCCCAATACAGTGTGCTTTAAGTTTGTATATTAATCTCTTATGTGGGACCTTGTCGAAAGCCTTCTGAAAGTCCAGATATAACACATCCACTGGTTCTCCCTTATCCACTCTACTAGTTACATCCTCAAAAAATTCTATAAGATTCGTCAGACATGATTTACCTTTCGTAAATCCATGCTGACTTCGTCCAATGATTTCACCATTTTCCAAATGTGTTGCTATCCCATCTTTAATAACTGACTAGCAGTTTCCCCACTACCGATGTTAGACTAACTGGTCTGTAATACCCCGTTTTCTCTCTCCCTCCCTTTTTAAAAAGTGGGGTTACATTAGCTACCCTCCAATCATCAGGAACTACTCCAGAATCTAAAGAGTTTTGAAAAATTATCACTAATGCATCCACTATTTCTGGGGCTACTTCCTTAAGTACTCTGGGATGCAGCCTATCTGGCCCTGGGGATTTATCGGCCTTTAATCCATTCAATTTACCTAACACCACTTCCCGGCTAACCTGGATTTCCCTCAGTATCTCCATCTCATTTGACCCCCGGTCCCCTGCTATTTCCGGCGGATTAATTAAGTCTTCCTTAGTGAAGACAGAACCAAAGTAGTTATTCAATTGGTCTGCCATGTCCTTGTTCCCCATGATCAGTTCACCTGTTTCTAACTGCAAGGGACCTACATTTGTTTTAACTAATCTTTTTCTCTTGACATATCTATAAAAACTTTTGCAGTCAGTTTTTTATGTTCCCTGCCAGTTTTCTTTCATAATCTATTTTCCCTTTCCTAATTAAACCCTTTGTCCTCCTCTGTTGAACTGAATTTCTCCCAGTCCTCTGGTAGGCTGCTTTTTCTGGCTAATTTGTATGCTTCATCTTTTGTTTTGATACTATCCCTGATTTCCCTTGTTATCCACGGATCCACTACCTTCCCCAACACCGTAAATTGGAGGAAATGCACCTCATATTCCGCTTGGGCAGTCTACATCCTGGTGGCCTGAACGTTGAATTCTCTCAATTCTGCTAGCCCTGGCTGTCCCCTCCCCTTCATCAGCCATCTGGTTGTCTCCTCCCCTCCCCCAGCCCTCGGGCTCCTCCTCCGCCTTTTCCTTTTTTCATTTCTTCTCCCCACCCCCTATCAGTCTGAAGAAGGGTTTCGGCCCAAAACGTTACCTATTTCCTTCGTTCCATAGATGCTGCTGCACCCGCTGAGTTTCTCCAGCATTTTTGTGTACCTTCCCTGATTTATTCTTTTGCCAAACTGGGATGAACAATTGTTGTAATTCATCCATGCATCCTTTAAATGCCTTCCATTGCATATCCACCGTCAACCCTTTAAAAATCAATTGCCAGTCTATCTTGGCCAATTCACGTCTCAAACCCTCAAAGTTACCTTTCTTTAAGTTCAGAACCCTTGTTTCTGAATTAATTATGTCATTCTCCATCCTAATGAAGAACTCAACCATATTATGGTCACTCTTGCCCAAGGGGCCATGCACAACAAGCCTGCTAACTAACTAACCCTTCCTCATTACTCAATACCCCGTCTAGAATAGCCTGCTCTCTCGTTGGTTCCTCTACATGTTGATTTAGAAAACTATCCCGCATACATTCCAAGAAATCCTCTTCCTCAGCACCCCTGCCAATTTGATTCACCCAATCTATATGTAGATTGAAGTCACCCATTATAACTGTTTTACCTTTGTTGCACGCATTTCTAATTTCCTGTTTGATGTCATCCTCAACTCCACTACTACTGTTAGGTGGCCTGTACACAACTCCCACTAGCGTTTTCTGCCCCTTAGTGTTTCGCAGCTCTACCCATATCGATTCCACATCCTCCAAGCTAATGTCCTTCCTTTCTATTGCGTTAATCTCCTGTCTAACCAGCAACGCTACCCCACCTCCTTTTCCTTTCTGTCTATCCCTCCAGAATATTGAATATCCCTGGATGTTCAGCTCCCAGCCTTGGTCACTCTGGAGCCATGTCTCCGTGATCCCAACTATATCATAGTAATTAATAGCTATCTGTCATGTGACAGAGATGTGACTTTGTGAAGAAATATATACATAGATTTCAAACTATATTTTTAGACCCTTTAGAGAAGCAATGAATATTAAGGCTGATTCACAAAAACTAATATCATATTTTTATAATAGTATATTAAATAGAGAATTACCCTCAACAGAGGCACTAAGAGAAGATTGGGAACATGAACTAATGATAAAGATCCCGAAAGATAGATGGGAGAAGTATGATGAACACACATAATTGTTCCATTAATGCAAGACATAATTTAATTCAATTTAAATTATTACATAGACTATATTATTCAAAAACGAGGTTGAATAAATTCTACCCAAACGTCTCTCCCAGATGCGATAAATGTTTGTTTCAAAATGCCAATATAACACATTCATTTGTAGGATGTACAAAGTTGAATACATTTTGGAGCGATATATTTGATATATTTACAAAGCTCTTCAAGTCAAGAATAGAACCTAATACGGAATGGATTATATTTGGAATAATAGTAGAAGATATCAATTTAAACAAAGACCAAAAAGTATTCTTTAATTATGGGTTAATAATTGGAAAGAAATTGATACTTAAATTTTGGAAAAATACAGCTATACCAACTATTAAAATGTGGATTAGGAATATGACGGACATAGCACACCTTGAAGAAATGAGACTCCGCCTAATAGATAAATATGACCAATTCTTAAGGAGTTGGTCCCCTTTCATCGACTTTTTGGAATCGTGATGCAGCACTACCGTAAAGATTACTGACTTCAGGTCAGGTCGTGGATAGATTTACATCTCCGAACAAAGATTTGAAAATTTCTTTTTTAAGGGTCTTTTTCTACTATTTCTACTATTTCTACTTTTTCTTTTCTTATATACACACTTCACGCTTTTCTATTTTCTACTATTTATTTTTCCTCTTTTTCTTCTCTCTATTTTTTAATTATTTTTTTTACCTCCTTTTCAAAAACATAAAACTAGAGGTTGTACATAGAATGTATTACGTTATGACATAGTTGGCACCTAAAATTAGGTACCACTGTATTGTTTTGTATTGTATTAACTTCTAATAGAATAAACAACAAAAAAACAAAAAAAAAATTAATAGCTATCTGCACATTCAACTCATCCACCTTATTACGAATGCTCCTTGCATTGAGACACAAAGCCTTCAGGCTTGTTTTTACAACACTCTTACCCCTTATACAATTATGTTGAAAAATGGCCGTTTTTGATTTTTGCCCTGGATTTGTCTGCCTACCACTTTTACTTTTCACCTTGCTACCTATTGCTTCTACACTCATTTTACACCCCTCTGTCTCTCTGCTCACACATTTAAGAAACCCACCACCTCTTATTCTCAGTTTATTATCTTTTTCTTCTTTCCCCCCTACATGTTGGGTCTGAGTGCTTCCCTTCTCTGCCTCCTGCCTCACACCCTGTCTACTAGCTTTCTCTATTTGAGTCCCTCCCCCCAACCATTCTAGTTTAAAGTCTCCCCAGTAGCCTTTGTAAATCTCCATGCCAGGATATTGGTCCCCCTCGGGTTCAAGTGCAACCCGTCCTTTTTGTACAGGTCACACCTTCCCCAAAAGAGGTTCCAATGATCCAGAAACTGGAATCCCTGCCCACTGCCCCAGTCCTTCAGCCACGCATTTATCCTCCACCTCGCTCCATTCCTACTCTCACTGTCGCGTGGCACAGGCAGTAATCCTGAGATTGTTACCTTTGCGGTCCTTTTCCTTAACTCTCTTCCTAACTCCCTAAATTCTCCTTTCAGGACCTCTTCCCTTTTTCTACCTATGTCATTGATACCTATATGTACCACGACCTCGGGCTCCTCTCCCTCCCATTTCAGGATATCTTGGACACGTTCAGACACATCCCAGACCCTGGCACCAGGGAGGCAAACTACCATCCGGGTCTCCCGATTGCGTCCACAGAATCGCCTGTCTGACCCCCTAACTATATAGTCCCCTATTACTACTGCCCTCCTCTTCTTTTCCTTACCCCTCTGAGCAACAGGGCCGGTCTCTGTACCGGAGGCCCGGCCGCTGTTGCTACCCCCAGGTAGGCTGTCGCCCCCAACAGTACTCAAACAGGAGTACTTATTGCCAAGGTGTACAGCCACCGGGGTACTCTCTAGTCCCTGCCTGTGCCCCTTGCCCCTCATAACTGTGACCCACTTAATAACGTTCAGTGCAAGATAAAGTCCCATCAAAGATAGTCTCAGGGTCTCCAATGAGGTAGATGGTAGCTCAGGACCGCTCCCCAGTTGTTGGGAGGATGGTTCAGTTGTCTGATAACAACTGGAAACTAACTGGCAGAATATAGATAAGAAGGACTCATATATATTTGGACTTTCAGAAAACCTTTGATAACATGTCACACAAATTACACAAAATTAAGAACGAGATATTGGGTGGGTAATATGATAATATGGACGCGTCATTATAATATAATGATATTAATTAACAGAGTAGGAATAATCTGGTCCCTTTTAGATTTGGAAGTTATGATCACTGAAGAAGGATCCCCACCTAAAATGTCACCCATCCTTATTCTCCAGAGATGTTGCCTGACCCACTGAGTTACTCAAGCACTTTCTGTCTATCTTTGGTATAAACCAGCACCTGCAGTTCCTTGTTTCTACACTCTTCACTGAGATCGTTGCTGGCCTCAATTCTTCACAATCTCACTAGTTATTTGGATGAACGGAACAAATGTTTCCAAATTTGAACATAGTACAGAGGAAATAGGAGGAGGCCATTTGCTAAGATCATGCTGGTCTTTTATTCCCATGTCTCTTCCTGAATTAACCCCATGTTCCCTTGATAACTAAACAATACATTTTATTGAAATGTAATAATATGCCTGAAGAAGTGTGCTGACTTGAAATGTCACCTATCCTTATTCACCAGAGATGCTGCCTGACCAGCTGAATTACTCCATCTGAAGAAGGGTCTCGACCCGAAACGTTGCCTATTTCCTTCGCTCCATAGCTGCTGCCTCACCCGCTGAATTACTCCAGCACTTTTGTCTATCTGGAGGATAAAGGACTTTAGTTTTCAGGAGATTTAATCCTCAGAGAAGTCTAGTTGAACTCCGGCATTTGCATTTGTCGTTTGCTGTGTGCATGTTGCTCTGCTACAAGCACAGAAGCATATTCTGGGAATGAGAGATGCAGTAAGATGCTGCATCATTCAAAGTTTCTCCTTGCCCTTAAGGCCCTGTCCCACTTTCACGACCTAATTCGCGACCTCTGACGACCTAAAAAAAAAAATCAAGGTCACGGTAACCTATGACCTCCTACGACCTTCCACGACTTCTGTATGACCTTCCACGACTATGTCTACGACCTCCTACGACTATGTTGAAGATCTCCCATGACTATGAAGAAGACCTCCTTCGACTATGTTGAAGACTGGCTTCGACCATGTACATTTTACTGCTGTTTGCAGTAGCCCTTTTGCTTCAGCAGCCTTTTAAGGAAGGCAGAAGGGGAAGAGCAAGGGTGAAGAGGAAGCACAAGAAGAGATCTCAATGGGTGAATGGAGATGGACTGTCCCAGTTCACCAGATGACTGGAAGAGAGTGGCGCTGGGCTTTGACAAGAGATGGAACTTTAAGCACACATGTGGGCAGTGGATGGCAAGCATGCCATTCTTGTCCCTGTCCCTGAACCCCTCATTTTCCTTTTCGTACAGGATGGCATTCTGCTGGAACCATTCCTCAAGGCCCCCCTCCTGCTGCCTGGTGAAGGTGTAGGGCATAACCTTCCTCCAGCCCTCCCTCACCACCAATGGGGCATCTGCCTCTGATGCTGTGTCAGACACAAGAGAAAGGGCTGCTTTGCTGCCTTCAAATGAGGCAGTGAAGGATGGGGTGGTGGTGGGGACATATACTACCACCCTGGTCTCCTCCTCCAGGGGTCTCTCATGCAGGGCTACCTCCTCCTGCATTATCACCTCCTGTGGCATCACCTGCCACTCCTCCTCTTAGATGGGCAACACCTGCATGGCCATTTTTTGTTTGGGTTGTGCCCTCCCCCTGCGCTGCTGTCTTTTTGGTGCCATCTCTAAAACACAAGTCTCCTCTCCAAAAAACTCTCCAGCTATGAATGAACATGCCTTGGAGTGACAGAGGTGACGTTCTGCTGTTTAAATAACCTTTATTTCCTACTGACCTTTTTTTCACCCCAGGGCTATTATCTTCGACTCCTCCGACCACCTACGACTACCTACGACTAGCATCACGACCTACTAAGACCTACCTACGACCTACCTACGACCTACCTACTAGTAAAAAGTATAGTTTTTTCCATGCCGACCTTTTTTTTACTCGTGGACATTTTTTATCAGGCTAGAAAAAACACCATGACCTACTTGATGCCATGAGTACGCAGAGACCACTCACGAGCATGAGGAAGACCTCCTACGACCTCCTACGACCTCGTGGCGACCATGCTGCGAGTATGAGTCAAGGGCAAACTCGGCAGAGGTCGCGAATTAGGTCGTGAAAGTGGGACAGGGGCTTTAGTTTTAGTCACCATGAGGATAGGAGTGATGTCTTGCACAAAAATAATTGCACAGATTTTCTAACCATGAAAGATCAGATATTCAGAAGACAGACAGTCATTGACGCATGTTGAGGATTCGGGCAATATTTATAGACTGCTTAAGCTCTCCTTTTATGGCTTTTGTCATTTGGTTTCCTTGATAGTGCTTCTAACTGCAGCTCCTACTTCAGCAGTTGTGTTAATTGGCTGCCATTACCAGCTCTAATAGATTTGATATCAGGCAAGCTCATAGTTCTGGGAATGATGATAGCTGCAGGGCTGTGCGCTGTGCTTGTTAGCAATGAGCCAAGTTCAGCACAGTAAAGCTAAAAGGTTTCTGTCATCTCTCAGATCAAAGAAAATGTTGAACTCCCAACCATGGTTACAAGAAACTGTCAACCGGCTTTCCCTCTGCCAAGCTGTTTCTCTCAACCTTTTTTTCTCCATCTGTAGACCTCTCTGCTATTTTTTGTGGTAATTGTTTCCTTAATTTTCTTGGGTTCTTTCTTTAGCAATGTTACAAAATTTTGAGATTTTAAAAATCAAGTCTGTAATTTATCCCATCAGATAAAGCATAAACAGATGTTTAATTTGACACCTAATTCACTTTCATATCTTCAGTATTAAAAAAGTGATGTCCATTTTCATACTCGGAAATTAGCATCTTGTTCCCTATTGCTTTTCCATTGACTTAACACAAAAGCTGTGATCGAGGACAGTCAAAAGCCCATAACTTTCTTAAAAATTAAGAGAACTGAAAGAAATTTTCAGTTATTATAGATTGAAGCATTCTGAAACAAATATGAAACAATCTTACTTAGATGACATGAAATTAAAGCATATAATTAGTTAGTTACCTAATTGTAGCTAATTACAAAATTCAATTACTAGATCTAAACATCTATCAATTTCTTAAGAATAGATTAACATTTTTAAATAGTCTAAGTGTCCAAATAACATTCACACAAGAATTCACAATATAACATAATTTTTAAATCTCATTGTCATGGGTTTATAGGCCAAATGGAAGGAATTTAATGTTTAATACCTGTAAATTAATGGGCATTTAAATCATCTTGCGAGTGGGTTTTTCTGGAACGCGATCATTTGGAACGTTGATTTGCGGTGAATTTAACCCCGTATCGGCATGAAAAATAATGGCGTTAGTTCGGGGAAAAGAATCACCGTTTTGCATTTTATATGTGAATTAAAGGCCTCTTAAGAAGCACTTTTATACATAAAATAAACGGCTTTCGTTTACCTGTCCCGTGCGTGAAATCCGTCCCCGTTGTCGGCATTGACGGCTTTAGAAGCTGATTTTAAAATTGCTCCAACGCTGAAATTGTCGGGCGAATAAAAATAAAAAATACACGAAACGCCCGTCGGAACGATTCTTCAGCAAAAGCTTGCACTCCAACGAAATATAATTCAGGACAAGGTAGGAGAAACCCGCGTTTTAACCCCGCCCCCCCCTCAAAGGTGCCAAAATCTCGCACACGCCAGTGGCAGAATTGCAGCGCCGCTGAAGGTAAGTATTGTAACATACGTACTTTCTTTTCAGCAGCTTTCTCTAAGTCAGTCTCTCAATTTGACTCCTGTCATAAGATGCAATATAGTTTTCAGCGAGGAAGGTTGACTGGCTAGGTTCTATATTTGTTCTTTACTTTTCAAATGCAACCTTGTCTCTCAATATTTTTCAAACCCCAAAAGCATCACAGTCATACAGCATTGAAACAGGCCGTTCAGCCCAACTTATCCATACAGACCGACATGTTCCATCCACACTAGCGGAGATGTTCTGCCAACCGATCGCCGAGCCTGCGCTTGGTCTCGCCGATATATAGGAGTCCACACCTGGAACAACGGATACAGTAGATGACGTTGGAGAAGGTGCAAGGCTTAGGTTTGTGGATAAGGGTGTCGCAATGGTGCAGCGGTTGAGTTGCTGCCTTACAGCGCCAGAGACCCGGGTACGATCAGGACTAAGGATGCTGTCTGTACAGAGTTTGTACGTTCTCCCTGTGACTGCGTGGGTTTTACATGGGTGCTCCGGTTTCCTCCCACAGTCCAAAGACATACAGGTTTGTAGTTTAATTGGCTTCTGTAAATTATCCCTAGTGTGCAGGATAGTGTATGGAGTGATCGCTGGTCAGCGTGGACTCAGTGGGTTGAAGGGCCAGTTTCCACACTGTATCTCTAAAGTCTAAAGTAAAGTATAAATTTCAGAAGACATTATACAAGCAGCAAAACAGTTGTTGAAATGATAGCTGCGAAGCGCTTCCAAAACAGAGTTTACAGAACAAATAAAATGAGCCACCCGGTGGTTAGGCCACTTATTGGACGAACCCTCGGCCCTCGGACTGGCAGGGTCATGTGACTAAGGGTCACGTGGCTTAGGGGTGTGCCCTGTGATATACATAGAACTTTGGGAGAACCCTCCCCAGTCACGTGTGAACTGTTCTTTGTTCAACTTAATAAAGATCACTTTGTTTAACAACACATAGTGTCTCACAATACTGTGATGATTTCCTTTCCCGTGTACAACTGGCTGTACGTGGAATAGAAAATTATCCAAATCTCTTCCAACTTTTCAGAAAGTTGAGTTTGTTTGTTCATATCAACAAATTCCAGCACCTACTACAAATGCTGAAACATCGTGAGCCAAATATTGGCATTTGTATCTCTTATGGTTGCTTCATTGTATATTTTCTCCCAAATTAGAATGTATCTCTAAAGGGCCTGTCGCACTTACGCGATCTTATTGGCGACTGCTGGCACCGTCATAGGTCACCGCAAATTTTCAACATGTTGGAAATTCAGCGGCGACCAGTCAGACGCTACGTCTTTTTGGGTTACTAGGAGACCTCTCACGACCATGCAGACGACCCCTGGCGACCTCTCACAACCATATAGGCGACCCCCTGGCGACATGCCCCTGGTGACACCCGCGACATGTCGCCAGGGGTCGCTTGTATGGTCGTGAGAGATCTCCTAGTCACCCAAAGAGTCGTAGCGTCTTTCTTGTCGCTGCTGAATTTTCAACATGTTGAAAATATTCGGCGACCTATGACAGGTGCCGGCAGTTGCCGAAAAGTGGGACAGGCCCTTTAAATAAACTAAACTTAAAGAGAAGCTTTGAATAAGGCAGCATCTTACTGTAGTACAGTACTTGTCTCTCACTCCCAGAATACTGCTTCTGTTCTTGTGGCAGAACAAAATGCACACAGCAAATACACATTTTTTGTACCTTATTTAAAAAATAAAACTTTAGTATTTGGAAACACTGGGTTTCAATTGAACTGAGTTTTTAAAAAAAGCAGAAGCTATGCTGTAACTACACAATCCATTTTGTGCTACCAATCTTGGAAACATTTCTTGCTGAATCCCATTCTTTACAGCTCCTGACACGATCTGTGTTCCACACCGTCAATTCAATCCTGCTCCTTAGCAACTGCCTGACTTCAACTAGACTTTCCTCAACATTAAATCTCCTGAAAACTGAAGTCCTTTATCCTCTAAAAAAGACACAAAATGCTGGAGTAACTCAGTGGGACAGGCAGCATCTCTGGAGAAAAAGGATGGGTGACGTTTTGGGTCGGGATCCTTCTTCCGACTGAAAGTAGAGGGTTTGGGAGGGGGGTGAAGAGCCGGAGGCGAGAAAAGACCAGGACCAATCAGGGCCAGCCACAAATGACCTCTGGCCTGGTAGGTCCGTTGTTGGTGAGGGAAGGTGTGATCTCAAGAGAAATAATGTGGAGAACTGTGGAACTGATAAACCGACTCGGGAGGAGGCCCAGGACAGAAAGATCAGTATGGCAATGGGAGGTGAAATAGTTGGCATTTCAAACTCCACATTGTTGCACTAAAATGTTTAAATCCTAAATCTGCGTGAGAATCATGTTACCTTCAATTTATATATTCAACTTTCAACAACAATTCGCAAACTGAAACTATTCCAATTTTTTTTTGCCTCCTGGTTTGCAAGAAAATATTTGAGATATTTTGACATTTGATATCATTCTGTTCAATTCTTGGTGGAATTTGGCTGTTGATTCTGTTATAAACTTGGCACATCTTCCCTGGTGGTAATAGCTGAAATGAATTTTCATCATCTCTACTTGTCGGAAAACATTTCAGGCTAGATAGAAATCCAGATCATCAAGATCTCCAGCTAAAGCATACAGTAATTAATTTTCAGGGTCGACTGAAGGTTTTTGTGTATTAGCTGTCCTGGATGTTTAAGCCCCAGGCCCATTCAAGCCACCAAGGCAAAATCAGCATTTGAAGACAATCTGCAGTAAACAAAAAGCTTCAAGCAAATGACTAATGCATTGTTAACTGAGATGAATACCCACATCACTTTCTCATAAATTCATAAGTTATAGGAGCAAAATTAGGCCATTCGGCCCATCAAGTCTACTCCAGCATTCATTCATGGCTGATCTATCTTCCCCTCTCAACCCCATTCTCTTACCTTCTCCCCATAATTCCTGACACCCGTACTAATCAAGAATCTGTCAATGTCCACCTTAAAAAGATCCTTTGACTTGGCCTCCACAGTCATCTGTGGCAATGAATTCCACTGATTCACCGCCCTCTGCGTAAATAAATTCCTCCCCATTTCCTTTCTAAAGGTACATCCTTTTTAATCTGAGTCTGTACCCTCGAGTCTTAGACTCTCCCACCAGTGAAAACATCCTGTCCACATCAACTCTGTCCACTCTATCTCCTTAGAAACCAGTACAAGATACCATACAACCATCCAACAAAAGATGGGTCCCGACCAGAAATGTCGGGACCCATCTTTTTTCTCCAGAGATGCTGCCCGACCTGCTTCATTGGATGACGCCGCTCGTGGCAGCCTCGCCGGCAGTCTGTCCATCCTTTCACCCTTTTTGTTTTTTATAGTCTGTCTAAAAGTATGTTTTTGGAGGTCTTTTTTATGTGGGGGGGTGGGGAGGGGGAAGAGGGGAAACCATTTCTCAGTCACTTCCTGGTCGAGGATGCGTCTTTTCTCCGTCGTACATTCGCCGCACCCTAGCAGCCTACCATCTGGATTGGCGCGGCCTTTCCTGCCGGAGACCGGCCAGGCTAATACCGTGGAGCTGTGGTTTGCGGAGCTTCCAGCCACGGGCTGCGCTGACTTTAACATTGCGGAGTCCTGGGATCTTTTGCCGAGGGTCATCAGTGTAGAATCTCCGCCCAGCTCGGCCTGTGGACTTCGGGAACCGCGGTCTCCGGTTGGAAGCGGCCGATTCGAAAACGCCAAGCCGCTGAGAGTGTTCTTCCATTCCGACGTCGGAATGGAAGAACATTGCCTTCGTGATGGATTCTTTGAACAGCTTGTATTGGAGCCTACCAGGGAGAAGGCAATTCTGGATTTAGTGATATGTAATGAACCGGATTTCATAAAGGCCCTCGAGGTTAATGAGCCATTAGGAGGCAGTGACCATAACATGGTCAGGTATAATCTACAATTGGAGAGGGAGAAGAGTAGATCGGAGGTGTCAGTGTTGCTGTTGAATAAAGGGGACTATGGGGCCATGAGGGAGGAGATGGCCAAAGTTGACTAGAAAGATACACTAGCAGGGATGACTGGAACAAAAATGGCAGGTGTTTCTAGGAATAATACAGAAGGTGCAGGATCAGTTCATTCCTCGGAGGAAGAAAGATTCCAAGGGGAGAAAGGGACGACCATGGCTGACAAGGGACGTCAGCGACAGTATAAAAATTAAAGCGAAGAAGTACCACATAGCAAAGATGAGCGGGAAGCAAGCAGATTGGGTAATGTTTAAAGAACAACAGAAGATAACTAAAAAGACAATACGGGGAGAAAAGATGAGGTACGAAGGTAAGCTAGCCAAGAATATAAAGCAGGATAGTAAAAGCTTCTTTAGGTATGTGAAGAGGAAAAAAATAGTTAAGGCCAAAGTTGGACCCTTGAAGACTGAAAAAGGTGAATTTATTATGGGGAACAAGGAAATGGCAGATGAGTTGAACAGGTACTTTGGATCTGTCTTCACTAAGGAGGACACAAACAATCTTCCTGATATAGTAGTGGCCAGAGGATCTGGGGTGACGGAGGAACTGAAGGAAATCCACATTAGGTAGGAAATGGTGTTGGATAGACTGAAAGCTGATAAATCCCCAGGGCCTGATGGTCTGCATCCCAGGGTACTTAAGGAAGTGGCTCTAGAAATCGTGGATGCATTGGTGATCATTTTCCAATGTGTTATAGACTCAGGATCAGTTCCTGTGGATTGGAGGGTAGCTAATGTTATCCCACTTTTTAAGAAAGGCGGGAGAGAGAAAACAGGGAATTATAGACCAGTTAGCCTGACATTGGTGGTGGGAAAGATGCTGGAGTTAATTATAAAAGATGAGATAGCCGAACATTTGGATAGCAATAACAGGATCGGTCCGAGTCAGCATGGATTTACGAAGGGGAAATCATGCTTGACTAATCTTCTGGAATTTTTTGAAGATGTAACTAGGAAAATGGACAAGGGAGAGCCAGTGGATGTAGTGTACCTGGACTTTCAGAAAGCATTTGATAAGGTCCCACATAGGAGATTAGTGGGCAAAATTAGGGCACATATTATTGGGGGTAGAGTGCTGACATGGATAGAGAAGTGGTTGGCAGACAGGAAACAAAGTGTAGGGATTAACAGGTCCCTTTCAGAATGGCAGGCAGTGACAAGTGGGGTACTACAAGGCTCGGTGCTGGGACCGCAGCTATTTACAATATACATCAATGATTTGGATGAAGGGATTCAAAGTAACATTAGCAAATTTGCAGATGACACAAAGCTGGGTGGCAGTGTGAACTGTGAGGAGGATGCTATGAGAATGCAGGGCGACTTGGACAGGTTGGGGGAGTGGGCAGATACATGGCAGATGAAGTTTAATGCGGATAAATGTGATGTTATCCACTTTGGTAGCAAAAACAGGAAGGCAGATTACTATCTAAATGGCGTCAAGTTGGGAAAAGGGGAAGTACAACGGGATCTGGGGGTCCTTGTACATCAGTCTATGAAAGTAAGCATGCAGGTACAGCAGGCAGTGAAGAAAGCGAATGGCATGGCCTTTTTAACAAGAGGAATCGAATATAGGAGCAAAGAGGTCCTTCTGCATTTGTACAAAGCCCTAGTGAGACCACACCTGGAATATTGTGTGCAGTTTTGGTCCCCTAATTTGAGGAAGGACATTCTTGCTATTGAGGGAGTGCAGCGTAGGTTTACATGGTTAATTCCCGGTATGGCGGGACTGTCATATGCTGAGAGAATGGAGCAGCTGGGCTTGTACACTCTGTAGTTTAGAAGGATGAGACAGGATCTCATTGAAACATATAATTGTTAAGGGCTTGGACACGCTAGAGGCAGGAAACATGTTCCCAATGTTGGGGGAGTCCAGAACCAGGGGCCACAGTTTAAGAATAAGGAGTAAGCCATTTAGAATGGAGACGAGGAATCACTTTTTCTCACAGAGAGTGGTGAGTCTGTGGAATTCTCTGCCTCAGAGGGCGGTGGAGGCAGGTTCTCTGGATGCTTTCAAGAGAGAGCTAGATAGGGCTCTTAAAAATAGCGGAGTCAGGGGATATGGGGAGAAGGCAGGATTGGGATACTGATTGGGGATGATCAGCCATGATCACATTGAATGGCGGTGCTGGCTCGAAGGACCGAATGGCCTACTCCTGCACCTATTGTCTATTGTCTATTGTCTATTGTCTATATTGCAAATACATTGCAGACTCACAGTTCAGTTGATTCACAGCTTAGAATGAGAGTCGTGGCCTCTCCCTCGCGATCTTTTTCATCATGGGAAAATCCTCGGGGCCTGCTAAGCGGAGGAGGACTGTGAGTAAGATGGCCAAAATCATAACGATATATGGTAGCAGTTTTTTGTCTAAAATCAATATACAGCGCAGACAGGAAATGGTCAAGATGACACTTTTAATTATATAGATTTGGACACATGTATAGTTAGGAAGGTTTAGAGCGCTATGGACCAAATTCAGGCAAATGAGACTAGCTCAATATGCAAGTTGGCATGGGCAATGTGGGCCGAAGGGCCTGTTCTGTACTGTATAGCTCTATGAGTCTATGGCTTAAGTTGCCTTTTTCCTCTACAAATGCAAATTCAAGGTTTTTTTTTAGAAATATTACTGAGTAACTCCCCACTTTTTATTAGAAGTCAACGGAAATGTTTGGTGCTGATGGAACAACACATGGGGTTAATGCAGGGAGAGAGAACAAGCCAGAATTATAGCCAGATACTATACCCTTGCTTGTTCCACTAAAAACAAGTGCTAATAACTAATTAGAGGACCCAAACAAAAAGGAAAACACAATATTGGAAAATATATTAAAATGTTAGGTTGGTTATCACCCTGCTTGCTGTGTTATGACGTGGCCTGCTCAATTCCTTACTATAACTGGCTTCAGAGATTGTAGTTGCTTTGTCTTTGCTGTGAGGATCGTACGAAGCAGGTCACAGCCTTGAAGAACTTAAAGGGGTGCAGCGGTAGAGTTGCTGCTTTATGGCGCCAGAGACCCGGGTTCAATCTTGACTGTCTGTATGGGTGCTGTCTGTATGAAGCTTGCATGTTCTTGACCACATGGGTTTTCTCCGGGTGCTCCGGTTTCCTCCCACACTTCAAAGACGTGCGGGTTTGTTTGCTAATTGGAAATTGTCTCTAGTGTGTAGGGTAGTGCTAATGTACGGAGAAAGCTGGTCAGCGTGGACTCGGTGTGCTGAAAGGCCTGCTTCCATGCTGTATCTATAAAGTGTAAGGCTCTCTCCAGATGAGTCACAAATCAGCAGCATTTGAGGCTTCCATATAGATGAGGTGGAAAACCAGTGGATATATATGACTTCAGTGTGTGTGGCCGCTCACCAACAGACCCTTGCATAATAAAAGGCACATGGTTCTGAGTAACTCAACGGGTAAGGTAGTAGGAAAGGAAAGGTAATAGGTTACATGTTAAAGACATCAGTACATACAGGTCCACCACCGATTTTCTGGCACCCTTAGTTCCACAGCCTTTCTGGATTATGCATTTTGCTGGACCAACAGAGGACAGGGCCTCTGAGAAGAGTCGAACGGTCCAGCTAAGTAGCCAAGGACCCAAGACAGTGACTGCAATGACGGTCTCGAACGTCGGCTACGGGAACGGATTTGCTGTGTCAAAGTTCCAGAACCCCGGCCACAGGGGGTAAATTCAACTCACCGATCAGCCGTGGACATCACAATGAGATGGACTGCCTCACGCGACCTTGGCGCCATATTTTCGGGGGGGATTTAAAGTGCACTCTCGTAATGTTGTCCGGATTAAAGGAGGTGCCAGACCACCAGTATCTGGAAAATCAGCAGTGGACCTGTACACGGAGAAAATGGCCATCAGGCAAAGGTGAAGCCCACCTGAAGCGCCACTAGGCTGTGGAACAGCATCCCTCTTCCCATCAGAACTGCCCCCTCCATCGACTCCTTTAAGTCGAGACTTAAAACTCATCTTTACTCTCAAGCCTTACTTGACGTCCTCTGAGGGAGGGCTATACGTATGTATGTATTTATGTATGTACTTAATCTATGAACCAATGTTGTATAACGTTAGTACCTCCACCAATGTAAAGCACTTTGGCCAACGAGAGTTGTTTTTTAAATGTGCTATAGAAATAAAAGTGACTTGACTTGACTTGAAGTGCTCAAGGGCAGGATTTCAGTAGGAAATTGCCACTGTCACGTTGATTTGTGTTACAAACAGTTGTGCATGAAATACAGGGGCAAATGGGTCTGATTTCAAGGTTTTAATAGTTTAACAAGACTGAATGTAATTTGAAATTCATTCTTCATATGAAAATGGTTGTTTTGCAAAAGATCAATTATGATAGCTGCTGCTCTAAATAATTCTGTTTTGAGATAACAATCCCCAATTATTTTGCGTAATTATAAATCTCCATACTTTTTTCCCTGTTGTAGAGATTCCTGCTTATTTCTCACACACCAATGCTGCTTATCCTATCTGCATATTCAATAGTGTTATGATGCACTTTCTTATACTTTGCAAATTAAAAAAATATTTCCTGTGGCGGTTTTATTCTATTTTGTGCATTGTTTTCACTTTCATTATTAATCATGCTGCTTTCCTTTATTCCAGGAACAACTGCTGCATTTTGTCATTTTATATTCTTTATTTTTCTTTGTTTCTTATTGCTGTATATTTTATTCCTTCACTTAAATTCTAATGCGCTTTTCAAATCTGTCGATAAATGGTAGGGAATCTAGTCACTGGTTATTCTGACCTTGCTGTTACAGCTGAATGAAATTGGACAAGTTCCTGCTTGCTGCGTCAGACTATTGGAAACACCCACCTAATGACATTAGAAACAACTTCACCAGAGGTACCGCAGTAATTCACACAGATTCAATCTATCTCCACTTTCCACGGAACTATAAATGTCGTCATTGCCAGCAATAATCCATGATGTACTTGAATAACTTGCCCTTGCATTCCCCATTCTGGTAGGATTAAATTGAGCCAGTAATTATAGTATTTTATTGTAGTATGGGCACCTTGTGATTCAAATGACAATTGAGATTCATGAAAGTAAGGGTGCTACATTCAACTTGGTATTGATGTTTCTGGACATCTCTCCCTCACAGTTAGCAGCAGAGGTCAGAGCAGGCAACTCATTGTCCAAAACAGTGGGCTTTATAATATTTTGAGTCTTTACTGCAGTTTGAAGCCACAGGCTCCAGCAAACCTTGCCCAACTGCGGCACAGTGGCGCGGCAGTAGAGTTGCTGTCTTACTGTGCCAGAGACCCGGGTTCGATCCTGACTACAGGAGCTGTCTGTACAGAGTTTGTGCGTTCTCCCCATGACTGTGGGTTTCTCCGGGTGCTCCGGTTTCCTCCCACACTCCAAAGACGTGCAGGTGTGTAGATTAATTGACTTCGGTAAAGTCGTAAATTGTCCCCAGTGTGTAGGATAGTGCAAGTGTATGGGGTAATGCTGGTCGGCACAGACTTGGTGGGCCTAAGGGCCTGTTTCTGCACTGTGTCTCTAAAGCCAAAGTCAAAACTAAACGCAGTGGTAAACAATGTGAAGAAACAACATCGCAGAGATATTAATCATCTCAAATCTACAAGGAAGGTATTGAATATTGTATTTAGATTACTGTTCCAATTGTACATGTGTTTGAAGGCTTTACATACTTGAATAGGGAGTGCTCAGCAGGCTTGACAGCCTTTCATTCATGATTGGAACATCATGCTGAAAGATGTTGCTTCACACATCGTCTATGATGGCATCCTATCATAGCTTCCTTCCCCTCTCCGCTATAAACAGTCTGAAGAAGGACCCCCACCCGAAACATCACCCATCCATGTTCTCCAGAGATGCTGCCTCACCCGCTGAGTTACTCCAGCACTTCTTTTGTGAACCAGCATCTGCAGTTTCTACTACGAGAAACGTGGATGTCAGCGTGACATTATAAGTGTGTGCAATCCTGGAGTTCAGGTGGCATGAAACTGCGTTTCCTTTGTTTAAAATCAATTAACCCTTCTGAACCAAGTGACTTCTGCCAAATAATTGCAGGTTCAGAAACAAAAGAGGAGTATACTGGAAGCACAGGTGGGGAAACAGTGCCAGTTGTGGGCCAAGGACTTTTCAATACAACTGGGGAAAAAGCGAGAAAGCAGGCATGTTGTAAGCAGCAGAGAGAAGTAAGGGGACAGAACAGAATGTCTGGGATGGTCTGGGATGTGGACCAAAGGTCTCAAGGTAACAAGTCTTTTGAAGACTGACGGTTAGTAATTGGAAGGTACAGACACATCCATTTAGTCCAAATGTGTAGGAAGGAACTGCAGATGCTGGTTTATACCAAAGGTAGACACAAAGTGCTGGAGTAACTCAGCAGGTCAGGCAGCATGTCTGGGGAGAAAGGATGGGTGACGTTTCGGGTCAGAACGCTTCTTCAGACATTTTGACCTGAAACGTCACCCATCCTTTTTCTCCAGAGATGCTGCCTGTCCTGCTGAGTTACTCCGGCACTTTGTGTCTCTATTCAGTCCACTTTGACCCAAAGATATTAAACTGATTTTTCATTCCTCTTATTAATTAACTTACTACAGAGACTAGACCAGGGAACATTTGGAAATATGGAAACAAAGAATTGCAGATGCTAGTGACAAATAAAAAGGAGACAAACTGCTGGAGTAACTCAGCAGTTCAGGCAGCTGAAAGGTCTCGACCGGAAACGTCACCCATTCCTTCTCTCCTGAGATGCTGCCTGTCCCGCTGAGTTGCTTCAGCATTTTGCATCTATCTTCAGCTGAAAGTGTACTGTTCCTCTGCCTCATTTGCCCAGCAATGTATAATTAAGGGAAATGGCAAGATTGAGAGAATGATAGTGGAGAAGTTGCTTGATATCGAGATGAGCAATTGTCATGGTACTCCTGTAAAGAGGAAAAAATCCAGAACTTCTGACGCCTCGACCCATCATCTCCCACAAATCTGAAAAGACTGTTCGGTGTATTGCATGTAAATCCGCTTCTTCAGTACAGCAGCATTCACTTCCACATTCCCATGCTAGTGGAGCTGATGCTCAACATATCCATTCACCATCTACTATATAGCTCTTAAGCTATATTTAAGAGGGAGTTAGATGTGGCCCTTGTAGCTAAAGGGATCAGGGGGTATGGAGAGAAGGCAGGTACGGGATACTGAGTTGGATGATCAGCCATGATCATATTGAATGGCGGTGCAGGCTCGAAGGGCCGAATGGCCTACTGCACCTATTTTCGATGTATCTATGTATCTATGTATCTATCACTCCCATCCCTGGCTGTGATCATTGCCTCCAGGTGGAACAATGATTTCCTGTTCATTTGTGCTGCTTTCATTTTAGTGACTTTATGCAACCCTGCGGCACATTCTATGCAAACCTGACGGGACCAAACAGGAACCAGCTGCTGACTTGTGGAGGAAGGAACTGCAGATGCTGGTTTAAACAAAGACAGACACAAAATGCTGGCATAACTCAGAGGGATAGGCAGCATCTCTGGAGAGAAAGAATGGGTGATGTTTCGGGTCAAGACCCTTCTTTGTCTTGTGTCTATCTCCAGGTGGTGACTTGGCAGAACCAACACCTCCTTTCAATCCACTGACTCTGGCTACCTAGCAACACCATTCTCCATCCCACTCCCACCTTTCCATCTTTTAACAAATGTAACTCAATATAAATCTTAGGAGCAGAAGTCGGCTATTTGGCCTATCCAGTCTCCTCCGCCATTTAAGCGTGGCCGATCTATCTTTCCCTCTCAACCCCATTCTCTGACCCATACTAATCAAGTATTTGTCAATCACTACCTTAAAAAAAACAATGACGGCCTCCACAGCCTTCTGTGGCAATGAATTCCATTGAATAAGCTTCAGACAACTCTCCGTCTTTCAACATATCAACTTCCATTCTCAATGTCGAGTCCAACAATTTCAGCTAATCTTCGTATGACGCACATTGAAGCCAATTTGTCCTTCTCCTCTGTACTTTTTTATATTTTCATTTTCACTGCCCTCCATCTTATTACAGACATTCTTTTGTACTTGTCTCCCCCAGTTTTCTTCCACCACTTTTCGTTCCTTGATATTCTCCACCTTCAAACTTTTAAATCTCGTTACCCCCTCGACAGATGCGACCTGACCTTCTGTACACTGGCCACATTCTCTGAAGAAGGGTCCCGATCTGGAACGTCACCTATCTATGTTCTCCAGAGATGCTGCCTGTCCGTTGGAGTTACTCCAGCACTTTGTGTCTTTTTGTGTAAACGAACATCTGCAGTTCCTTGTTTCAACATGCTCTCTGTTTATTTGGTATGTTACGATCATAAGACCATAAGTGAAAGGAGCAGAATTAGGCCATTTGGCCCATCAAGTCTACTCCGCCATCCATTCATCGCTGATCTATCTCTCCCTTCTATCCCCAAGATATGCAATATTTTAGTTTTGTATCATTAACATGTTTGTTAAACCATTAAATTTCAATGAACAAATACAGTGGAGAACAGATTCTGACATCTACTCTCCGTCAGGATGGCAGCTTAATTAAATTGAGCTCCACATCAATTAACAAAAGAACATATCATATTTCAATTGGAAGGAGCACATCTCACAGTTGCTGCCTTACAGCGATTGCAGCACCAGAGACCCGGGTTCGATCCCGACTATGGGTGCTGTCTGTAGTGAGTTTGTATGTTCTCCCTGTGACCTGCGTGGGTTTTGTCTGAGATCTTCGGTTTCCTCCCACACTCCAAAGACGTACAGGTTTGTAGGTTAATTGGCTTGGTATAATTGTAAATTGTCCCTAGTGTGTGTAGAATAGCATTAATGTGCGAGGATCGCGGGTCGGCGTGAACTCGGTGGGCCGAAGGGCCTGTTTCTGTGCTGTATCTCTGAACTAAACTAAAGTACAAGTCTCTATGCATTAACAGAAATAAAGCCAGCAGATTCTCCCTCCATTCTCCTTGCCCCACCCCCCCCCCCCAACACACACACACTCCCCTTTGCTTTAGAAGATTACCAAAGAGTAATAAATCCAACCTTAGTAACAGATGGACAGAGTTCAGTGGAGCCATTTGTTCCTGCCACTGTTTCAGACATGATTCAAGATTCAAGATACAAGAGAGTTTATTGTCATGTGTCCCAGATAGGGCAATGAAATTCTTGCTTTGCTTCAGCACAACAGGAATATAGTAGGCATAAATAAATACAGAACAGAACTGATCAGTGTGACCATACACCAATGAATATATATATATATATATATATATATATATATATATATATATATATATATATATATATATGCACACATATATAAATAAACAGATAAAGATTAATGATCGGAGTTTTGTTTGAGTTGAGTTTAATAGCCTGATGGCTGTGGGGGAAGTAGCTATTCCTGAACCTGGATGTTGCAGATTTCAGGCTCCTGTACCTTCTACCTGAAGGCAGCGGGGAGATGAGTGAGTGGCCAGGATGGTGTGGGTCCTTGATGATGCTGGCAGCCTTTTTGAGGCAGCGACTGCAATAGATCCCCTCGATGGTAGGGAGGTCAGAGCCGATGATGGACTGGGCAGTGTTTACAACTTTTTGCAGTCTTTTCCGCTCCTGGGCGCTCAAGTTGCCGAACGAAGCCACGCTGCAACGGTCAGCATGCTCTCTACTGTGCACCTGTAGAAGGAATCATGACTGAGTTGTTTACCTACTATTTTAGCTTCACAATACACTGTGGATATATGAATTATTAAGACTTCTATGACATTGCTCAGGGAATTTAATGCCAAGAAAAGTGTTTGGATCGAGTTTCAGAAGTTAGCCATGTCCTAATGTGAAAGAGCAATGAAAGATACTAATAGCTTCGTTGTTTTCACAGTCATCCCAAAACAGTCAAAATAAAATGTGGCTGGAGAGCTTCTGCATGGCCAGATCCAAAGGCTATTAGACCACCATGGTGATGATAGTTTTCAACAAATAAGAATGTTTTGTTTAGTTTATAGATACAGTGTGGCAACAGACCATTTAGCCCACCGAGTCCATGCCGACCAACAATCACCCATATACTACTGTATATAATTCTCAAATTTTAGGTAACTACAAGACTCTCCCCTTCTTCCCTCTGCTCCCTTTCCCCTGTGCCCCACCTCGACTCGTATCCATCTCTTCCCTCCTCCTCCTCCTCCCCTTCCACCTACCTTCCTTCCACTAGCTTCACAATTCGCAACTGCAATCTTTTTTGTATCATACCTTCTGTCTTTTCATCTCTGGTCTTTATCCACCATATGTCTATCCCCCCCCCCCCCCCCCCCCCGATCAACCCATTACCTGCAGGCTTTGTTCTGCCCTCTCTTCCAGCTATCTACACATCTGCCCCTCTCTTCCAGATATCTACCCCCCCTACACATCTATAATCAATCTGAAGAAGGGTCCAGACCCAGAAAGTTACTTATCCATGTTCTCCAGAGATGCCACCTGATCCACGGAGTCACTCCAGCACTTTGTCTTTTCTTGTAAATCAGCATCTGCAGTTCCTTGTGTCCACAACTTCTTGTGCCTGTTCAGCCTGGTCCTGCGTGCTATACAAAAGTCAGATGGCATTTCCGTTCCTTAAGCCTGAAGACTGGCTATCCACCTTAATTGGCTATGAGCAACAGACTAAATTTTACTTTAGTTACTTTTAGCTTTACTTCAGAGATACAGTGTGGAAACAGTCCCCTCAGTCCACAAAAGCCACACCGATCGGCGATCACCCCATACACTAGCACTATCCTACACAATAGGGACAATTTTACAACTTACCAAAGCCAATTAACCTACAAACCCATACGTCTTTGGAGTGTGGGAGGAAACCAGAGCACTCGGAGAAAACAAACACGGTCATGGAGAACGTCCAAACTCCACACGAACAGCAGCCTAAGTCAGAATTGAACCTGGGTCTCTGGCGCTGTAAGTCAGCAACTCTACCGCTGCGCCACTGTGCCACCCTAAATGTTGCAGAGATCAAAAGCAGCAACCAGGATTGATCCTGAGGCTAGATGCAAACAGTGATATTGAATCTAACCTAAGTCAGGTGGAGTTTTGTCATATACCCAATGGAAATCTTGCTTGCCACAGGATCACAGGCTCATAAACTCAGACAAGCATGCGGAACAGACATCATATAAGGCAATGAACAGAAAAGTATGTGCAAGAACAGGACAGTGCAACTTTTCACTTCTTTTCTACCACTGCTTCCAATTTAGAGCTAGAAGATAGGACAGTGCAGCATAAGAACAGGCCCTTGGGCCCACAATGTCTGTGCCCAAAATGAAGCTAAAACCAACTCTTATCTGCCTGCACATAACCCATATCACTCCATTCTCTACATATCCAATAATCTCTTAAATGCCACTGTCATATCTGCCTCAACTACCAGTGGCAGCGCGTATCAGACGCTCATCGCACCTCCTTTAAACTTTGCCCCTCACATCTTAAAGCTATGCTGCCTAGTATTTGATATTTCCATCCTAGGAAAAAGGTTCTGACTGTCTACCCTATCTATGTCTCCCATTGTTTTATGTACTTCTATCAGGTCTCCTTGCAATCTCTGGTAATCCAGAGAAAACAATCCAAGTCTCCCCAACAATCCAAGTCTCTCGGGCCTGTCCCACTTGAGCGTTATTTGCGCGTCATTTACGCGACATAATTTATGCTTCACGATGCACGACGCGACATCATTTACTCGTCACGCACGCATCGTGACGCGTGCATTATGCGCGCACGGCGCATGGTGAGACGTGGTGGCGTAGGCAGTGACGTGCGGTTGCGCGCAGCACCACCAGGATTTTGGGATTCACAAAATCTTCGCACGCCACCTGCGTAACGTGCAAATGATGCCCAAGTGGGACAGGCCCTTCTCCTGTAGCCAATACCACCAATAACAGCCAATGAAAAATAGGGGTGTGAGTTGAACTGGTCAGGGAATCATGAGGAGGCAAGATAAAGGGCAAAGATTTAAGTTTGGTAAACTTATTGATTTAACTTTAAGACTGGGGAAGAAAAAAAATAGGTTGATTATCGTGCAGGGGAAGGATTAGGGCTGAGAAAGTAGATGATTATAGAGCTATTAAGAAATTAAAAACAACGGTAAAGAACATTTGAGTTTATAAAATGAGGGTGACTATTGGGCCTGTACCACAGGCAATTTTTTTGGCGACTGCCGGGGACTGTGAGTCATAACGGGTCGCTGAAAAACCGGCGACTGGACCCCCCTACGACAATGTCTACAACAACCTACCTCCTAGTCGACATCAAGCTACGGCAAGCTACCGACAACTGGCGACCCATTAAAACGTCCACCTACGACCACGCCTACGACAACCTACGTCCACCCACGACAAGCTACAACAAGCTACGACCCTGTCGGCCACAACTGAGGACAACTGAAGACAATTCAGTTGCCGGTACCTGTCGCCGGTTGACGTAGGTTGACGTAGGTTGACGTAGGTTGACGTAGGTAGTCGCCAATGGAATTCACCGGTCAGCACCGGCGACAACCTACGTCATCCTGGCGACAACTTACGACAAGCCAACTGTCGCCGACGGACGCCGAAAAGTTTTGATTTCAAAATCCACTGGCGACCAGAAAAACGCTACGATTCTTGGGATGAGTGAGGAGACTACTCACGACCATACAGGCGACACTCCAGCGACCATGTGGCGACAGCCTTTTGGCCTGTAGTCGCCTAAAAATTCGCCTAAGTGGGACTGGGGCATAAGATAAACTTTTATCCTTTAGCGAAAAAGCTTTAGGAATTATTAATGGGAGGTTTTTTTATTAATGGGATATGTCTTTTGACTTCTAACTGGAAAAATCCCAATCATGGAGTGAAACAGGAAGGAGAAGCTGAACACAATCACCATCAGTGGAGAAAAGGTACAAAGCAAACTAATGGGACCAAAACCTGCGTGTCCTCCAGACCTGAAGGTCTGCCTAGTGTAGTTTTATAAGAAGTGTCTGCAGTGATAGTAAATCCATTAATTGTAACCTTACAAAATTCTCCAAATGGTTCACAGGTGAAAACATTTCCATTTTCTTTTACCGCAATTTAGTAATTTTAGTCATCTGAGTCAGGACAGTTATGTACAGTAAGGCAATTTGTCAAAATCGCTTTTAATAATATAAAATTAATGGAATTAATCCAAAAGTATGTCGTGGAAGCATGAAATCGCATACACTTGAAAGAGTGTGGCTAGAGTGCAAAAATAAGCAACCTCACACACGCTTGCTCTTTCCCGACTCAAGTCAAGGTATTTTATTGTCATATATCCCCAAAAGAACAATATATGATTAGTAAGGTTGTCAAAGGTTACGGGGTGAAGGCAGGTGAATGGGGTTGAGAGATAAAGATGGATCTTCCATGATTGAAGAGTCAATGGGCAGAATGGCCTATATCTGCTCCTATATCTGCTCCTGTATCTTATGGTCTTAAGGTCTTGCATGTGCAATGTGTTAAAAATTGGTTTACATTTTATTTTGGTTTACATTGCCTGTCCCCGCTGAGTTACTCCAGCATTTTGTGTACTTCTCTAACTTCAAATAGCCCTTGCTTTCCTCTCTCTCCATCCCTTCCCCCTTCATAGTTCTCCCACGTCTTACTGTCTCCGACTACAATCTATCTCTGTCCCGCCCAGTCCCCTGAAGGGTCTCGACCCGAAACGTCACCCATTCCTTCATTCCAGGGATGCTGCCTGGCCCGCTGAGTTACTCCAGCATTTTGTGATCCACCTTACATTTTTTACTGCAGTTTCGCAAACCTGCCAGCAGATGTCAGGTTTGTGACTTTATTGCTGTCAAGACTCAGCTTAATGGTGTCCTTGTGTAATTTCCAACACAATACTATCCTGATCTCTTGAGTTAAGACTTCCTGTCTATGCCTCCAGTTAACATAATTTAGGCCAGCAGGTTTACCTGAAGCAATCAAGTCCTGGAATATCACAGATAGCCAATCAAGTCAAATTTAAAACTGACAGCCTTAAAAATATGTGGATGGGGGAGCTGGCCCCTGCTCATCCCCCGAAGATCAGAGAAGGAAGCCAATGATGACCGAGGAACAAGGCCGGTAGGAGATGAGAGGGAAGTGGGGTCTGACCCACTACGCCCTCGAGGTTGGCTGTGGGAGGGATACTGGGGAATAAAGATGAACGGGCAAGGAGAAGGACGTGGAAGGAAGGAGGTGGCTGGAGGCCCGCAGCAGCCTTGGACTTGCCTGAGAGCAGCTAGAGCATGGCCTTTGATAATGGCACCAATTGCATGTGGTCTCAGTCGACTATGTCTGTATACTTGCTAGTCAGGGATCAGGGGTATGGCAATAGTCCTCTGGACTGTTTGTAAGAAAAAGGATATTACTGTGTTAACACTTTGCACGTGTGGCAATAAAGGCACCATTGAACCATCATTAAAATGGTTCAGATTCTCTTGTTCTGGCCACAGAGCTCTGGAAGAACTGGAGTGTGGTCTCCAGCCTCTGACCTCCGGCACAAACAACACTGGGCAGTCTGCCTCGTCAGTGTATGTCCAGGAAGCAGAGGAAATAAAACTCAAGTACACAAATAAACATAGAGTTAAAAAGCTACTGTTATGGTAACAATAAGTTGTTGCATTGTCATAAATATGTACAGTATCTGGTTTCCTAATGTTCTTTAGCGAAAGCAAATACCCATGGGTAGCTGGCCAGGGCTCCTCACCCACCAATGTGGTTGATTTAGCCTTCCTCTGAAATGGACTAAAGAGCAAATGAAGTCAAAGGGCAATTAACATTATTTTTCCTAAAAAATACCCTTATCTTGCCACATCTACATTTCAGGAACAAATAACTAAAAGTCATTTAGACCTTTGGGAGTATGGATGCTTTGGCAGCCACAGTGATACCTGAATGTTACCTGTTCCAATATTGGTTTGGGCTGAGGTTTGGCAGTTTATGGCTATTTTGTGAGCTGCCACAAGAATGTCATTGTTCCTGTTCACATCCTGTTCATATGACAAACATTCTTGGCGCTGAAAGTTAGCACTAAACTTTTTAATCTGGAGAGAGGATTGTTGTACAAATATGAAATTGGTACAGCACTGTGGCCTTTTTGCACCATTTTTACTGCTCCTACACAGTCAATGCAAAAGAACTGCTAAAATTCCTATCTTTTTAAAATGTTATTATTCCCTGACGCTATTTTAAAAATGTTGGTACATGGGATATTTAACTCCGCTTCTAAAAAGAAGCACAATTGCAAGACTCTTCAAGTGTGCTGGATCACAACATAAAAATTGGAGCAAAGGAAATGCGTCAATGACTTAAAAATGTGTTGTCCCTCTGATTACTGTAGGATTTCATAGCACTTACTAAAAAATATCAAAGTTCTTAAAAGGCATTTAACCCACTAGGAGGAGCTCTAGATTCTTGTATTGTCTTGAATGCATGCGGGAAGATTAGTGCTCACGACTTTCAGACAATTAAAAACAGTTTTTGTATGATTGTGAACTGATCAATGTAAGAGCAAACTGATTTTGTTTGTTATTCATTTATCAGGTATGGATTTCTTTCTTCAGATTGTTCCAATCACCTTTAAATATTTACTTGTAGATTTATTTCCCTTTTAAAAGCAACCTTCCTTCGTTGCCAAAGATTCCTCAAGATGAAGCATGGTTGAGTCACGGGTTTATCTTTATTTGAGCGAAACAGCATAAGTTCTGTCATTGCAGATGGGATGTAAATGGTTTAGAAACCCACCCTAGAGCCCAGAGGTATTTGCATCATCTCACAGTTTACCATCTGATGTGAAAGGTGTCACAGCAGTAGAGTTGCTGCCTTACAGCACCAGAGACCTGGGTTTGATCCTGACTGCGGGTGCTGTCTGTACATTCTTCCTATGACCGCGTGGGTTTTCTCCGGGTGCTCTGGTTTCCTCCCACACTCCAAAGACTTGCAGGTTTGTAGGTTAATTGGCTTTGGTAAAATTGTCGTATATTTATTCAATCTCGTAATTGTAAAAGGGAACGAGGCCCCTAGAATAGAAGCCAATGATAGCCCTTGCATAGAATCACGTTCAAGATTTATCCATCCTGGACATTGGGTATCTTCTAAATCTTTTGTGCAAAACGTTAAATAGCGAGCATTAACTGCCCAATAGTAAAATCTAAGGTTCGGCATATACGACTAAACCAATATTAAGACATACACTTCGAATATGGTTTCAATTTCGTAAGTTTTTTGGATTGAATGATTTTATTTTCTCGAGTCCTATCATATCTAATTATTTTTTCAAACCTTCTAGCACTGATCAAACTTTCTGTTATGGAAGAGGAGGGGATTAGTAGTTTTTCATGATTTGTTTTCGGATGGTTATTTTATGCCTTTTGAACAACTCTCCAATAAATATAATTTACCTAACTCACATTTTTTTAGATATTTACAAATTAGACATTTTTTGAGGGCTACTCTACACTTCTTTCCGTTACCACATCAAACCGATATCTTGGACATTTTTTTACATTTGAACCCTTATCAGAAGGGCTTAATAACGACTATTTATGAGTTGATTTTGAAATTAGGAAAAGATACATTTGATAAAATTAAGAATGACTGGGAAAGAGAACTTCAAATTTCTTTATCTATAAAGAAATGGGAGAGGATTCTTCAATTAGTTAATACTTCCTCAATGTGTGCAAGACACGCTTTGATACAATTCAAGGTGGTTCACAGAGCTCATATGACAAAAGATAAGAGCTAGTTTTTATGGTCATATAAATCCTACCTGTGACAGATGTAATTCTGAAGTGGCCTCATTGACTCATATGTTTTGGTCCTGCCCACTTTTGGAAAAATATTGAAAATACATTTTTGATACTATTTCTGTAGTTTTAGGTATTGATTTACAACCTCATCCTATTATTGTAATTTTTGGGTTACCAATGTTAGATTCTATTCATCTGTCCCATTCCGCCCATCGGCTGATTGCTTTTACCACATTAATTGCCAGAAGATCTATTTTATTTAAATTGAAAGATTCTAATCCTCCGACCACACTCCTTTGGTACTCTGAAACGATATCATGTTTAAATTTAGAAAAAATTAGGAGTGACATTGTTGAACCCTTGGTTAAATTTGATAGGACTTGGCGAAGATTTATTCAACATTTTTATACAACATAAATTGTCCCCTCTCCAACTGTTAAAATAATTTTTTTACCGTTATACGGTGGAACGGACTGAACGACAAACAGTAGGTATGTTACAAAACTTACCTTAAGCGGCGCTGCAGTTCTGTCACTGCCCGTGTGAGCGACTTTGGCGCCTTGAGAGGGGGGCGGGTTTAAAATGCGGTATTTCGGAAGCCTATTCTAAACAATCTTGAACAGGCTAAATAGTGGATGAAGAAAAATCGCTTCGACTGCCGTTCTCTGGAGTTATTTTTAAACTGCGCTTACTAATTTAATTACTGTAGTAAATTAAAATTCATCTTCTAAAGTCGTGAATACCGACAACGGGATGGAGGACAAGGCAAGGTACACAGTTTATTTTTTCATTAAAAAGTGCTTCTCAGGGTACCTTTAATCAAAATTTCACGTTGCGAGAAGGTGACTTATTCCCCATACGAACCAGCAGTATTTTTCCTGCCGATATTGGGTTTAAATTCACCGCAAATGCAACGTTCCAATTGATCGCGTTCCAGAAAATCTCACTCGCAAGATGATTTAAATGGCCATTAATTTACGGGAATTAAACGTTAAATTCCTTCCATTTGGCCTATAAATTAATGACAATGACATTTAAAAATCATGTTATATTGTGAATTCTTGTGTGAATGTTATTTGGACACTTAGGCTATTTAAAAATGTTCATCTTTTCTTAAGAAATGATAGATGTTTAGATATAGTAATTGAATTTTGTAATTAGCTACAATTGGGTAACTAACTAATGATATGGTTTAATTTCAGGTCATCCAAGTAAGATTGTTTCATATTTGTTTCAGAATACTTCAATCTATAATAACTGAAAATTTCTTTCAGTTCTCTTAATTTTTAAGAAAGCTATGGGCTTTTGACTGTCCTCGATCACAGCTTTTGTGTTAAGTCAATGGAAAAGCAATAGGGAGAAGATGCTAATTTCCGAGTATGAAAATGGCCAAAACTTTTTTAATACTGAAGAAATGAAAGTGAATTAGGTGTCAAATTAAACTTCTTTTTATGCTTTATCTGATGGGATAAATTGCAGACTTGATTTTTAAAATCTCAAAATTTTGTAACATTGCTACAAACAGGTACTTAAATTGTTGAAACTCTTTGCAGCCAGATTCTGTTTTGCTTTTTTTTTTCTCTTTAGTTTAGGGGGGTTTGTTTTTTCGTTTTTTCTCTTTTTTTCTCTTTTTTTTTTCTTTGTATCTTTTTTTTTTAATGCATATAAGTTCTCTTTTAAACACTTAACTATATTTACATAGAGACCAGGAGGTCTATATTCAATGTGTATTTTGACACTGGACTCATATCTAGGTTATACCTGCCATTAATGTAACCCTGATCCCTATGTATCAATATCACTGTTATGTTTATCATTACTTTTTTTGTTGTTTTGTTTTTGCTTTTGAAAAAAACGAATAAAAAGATTTTAAAAGAAAGAAAGAAATTGTAAATTGTCCCTAGTATGTAGGATAGTGTTAGTGAACGGGGTGATCACTGGTTAGCCCGGACTCGATGGGCCGAAGGGCCTGTTTTGCACAGCTATAAGATGAGAGAAGGAAAAGTGTAAGGGATATGTATGGGGATTTTTTTTACACAGAGGCCTGGAATGCAGCCAGGGGTGGTGGTGGAGGCAGATAGCATTGTGCCATTTAAGAGGTTTTTAGATAGGCACATGGAAGTGCAGGGAATAGAGGGATATGAATATTGATTTCTCTAACTTCAAGTAATCCCTCTCTCTTGATCCCTCCCCCACCCAAGTCGCACCAGCTTCTTGTTTTCACCCAACAAACAGCTAACAATGGCCTGTTTTCTTTATCATCGTTACTTTTTTGCATATCTTTCATTCATTGTTCTTTATCTCTCAACATCATCGTCTACATCTCTCGTTTCCCTTTCCTGTGACTTTAAGTGAAGAATGGTCTCGAACTGAAACGTCACGCATCCTTGGAGTTTGGGTCTGAGATGCTG
The DNA here is from genome assembly GCA_038087875.1 of Malacoraja senta. Classification (NCBI taxonomy): domain Eukaryota; kingdom Metazoa; phylum Chordata; class Chondrichthyes; order Rajiformes; family Rajidae; genus Malacoraja; species Malacoraja senta. The sequence continues at coordinate 40,313,293 of CM075978.1, forward strand.
CCTGTCCCGCTACTCCAGCTTTTTGTGTCTATCTGAGGGATATGAATCATGTACAGGCGGATGAGATCAGTTTAACTTGTCAACATGTTTGGCACAAACATTGTGGGCCGAAGGGCCCGTTCTTGTGCTGTACTGTTCTGTGTTCAATGTTTAACCCAATCTTTAGCATGGGCTGCACAGAGAGCCGGAATGGAGAGGAATTAGGGATGGATCAGGAGGCTGAAAGGAGAATGTAAACCGTGCAGACCTGTTCGTACCCACCCAAACTGATCCTGAAGAACTGAGTACGATTCCAGTAAACACAATCTGAAAATCCCCATTCACATCAGCTCAGATTTGTAACCTCCCGTATGTTAATGAGCATCACTTGACAACCTTGCACAAGTAAAAGCTGCCAAAAGAATAAACGCACAGAACTAAATCTTTATATGTAATCGTGTTGTATTGCATACATGAGTTAAGGAGCAAGTTCTCAGGTAGTGACTCTTCTTCAGTTTGGAAGGGCTTGCAAGAAATTACCAGCTACAAGAGGAAAGCCCCCCGCTCTTTGGACAATCGTCAGCTGACCAACGACCTGAATGAGTTTTACTGCAGGTTTGAAAATCAGAAACATAACCCTGGTACTCCCTCCCCCCCTCCACAGCCAGACTCCAGTCTACAAAGAATGGACCCTGCACCCTCTCCTTCCCATTCGCCACATCACACCTACTTAAGGCAAGACTCCAGTATAGAAACATAGAAAATAGGTGCAGGAGTAGGCCATTCGGCCCTTCGAGCCTGCACCGCCATTCGATATGATCATGGCTGATCATCCAACTCAGTATCCCATCCCTGCCTTCTCTCCATACCCCCTGATCCCTTTAACCACAAGGGCCACATCTAACTCCCTCTTAAATATAGCCAATGAACTGACCTCAACTACCTTCTGTGGCAGAGAATTCCACAGATTCACCACTCTCTGTGTAAAAAATGATTTTCTCATCTCGGTCCTAAAAGATTTCCCTCTTATCCTTAAACTGTGACCCCTAGTTCTGGACTTCCCCAACATCGGGAATAATCTTCCTGCATCTAGCCTGTCCAACCCCTTACGAATTTTGTAAGTTTCTATAAGATCCCCCCTCAATCTTCTAAATTCTAGCGTGTACAAGCCGAGTCAATCCAGTCTTTCTTCATATGAAAGTCCTGCCATCCCAGGAATCAGTCTGGTGAACCTTCTCTGTACTCCCTCTATGGCAAGAATGTCTTTCCTCAGATTAGGAGACCAAAACTGTACGCAATACTCCAGGTGTGGTCTCACCAAGACCCTGTACAACTGCAGTAGAACCTCCCTGCTCTTATACTCAAATCCTTTTGCTATGAATGCTAACATACCATTTGCTTTCTTCACTGCCTGCTGCACCTGCATGCCTACTTTCAATGATTGGTGTACCATGACACCCAGGTCTCGTTGCATCTCCCCTTTTCCTAATCGGCCACCATTCAGATAATAGTCTACTTTCCTGTTTTTGCCACCAAAGTGGATAACCTCACATTTATCCACATTATACTGCATCTGCCATGCATTTGCCCACTCACCCTACCTATCCAAGTCACCTTGCAGCCTCCTAGCATCCTCCTCACAGCTAACACTGCCCCCCAGCTTCGTGTCATCCGCAAACTTGGAGATGTTGCATTCAATTCCCTCATCCAGATCATTAATATATATTGTAAATAGCTGGGGTCCCAGCACTGAGCCTTGCGGTACCCCACTAGTCACTGCCTGCCATTCTGAAAAGGACCCGTTTACTCCTACTCTTTGCTTCCTGTCTGCCAGCCAGTTCTCTATCCACATCAATACTGAACCCCCAATACCGTGTGCTTTAAGTTTGCATACTAATCTCTTATGTGGGACCTTGTCGAAAGCCTTCTGAAAGTCCAGATATAACACATCCACTGGTTCTCCCTTATCCACTCTACTAGTTACATCCTCGAAAAATTCTATAAGATTCGTCAGACATGATTTACCTTTCATAAATCCATGCTGACTTTGTCCAATGAATTCACCACTTTCCAAATGTGGTGCTATCCCATCTTTAATAACTGACTCCAGAATTTTCCCCACCACCGATGTTAGACTAACTGGTCTGTAATTCCCCGTTTTCTCTCTCCCTCCCTTTTTAAAAAGTGGGGTTACATTAGCTACCCTCCAGTCCTCAGGAACTACTCCAGAATCTAAAGAGTTTTGAAAAATTATCACTAATGCATCCACTATTTCTGCGGCTACTTCCTTAAGTACTCTGGGATGCAACTTATCTGGCCCTGGGGATTTATCGGCCTTTAATCCATTCAATTTACCTAACACCACTTCCCAGCTAACCTGGATTTCACTCAGTTCCTCCATCTCATTTAACCCCCGGTCCCTTGCTATTTCCGGCAGATTATTTATGTCTTCCTTAGTGAAGACAGAACCAAAGTAATTCAATTGGTCTGCCATGTCCTTGTTCACCATGATCAATTCGCCTGTTTCTGACTGCAAGGGACCTACATTTGTTTTAACTAATCTTTTCCTCTTCACATATCTATAAAAACTTTTGCAGTCAGCTTTTATGTTCCCTGCCAGTTTTCTTTCATAATCTATTTTCCCTTTCCTAATAGAGCCTTTTGTCCTCCTCTGCTGGACTGAATTTCTCCCAGTCCTCTGGTAGGCTGCTTTTTCTGGCAAATTTGTACGCTTCATCTTTTGTTTTGATACTATCCCTGATTTCCCTTGTTATCCACGGATGCACTTTCCCGATTTATTCTTTTGCCAAACTGGGATGAACAATTGTTGTAGTTCATCCATGCAGTTTTTAAATGCCTTCCATTGCATATCCACCATCAACCCTTTAAGAATCATTTGCCAGTCTATCTTGGCCAATTCACGTCTCATACCCTCAAAGTCACCTTTCTTTAAGTTCAGGACCCTTGTTTCTGAATTAACAATGTCACTCTCCATCCTAATGAAGAACTCAACCATATTATGGTCACTCTTGCCCAAGGGGCCACGCACAACAAGACTGCTAACTAACCCATCCTCATTACTCAATACCCAGTCTATGAAAAGACTGGATCATTTCCCACCCCAACCAACACTTCACACCCACTCACAGCCTGACCTTGGTCTGCAAAGATTGTGCCTTTCTACACCGACGCCCCTCCAATCACCACTTCACACCCAATCATCCACACCCTCTGTGCTACACAACATAACTTATCCAATATCAACAATAAAAACAGAGGAGGTGGAGAGGCTTTTCAGAGGACAAAACAGCCGGAAATCTCCAGGACCTGATAATGTTTTCCCCCTCTACTCTTTTTGGGAAATTATTTTTTATTGGAGGTAAATACATATATTAAAATCGATACCAGTCTTACATTTTTAAATTACTAATATCGTCCAATATTATTACAATGTCTCCAATACTTTTTTCTTTAAAAAAAACTAAATAGAACTAAAAAGATAGATGAAATAAGGAAAGAAAGAGAAAAAAGAGAAAAGAAAAAAAAAAAAAAAAAAAAAAGGAAAGAGATAATAAAGAAGATTGGAATAATTTACTACGATAAAAAACTTCATTCGAGATATATTCGTACATTTCAGAGTATAACATTTCATCTATTCCTTGGCACGGGTGTTAGTCAGGTTCTCGTGCTGAACCATTCTAACCCTTTAAATAGTCAATAAAGGGAGACCATGTTCCGACGAATAGTTCCTGTTTGTCCAACAGGACAAGTCTAATTCTGTCCAAGTATAAGGTCTCCGTCATTTCTATAATCCACATTTTGATTGTGGGGGTTATAGCGCCTTTCCAAAATTTTAGAATTAATTTTTTCCCAGTTATTATACTATAATCAATAAAGTTTCTTTGAGTTGATGTAAATGTTTGATTTAGTTCTAATGTTCCAAGTATTATTAATTTTGGATCCGGGTCCAATTGAATGCTAGTCACTTTAGATATTATTGTGAAAATATTTACCCAGAAATTTTTAATTTTTATGCAATTTGCAAACATATGGGATAAGTTAGCTTCTAAATGTTGACATTTATCACATATTGGTGAGATATGTGGGAAGATTTTATTTAATTTTGTTTTAGAATAATGTAACCTATGTATTACTTTGAATTGTATTAGAGAATGTCTGGCATTTAATGAACATTGATGTATGTGTTGTAAACTTTCTTCCCAAGTATCTTTCGTTATTATTTGATTTAGTTATTTTTCCCAAGTTTGTCTGTGTAAGTCCGTCAATGGAATATCACTGTCTAATAAAATATTATATATATAAGATATTAGTTTTTCTGTATTAGGATGTTTATTCCAACAGTCGTCAAAAAATTCAGAATTTCTAATTCTAAAATTTCGAGTATTTGCTTTTACGTAATCTCTAAGTTGAAGATATCTGAAAAAATCATTTACTTGAAGTCCATAAGTCTGTTGCAACTCCTGAAATGAAAGAAAATTGCCTTCCTTATAAAGTTGTCCCATCTTTTTTAATTCCATAGTTTTTCCATTGTGTGAAACCTTTGTCCAACCATGAGGGCTTAAACAAAGGGTTATTCGCAATTGGAAGAAAAAGTGATAAATTATCTAGTTTTAATGTCTTTTTTAATTGTTTCCAAATTCGCATAGTACTATATAGATACACAGATACATAGAAAATAGGTGCAGGAGTAGGCCATTCGGCCCTTCGAGCCTGCACCGCCATTCAATATGATCGTGGTATGAAAGAAAGAGAAAAAAGAGGGGAAAAAAAAAAAAAAAAAAAAAAAAAAAGGAAAGAGATAATAAAGAAGAATGGAATAATTTACTACGATAAAAAACTTCATTCGAGATATATTCATACATTTCAGAGTATAACATTTCATCTATTCCTTGGCACGGGTGTTAGTCAGGTTCTCGTGCTGAACCATTCTGACCCTTTAAATAGTCAATAAAGGGAGACCATGTTCTGACGAATAGTTCCTGTTTGTCCAACAGGACAAGTCTAATTCTTTCCATGTGTAACGTCTCCGTCATTTCTATAATCCACATTTTGATTGTGGGGGTTATAGGGCCTTTCCAAAATTTTAGAATTAATTTTTTCCCAGTTATTATACTATAATCAATAAAGTTTCTTTGAGTTGATGTAAACGTTTGATTTAGTTCTAATGTTCCAAGTATTATTAATTTTGGATCCGGGTCCAATTGAATGTTAGTCACTTTAGATATTATTGTGAAAATATTTACCCAGAAATTTTTAATTTTTATGCAATTTGCAAACATATGAGATAAGTTAGCTTCTAAATGTTGACATTTATCACATATTGGTGAGATATGTGGGAAGATTTTATTTAATTTTGTTTTAGAATAATGTAACCTATGTATTACTTTGAATTGTATTAGAGAATGTCTGGCATTTAATGAACATTGATGTATGTGTTGTAAACTTTCTTCCCAAGTATCTTTCGTTATTATTTGATTTAGTTATTTTTCCCAAGTTTGTCTGTGTAAGTCCATCAATGGAATATCACTGTCTAATAAAATATTATATATATAAGATATTCGTTTTTCTGTATTAGGATGTTTATTCCAACAGTCGTCAAAAATTTCTGAATTTCTAATTCTAAAATTTCGAGTATTTGCTTTTACGTAATCTCTAAGTTGAAGATATCTGAAAAAATCATTTACTTGAAGTCCATAAGCCTGTTGCAACTCCTGAAATGAAAGAAAAGTGCCTTCCTTATAAAGTTGTCCCATCTTTATATTATAGGATTTTCCCTATAATTTTTTTAATTTAATTTAGAAGTAGCAAATAGTATCGAGCCGATTTCAAAAGGTGAGCAATCTTCCTTTTCCATTTTTAACCAATCTGGTTGTTGATCTATTTCTTCCAACCAAAAATTCATATTTTTAATATTAACTGCCCAAAAATAAAACAAAAAGTTTGGTAAAACCAAACCTCCATTTATTTTTGATTTGCACAGATGTTTTTTGCTTATCCTATGATTCTTATAATCCCAGATAAAGTCACTGACAATGGAATCTAACTTTTTTTAAATGTTTTTTGACATGTATATCGGAATTGTTTGAAAAAGGTATAATATTTGCGGTACGAAAATCATTTTTATGGCATTAATTTTGCCAACCATTGAGATAGGAAGTGTTTTCCAATACTGAATATTCTTATGTAGTTTATTCAGTAATGGGGGAAAGTTTGCTTTAAATAATGATGTATTATTAACATAAATGCCTAGGTATTTAAATTTTTCATTTACTATTTAAAATGGAAATTGTTGTATTATATGTTTATTATGTTCCCTTATTGGCATAATTTCACTTTTATTCCAATTTATTCTGTATCCTGAGAGTGAACCAAATTGGGTTATTAGCTTTAATAAATTTGGAATACTAATTTCTGGGTTTGTAATGTAAATTAATACATCATCTGCGTAAAAAGAAATTTTATTCACTGTATCCTTTGTGTTATACCCATATATTTCCGGATGGGTCCTAACTCTTTCTGCGAGTGGCTCTATAACAAGCGCAAATAATAATGAAGACAACGGGCATCCTTGTCTACAACCTCTAGATAGGTTAAATTTAGATGATAACCTTTGGTTTGTTAATATTCTAGCCGTAGGGTTGGTATATAACAGCTTTATCCATGTACACAATTTCTCGCTCAGCTGTAATTTTTCCATCACTGAAAATTAATATTTCTCTTTGAATATATTATACTAAATAATCTTCTTAGATTGTAATATGAATACCGCTTCTGAATAAAACCTGTTTGGTCAGGGTGTATTAGTTTATTCATCACTGTACTTAATCTGTGCCCCCCTCTACTCTTAAGCTCTGTGCCAAACAGTTTATACAGACATTTTTAACCAGTCCCTGCAAACATGTACTGTCTCTGCCTGCTTCAGTCTCCACTATTGTCCCTGTACCCAAAAAGGCAAGGATTACTTGTCTTAATGACTACAGGCTTGTCGCACTGACCTCTGTAGTCATGAAGACACTCAAAAGGCTTGTGCTGGCCAAGCTGAAAAATATCACAAACTCCCTGCTGGACCCTCTGCAGTTTGCATATTGGGCCAATAGATCTGTGGATGATGCAGTCAACCTGGGCCTGCACTTCATCCTACAGCACCTAGACCGCCAGGGGACCTATGCGAGGATCCTGTTTGTTGATTTTACCTCTACATTCAACACCATTGTGCCAGAGCTACTACATGTGGTATTATGGAATAATAGAGTAAGGAATGCCTTTATTCTGCTGCCAGTGGTCAGGCTGCAGTGACGGCATCCGGCCTGAAGGTGGGGCTGTGGGCGTAACCGGGGAGAGGCCTAGCAGCAGGGCCCGGGGATGCAGCACGAGGCAGCTGCTGTAGTGAGTTGCTAAATAAAGACAGACTCCGATTACGTCGTTGTACGAGCCTCATTATAAGAATAATTCGATATGGTGTCAGAAACGGGATACTTGTAAGCGAAAAAAAAAAAAGAAGAAGAGGAAAGTGTATCGTTTTGGCGGAGAAAGGTGAGATGAGCTGGCAGATATGGCGCAACCTACACCAACTGCTACGTTCACAATACAACCTCCAGAGCCATTCGATTTTACCAAGCCTCAAGAATGGGAGCGTTGGATCAGGAGATTCGACCGCTTTCGGCTTGCAAGCAACTTAAACGCAACGTCGGAAGAAAACCAGGTGAACACGTTAGTGTACTGCATGGGTGATGAAGCCGAAGATGTGCTAAAGGGGCTAACGCTAACTGCAGATGAGAGGAAGGTGTACACGGATGTTAAGGCTGGCTTTGATGCATTTTTTGTGCCTAAAAAGAATGTAATCTACGAAAGAGCCAAGTTCAATCAGCGTGTGCAACTGCCAGAAGAAACGGTGGATTCCTTCATCACTGCTCTATACGGATTAGCTGAACACTGCAACTATGGACAGTTACAGAACGAGCTGATCCGCGACAGGTTAGTGGTCGGACTGAGAAACGTCTCATTGTCAGAAAAGCTACAGCTAGACAGAGACCTAACCCTTGGAACTGCGATAACAAAGACAAGGCAGTCTGAAGAAGTTAGACGACAGCGGTCTGACTTAAGAGGAGAAAATGGCGGTGCTAGCAAGTGCTCTAATGTTGATGCTGTGCATGCTAAAAGCTACAGAAAACCCAAATTTCCCTCAAAGCCTCAGCCACAAGCACAAACACCAGGCAAAAATAAACTTAATACACGGCCACAGCCAGGTTCAAAGGCCTGTTATAGATGTGGAAAAATGCCCTCGCATGGAAAATGGGAATGCCCTGCTAAAGATGCTGTGTGTCACAACTGTGGCAAAAAGGGACATTATGGCAAAGTGTGCAGAAACAGTGCAAAATCTCTGAATGCTGTCACTACAGAGGAAGAAGAGAGCTTTTTCCTGGGAGCCGTGGATGCTGGAAAAGACCCGTGGACGGTGCAGCTACAAGTGAGACAAAAAAAAGTGTGCTTTAAAATAGACACTGGTGCTGATGTCACCGCCATGCCAGCCGAGGTGTACCATGACATTACAGGGGGGCATGATGTGAAGCGCCTGGCAGTGCCGACACGCCCGTTGTTTGGGCCAGGGGGCAATGCACTCTCTGTCCTAGGTGTAGCCAGAGAAACACTGCGCAGAGGCAAAAAGACAGCCATAGAGAACATTTATGTAGTAAAAGACCTGCACACTGCACTGTTGGGAAGGCCTGCCATAGAACAGCTTCAGCTTGTGTGCAGGGTTGACAGCATCACCATGGAATCAATGAAACAACAATATCCGAAGCTGTGTAGCGGCTTGGGTCTTGTTCTGAGGCCATACTCAATTAAATTAAAGCCAGAGGCTGTGCCCTTCTCTCTCCACACACCACGCAGAGTCCCTCTGCCGCTTATGGGAAAAGTGAAGGAGGAGATAGACCGTATGGAGAAGATGGGCGTAATCACCAAGATTGAGGAGCCGACTGATTGGTGTGCCGGGATGGTGGTGGTGCCGAAAAAAGCTGGTGATGTTCGCATTTGTGTGGATTTCACAATGATGAATGAATCAGTATGCAGAGAAAAGTTTATCCTGCCTTCTGTCGAGCACACTCTGGGCATGCTAGCTGGCGCAACAGTCTTCAGCAAATTAGATGCCAACATGGGCTTTTGGCAAGTACCATTGACAAAAGAGTCTGCCAAATACACCACCTTCATCACGCCTTATGGGCGCTACTATTTTAACCGTCTACCCTTTGGCATAGCATCAGCCCCCGAGCACTTTCAAAGGATGATGGTGACAGAAGTGACCGGTGGCCTGGAGGGGGTACTGTGTCACATGGACGACATCCTGGTCTGGTTACAGACGCAGGAGGAGCATGATGTGCGGCTACATGCGGTGCTAAAGAAGGCACAAAAGGCCGGCATTACGCTCAACATGGACAAATGTGAGCTCACACGCCACACAGTCAGATTCCTGGGTCATGTGATTTCAGCAGATGGAGTGAAGCCAGATCCAGAGAAGACGAGAGCAGTACAAGAGATGGATGCACCCAAAAATGTCAGCGAACTCAGGAGTTTTCTGGGCATGGTCAATCAGCTGGGCCGCTTCTTGCCTAACCTGGCTGAAAAAGACAAAGTGCTACGAGACCTGCTGTCCAAGAAGAACCACTGGTACTGGGGGACAGAGCAGCAGGCCGCCTTTGATCAGTTAAAAACAGAGCTGTCATCCACACCAGTGCTCACATTATACAACCCAAACAGTGCTTTAAAGATCTCTGCTGATGCTTCTTCCTTTGGCCTGGGGGCAGTCCTGCTGCAGAAGAGCGATGCCATGTGGTCACCTGTGGCATATGCGTCCAGGTCAATGACGCCAACAGAGCAGCGCTATGCTCAAGTAGAGAAGGAGGCATTGGCTGCAACGTGGGCATGTGAAAGGTTCAGCTGTTTCATCCTGGGAAGACCATTCGAGCTGGAAACTGACCATAAGCCGTTGGTGAGTCTGCTGGGAAGGAAAGCTTTGGATGACCTCCCACCAAGAATCCAAAGATTTAGGATGAGACTCATGAGGTACAACTATACAGTCAATCATGTCCCTGGCAAAAGCCTGTGGACAGCCGACACCTTATCTCGTGCTCCTCTGAGAGCCGCAAGAGCACACACAGACACAAGCCTATTAGAGGACACCAACATCTATGTAGACTCTGTCATCAGCAACATTCCTGTCAGTGGAGATTATCTGAGCAGCCTACGTGAGCACCTGAAGGCAGACAGCACATGCTCTGCACTGATGGAGTACTGCACAGACGGCTGGCCCGACAAAAGCCAACTGCAGGGAGTGCTGAGACATTACTGGGCTGATAGAGCAGTGCTGACTGTGCACGATGGGCTGCTGCTGCGGGGCACGAGACTCGTCATCCCAACAGCCTTACAAGGTGATGTGCTGCAGAGACTACATGAGGGACACCTGGGGGTGACAAAGTGCAGGGGCCGGGCCAAACAGACGGTATGGTGGCCAGGACTCAGCAGCCAGCTGAATGACATGGTGCTGAAATGTAGAACCTGCATCCAAGAGAGAAGGAACGTCAAAGAGCCGCTGATGCCAACGGAGATGCCAGACAGGCCTTGGCAAACCTTGGGAGCTGACCTGTTCACGCTGAAAAACAAGACTTATCTACTAGTAGTAGATTATTTCTCAAGGTATGTGGAAGTTGCGCTGCTGACACACACAAGGTCCACAGATGTGGTGGTGCACCTGAAATCCATGTTTTGTCGTCATGGAATTGGGGAATTTCTTAAAAGTGACAATGGGCCCCAGTTCTCAGGTAGCCACTTGAAAGCCTTTGCAGCAGAGTATGGCTTTGTGCACATCACGAGCAGCCCCAAGTTTCCTCAGAGCAATGGGGAGGCGGAACGCGCTGTACAAACCGTGAAAAACCTGCTAACAAAGGCATCAGACCCATATCTTGCATTGCTGGCCTACAGAGCAACCCCTCTACAGAACGGCTATAGCCCGGCCGAGCTGTTGATGGGGCGCCGCCTCCGCACTACAGTTCCTGCCCTTCCAACCCTGCTGAATCCAGTTTTGCCTGACTACAACGCGCTGGGGGCCAAAGAAAGGGAGAAGAGGAGGAACGACGCAAGATCCTTCGACAAGAGGCACGGAGCGAGAAACCTGGAGCCACTCGTACCTGGGGAGGATGTGTGGATCACCGATGCACGAGTCCAGGGCACAGTGCTATCTACACACAACACCCCTCGCTCTTATATCGTCCAGGTGCCTCAGGGCACACTGAGGAGGAACCGGCATCACTTGTGCCGCTGCAGACCAACAGTGGGTAGTCGATGCTGATGAGCCACCGGTGGGAGAAGATTCACCTACACCAGAGCCAGCTCCACCAGTGACAACATCACCCAGCAGAGAGGGCCCCACCACAGAGCCTGTGCGGACCAGGTGTGGGAGAGAGGTTAGAAAGCCGCAGAGACTTGATTGGTGATTTATTGATTATTTGATCAGGGACAGGTCTTTCAGCAAAAGGGCAGAATAAACCCCTTAAGACCTGCAGAGACAAAGGTAGTCCACCCTTTGTTCTCAAAGAAAGGGAGATGTGGTATTATGGAATAATAGAGTAAGGAATGCCTTTATTCTGCTGCCAGTGGTCAGGCTGCAGTGACGGCATCCGGCCTGAAGGTGGGGCTGTGGGCGTAACCGGGGAGAGGCCTAGCAGCAGGGCCCGGGGATGCAGCACGAGGCAGCTGCTGTAGTGAGTTGCTAAATAAAGACAGACTCCGATTACGTCGTTGTACGAGCCTCATTATAAGAATAATTCGATACTACACTCCAAACTTTCCGAGTTGACTGTGCCTGAACCTCTCTGTCAGTGGATCACCAACTTTCCTGACAGACAGGAAGCAGCATGTGAGGCTGGGAAAGCACATCTCGGACCCGCAAACACTCAGCATAGGAGCACCGCAAGGCTGCGTACTCTCTCCTCTCCTCTACTCTCTCTACACCAACGACTGCACCTCCACAGACACCTCTGTCAAGCTTCTCAAGTTTGCGGACGACACAACCCTGATTGGACTGATCCAGGATGGGGAGGAATCTGCCTACAGACAGGAAGTGTCACAGCTGGCATCCTGGTGCCATCGCAACAACCTAGAGCTCAATGCTCTTAAGACAGTGGAACTGATTGTAGACTTTAGGAGAGCCCCCCCTCCCCTCACCCCACTCACCATCAACAACATCACAGTCACATCTGTGGAGTCTTTTAAGTTCCTGGGAACCATCATCTCCAAGGACCTTAAGTGGGGGGCTACCATCGACTCCACAGTCAAAAAGGCACAACAGAGGATGTACTTCCTGCGGCAGCTGAGGAAGCACCAATCTGCCACAGGCAATGATGGTCCAATTCTACACGGCCATCGTAGAGTCTGTTCTCACCTTCTCCATCATGGTCTGGTTTGGCTCAGCCACCAAGCACGACACCTGGAGGCTGCAGGGAATCGTCCGATCAGCAGAGAAGATTATTGGTTGCAACCTTCCCTCCATTGATGAACTGTACACTGCAAGGGCCAGGAAGCGAGCGGGCAAGATCATCTCTGACCCCTCTCACCCTGGCCACAAACTCTTTGAATCACTTCCCTCTGGAAGGCGACTCCACTGTCAAAGCCGCCTCAGCCAGACATAAAAACAGTTTTTATCCACGATTAGTTGCTCTACTCAACAGCCAAAAATCTGTAGCCTCCCTTTGATCTGGTATTTTGTTGGTTCACATGCTTGATCAATGGTGTTTTATCATTAATGTTTCATTATTATTAATGTTTAGTGTTTTCGGAGTCATTCGTAACTGTCGCTGTATGTCATGTTGTTACTCGTGGGCGGAGCACCAAGGCAAATTCCTTGTATGTGAATACTTGGCCAATAAACTTACATATACATACTTAATTAAGTCAACCTGGAGTGCACAGAGTCTTTTCACCAGGGTAGGGCGATCTAGACGTGAGACGTGCAATATTTAAGAGGAACCTGAGGTGTAAATTTTTCACTCAGAGTGTGATGATGTGTATGGAATGAGCTGCCAGAGGAGGTAGTTGAGACAAGTACTATGAAAGTATTTAAAAGACACATGAACAGGCACATGGATAGGAACGGTTTAAATGGATTTGGGCCAATATACGGGCCAATTGAATGATTATTATCAATGGGGCTAGCTTAGATGGGGCATTGGTTGGCATGGACATGTTGGGCTGAACATTCCGTTTGATTCATATGGGGCGGCATGGTGCACAGCGGTAGAGTTTCTGCCTTACGGCGCCAGTGACCCAGGTTCAATCCTGACTGTGGATGCTGTCTGTACGTTTGTAGGTTAATTGTGACCACTGAAGTTTGTACGTTCTCCTGTGACCACGTAGGTGTTCTGGTTTCCTCCCACACTCCAAAGACGTGTACGTTTGTAGGTTAATTGGCTTCGGTAAAGGTTGTAAATTGTCCCTAATGTGTAGGATAGTATTAGTGTACGGGAATCACCGGTTGGTGTGATTCCGTGGGTTGAAGGGCCTGTTTCCATGCTGTACCTCTAAACTAAACTGAAGACTCAATGACGAGTAATTCCTTGTTGTCTATAACCCTTTGTCTGTCCTGTGCTTTGAGCTGTGGGTGCTGAAAGTCTCGTTAGCTTCAGTAGATGCAAGATGCAGCCTTGTCTGGTTTGGGTCAGAGGATGACCACAAGCAACACTGGGCCTAAAGGCACAGGTGCATCGTGCACCATCTCAGCAAAAGGGGCAGCTGTCCCGACCGGCTGACATGCAAAAAGACGTGTGATAAGACTGATGGGCAAAGTTGCATATACAATACAATACGGTTTTATTCGTCACATTGCACATAAAATGTGAGCCAGCAGCGGTACAATAATAAATAAATAAATAAATAAATAAATAAATAAATAAATAGATAAATAAATAAATGGATAAATAAATAGATAGATAAATAAATAAATAAATAGATAAATAAATAAATAGTTAAATAAATGTCTGTGTGTCTGTCTGTCTGTCTGTCTGTCTGTCTGTCTGTGTGTGTGTGTGTGTGTGTGTGGAGATTTCACTTTTTTTAACGAGTAGCCACTCCTGATTAATTTCGTCGTGTTTATGTACACATTTTCAATAAAATCCTTCTCCCCCCCCCACCCCCAAAATTTCAAAATGTAAAAAATTTTCTCAGCCATAGAATGTTAGTGAAGGTTACTGTCGTGTGATGTCATAATGCCCAATGCTCACAGATGTCCAATCGGAATGGATCCATTTACATATGCCTTTGCAGCAGCCCCAGCCACAGCTCCTCCCCCCCACCCTCGCAGCCTGTGTCGAAGCGCGTCATCACGTGTGTGGGAATAGAGAAAGAGGATTGGGGGTGATAGCGAATGGGGAACAGATGGACTGACCCTACCCCTTCCCCCTTCCACTCTCCGTCCCCACTATTTGCCCTCTCACCCCACCCCTCTCACCCTCCCTCCACACTCTTCACCCTCCCTCCCCTAACCCATCTCCCTCCGCCCCTCCCTCCCCCTTCCTTCCCCCCTCCCCCACACCTCTCTCTCCCTCCCCCACACCTCTCTCTCCCTCCCCCACACCTCTCTCCCTCCCCCATCGCCTCCCTCCCCCCCATCCCCTCTCCTCCCCCTCTCCATCTCCCCCTCATCCTCCCACACCCACCCCCCTCCTCCCCCACCCCCCTTCCCTCCCCCACCCCCTTCCCTCTCTCCCCAACACCCCTTCCCTCTCCACCCCCTTCCCTCCCCCCACCCCCTTCCCTCGCTCCCCACCCCCTTCCCCCTCCCCACTCTTCCCCCCTCAATCCACA